>CAMTDV010000116.1:65515558-66115558 GCA_947069175.1 Scalesia atractyloides
AGCTCTTGCTTCAGTTTTCTTGATTTACAATACTTGAACAATTATCATAAACGAATTATGATTAAAAAAAATGGCTGCTAAAAGGATATGCCAGGTTATTAGGTTCTGTATTCAATTTTTATAAGTGGGTTTTTCTTAAATTTATTGGGTTTACTTTTAATTTGGTGTATAAGAATCATTGCCTAGTGGAGATGCATGGGCGGCGTTGTGGTGGGTGGGGAGGACTACCGACCAGGACACATTATTTAAAAAAACTTGATATGTATATCTAAAAAAATTAATAGGTATACTTATATAAACACTAATATAGGCTCACTTGCTAAACTATTTTATGGTTTAGATTAGTTATTAGCCCATTAATATTAGGTTTAGACCTTTAAGAAGCCCATTACCTAATTTCGTTAAGGCTTAGGGACACGTTTTTTCAAACTAAAACAGGATACATGAATTTTTAGAGCCGGCTCTATGAAAATGAATATAATCTGATGATTTTGTTGACGACACATTGAAACTTTAGTATATCATAATTGATCCAAATTTGCCGGACCAAGAAGGGTGTTTAGTTATCGAAAAGATGAAAAAGGAAGATAAGATAAGAAAAAGAAGATAAATTGAAAAACAATGTGCTCCTTTATTTCCTAATTCCACAGATTTTTTCGAATCCCCAGGAAGTCCCCACCATCCAGCTCTCCGTCAGTAGCTACAAGACAACATATGTCGTACACAAAGGCCCACCTATACTTTCCTTTTCACCATTATCATTACTACTATTATTACTAAATATTTTTTAATTATATGCATTTATCTATTCAAATATGTTATTGTTTCACCAACCGCTAAGATAAGAAAACAATATTTCACTAACTGCTTTATTACTCTATTCGGCTAAACATGACTCTTTTAACATTTAAATAAAATAGAGAATAATTAAAAAAGTTATATTTCATTTGATATCAACCATATTTTTTACTAGAATTCTTTAGACGTCACACATTTTTAAGCATACCTTTTTTTAAAGTAAGTGGTTTCTTATGAATTTTAGTTTATATTATTTGATATACAAAATAAAAGAGTAGCATTCCTTGTATGTTGTAGTAAGGGCGACCCTACCTTATATGAAGGGTAGCCTTCGCTATTCCTTAGTGCTCCGACGATAGTGTAAATTTTTTTAGGCTACCCCTTAGCGCTCCGACGGTAGTGTAAATTTTTAAAAAATATTTTTTGACGTTAATCTGATTTCATTACTCAATAGTGGGTTTTTTTACATGTGCAAGATCCTTGCTAGCTATGTCTGAGGAAAAAAAGTATATATTCAAGTCACTTTGTAAAATGATATATGTGTTTTTAGAACAGCAAAAATATAAAAATATGAAGTTTCTTTAAAAGGAATAATTCATTTTAATTTAAATAACTGACAAACTACTGCATTACTGCCGAATCATCGTATCATCAACATAACCATCAAATACGCATCTTACATGATTTAACCACCGCATCTTACATGATTTAACCATGTAATTACATGATTTACCACCGCATCTTACATGATTTAACCATGTAACTCAAATTGTAAGATTAACTATGCAACTCAAAAAGATTAGAAAAAAAACACCTTGCCACCTCATAAAATATATAAGTTTTTTTTAAGTCAGTAGATTGAAAAAAGAAAACTATATATAACAGAAACAACGATTAATTTAGTGATCTCATTCCAGCAGTCACAAAAAAATGATTTTATAGTTGGAAAAATTAAGTAATTATTCAATCATTTTATTCCTGAAAAGAAAATCTTAAATTCACTGAAAATTAATATGGAATTTCTAACTGAATTACACAAAAATTAAATACAGTAACACTCGTCACGGTAAATAACCCCTTGAACTAGAGCTATTGTTATGCTGGCTACATTTATCTTCCACTAATTCCACAACCACGTTCCCGCCAAAACTCGTCGGAAACTCACCGCACTTCTTACACCTCCGGGCCACCAGAACCTGCCTACACGACGGACACGATGAGTGAGAGCTCAGCCAAGTATCAACACAACCGATATGAAACCGGTGTCCGCACTGCGGCAGCACACGGATCTCATCCCCCTTAACATATTCACCCAAACAGATCGCACACTCACAGCAGCTCTTATCATCCCTCTGACGTCAGCATCGTATGTGAACTTCGGAATCACCTGATCAATCATCTTCTTCTTCATTCCTTTGTTGTGATTTTGCTGGTTTGAATTCCGGCCACGGTTCGCGACGGAGCCTCGCCGGAGCCACGCGCAGCGAGCCACCGCGATTAAACCTACAACGCAAATCACGGCACAGAGGAGTGCGGCGAGGATGACGACGTAATCCGACTCCACCGTGGCTGCTACCGGCGGATCCACCACCATGGTGGTGAGGATTCTGTCCGCACGAACTAATGTTTTCATAACCGGACCAGATATCAAACCGGTCTTCTTACCGACCCATTGACCACCGGGACGCAATATTTTTATATACCGGACCTGACATCAAACCGATCTTCTTACTGGTCCAGTGGATGTGAAAAGAATGAGGACGCGTCATTGTTTGTTGAAGTTCAGTTGTACTAGTGTGTGTGGAGGTGTGTGAGAGAGAAAAATCGTCCAATAATGTAGAGAGAGAGTGGTGGGTGATGGTTTCTCAGTGAAGAAGAATCAAGAAAGTGAGAATATATAAGGCATGTTCAGCAACTGCATGTGTACACGTGGCGTACAAACGGGTAAGGGGTTGTTTAGTCCGCCACTGCAACAGATTTAGACACGTACCAACTGCTTTTTATTTTTGTGATAAAACTGGAACTTTCTGTTATCGTACCGGCGGCGCCAACAGTTTTATGCCTGCCTACCAAAATTTATCTCAACATATCATTTCTATTTTTCTAAATTACTAAATATTAACGCAAAATGCTAAAGAAAATAATGCCTATTATGTACTTCTTCAGAAGTAATTATATTATATTATAGTTAGAGATGAGTAGAAAAACCGAAATAACTACCGTAATTGAAATAATCGATAAAACGAACCAAAGCAAAAACCGACGGTTCGGTTTTCGTATAACCATTTTCAATAACCGGAAAAAGCCGAACCGAGCCGAAACGAAAAAACATATATTTTTATGTTTAAGTTTAAGTTGTTTAACCTATTTTATTAGAAATTATTGATTTTATTCTTGAATATTAACTATTTACGATAAAAACATTAAGATGTTTATTTATAATTGAGATAATTTATTTAATGCTTACAGCTAATAATAAAATTTAACATAAAAATTAAATAATCTGCAAAGTATTATAAAAGAAAAACTCTAAATAAAAACTTTGAAGAAATATAACTTAAATGTAATCATAAAAGAAAGATTATTAAATATTAAATTATACTTTTTATTTTTAAATCTTACATACTTTTGTTTCAAAAACCGAAATAACCGAAAAACCAAACCGAACCGGTGTTAAAACCGAAAAACCGAAATCGAACGGTTTTTGAAAACCGAAAACCGACATATCAGTTTCGATTTTGATTTTACCCAAAAACCAAACCGAACCATACACACCTCTAGCTAAAGTTACCAATCTTGTCAAACACGTACTTTCCATACCTACCAACAACTCCTTTGTTCGACAAGTTCTTTCTATGTTCCTAACTTCATGTCGATTAAGTAATTGTCAACTTTGATTACAAAAGGAGCATGTGTGGTTTGTTATGTCCCGACAATGTGATGTATGCTTTTAGTGTATTTTAGAGATGACTTAAGGCGAATTTTCTTCATCATCTTTTTTATCATAATTATTTTGAACATTTGTATTAGATAACAAATAAACGACTTGATTGTATAGAGTTAGTGTTATAGGTGTCTTTCTTCTAACACAATTCATGTCTCAAATCTAAGGTGAAAAGTAAACTCATATTCACTTATACCCCGTAGGCTAAAAGAACATGCGCGGCATTCAACATACTAAATACAATTGTGGGTTATCGCAATTATATTTAAGGAATTTCCAAATGTCAAGAACATAATACTTGGTCGACTAAAGAACCATAGGCGGAACATGTGTCTTATTCCGCTAGGTATGTCGTATTATCACCAATCAATGTAATAAGAACAATTTTGAACACTATAAATACCAACGTTTTCGCCTCAACAAAGATATGGACACCTATGCCCTCACTCAATATACTTATTTTCCATTGTTACTCAAGATTTAGGTGGATCAATGTGTGAACTCATGCGCATCCCCACTATAAAGAAATGTTAATGATAGGAACTTTGGACGTTTAGATAAGTTATTAATTAAGCCAAAGGTACTATGAACATTTTGAAATATCAATATATTAAGAACTATAAAACTGTCTCTTATCATAAATCAACTAATCGACGATACATATAACATAACATGACTTGTACGATTTTAAAGTTATTTTTTTACTTTTATCATGAGTTGAATAAGGACATAATTGTATGTATTTCTTGATTCAAAAGCGTACATTATTGAAAATTTTGTGACCCGACTTGAAAAAAAAAAGAAAAGAAAAGAAATTCCAAGTCCACAATTGTGCATATGTTGCATCAGGTAGCTTGATTGATCAGTTGTAGATGCAGGACTAGGGCTGCAAATGATCACAAACTAATGTTTGTGAACGTAAACGAACACAAACAAGTTTTTGTGAACAACATATACAATACACTGACCTTATTAAATATTTTATTTATCTAATTTGAAGTATTTAAATAAAATATAAAAGAATAAAAACACTAATGAACCATCAAACACAATCGAACATGTTACTGAACATTGACGGAATGGTATTTTCTTGTCCGTGTTCATTGGTTTAATAAACGAGCAAACACAAACAAACTTCCCGTCAAACAGTTCACGTACTGTTGACCAAACATTTGTTTCATTTACAGAACTAATAATTGAAGTATGATATATTTGAGCCATTCCATGCATTATATCCTTATTATCTTGTGTGTAAAAATTTGTTGAAACACCTTTTTCTCTTTTTTATCCATTTACTCAAAAAAGAACATCGGTCAACTGAAAATATAAATAGGTAAATAACAGTAAAAAAATAAAAATATGAAACTATCAATTTTTTTATTTTTAAGTATCCAACTTAAATTTGACAACATTTTATGAATAGTTTGATGGAACAAATGAACAATAATTATATTGAGCCTACTTATGGAAGTTTAATTTCCTGGCCCATATGACTTGAACCCGGGTCTATTGGGTGGGAGTCGAGTATCCTAACCAACTAGACTACAACGGAATACAATAATGAGTGTAATATATCTAATTCACAAACGAGAAATTATAACCACACTAATAAAAAAAAAAAAACTAAAAATAACTCTTCACTGCCACCACCTCCTAGTTGCCACTGTAGTCTCCGTCATGACTAACTGCCATAAAAACAAATTTAGCACACCTTTTTTAAAAACAAATCGTTTCGAACTGTCGATTCGACTTCGTTTTAACATTTACCTAGCCTGTTTGGCCATGCTTGTCTTTAATTTAATCTAACAAGATAAGTTGAATAACACGATTCCATAGAAGACAGACGTTTGGTTGAGTTACAAAAGTTGTTTTCTAATAAAACTAAGCAAATTATATGGTTCATTGTATTTATAACATCATTATTATTGTAGATACTAGCGGAATATACACCTACATTTGATTAAACTAAATATTTTCTTCGTTCATCTTTAATGGTAGCTTTAACAATAGACTCGAAATCAAGTTCTAATACAAAAGATTGGAATCTAAAACATGAATTCAGAGCATATAAATATCGAGTTTAGACCAACTATAATAAGCCAAAGTTGCCTCTTCAATTGATCAAAATCATACTTAAGAGGGAAATTGCTCAAATTAAGCATTTTCGCTAATATCTCAATTCTTCAAATTTCATTAGGTTCAATCTTTTTAATAACTTGGAGTCTTGCACACTATTTGATCAAAATTCTCTTTAGGTCCAACCCCCTTCCCTTATCACACCAATCAAAGCTTGCAATTTATAACTTCTTGGACCATAGAATATATTTCAAGTATAGTCAAGGTGGCAACACAACACATCGAGTAGGTTGGGTAACGAAAACTTATTAGTATGGGCCGCAAACACCTTTTTGTCGATTTTTTGAAGCTCTTTATTTGCAATGTATTATTGAGCATGATTACAAAACCCAATAATTGCAATATCAATTAAAAAAAGGTAACTCTTTCAACGACTTTAAACCCGCTTGGCTTATTACCCCTATCCGACTCGTTCTAGACTTACTATCTGTCCAATTGTAAGCGAATTAAATACAAACTTCATTCTAAAAGTTACCCAAGATAGATTTAAAACACATGAATAATTAAATATTAAGAAGGCAAAAAAATAGACCTAAGTCAAATCAGATTGGCTTAATTTGTCGAGAAAATATACATTAATCAGCAACTATGAGATGCATTTGGTTTAAGATAATGAAACAAAAGTTAAGGCATATATGTACCACTCATAACAGAGATAAAAGAGAACCAGAATTAACCCATTCATAGGTAAAAGGGACAGATTTGCCTGCCATATCTTGAGGTATTCCTAAAAGTAGAACTTTGTGACCATTGAAGTATTCTAACTTATGATACCAACTATAGATGGCAATAAGGCAGAATGAGTAACTTTGAATTTGGTTTGGTTTGGCCTGGCTTCAACCCGACAATATCACAATCGCTTAATATTAAATCGCTAAGCTGAAACCAATATTTTTCAACTTGTTCATGATAACACAGTAACACACAGATAAATTCAATTGCCGCAAGAACACACATAAGTGGATCAAAACCATTTGCTATTAACAAAACACAAAAACAATTAAGAAACCATGTTAAAGGCAGTGGCGGATCTAGAAAATTTTCGTAGGGGTAACGTTTTATAAAAAAAAGGGTAACGAAATCGAAAAAAAAGTTAAAAAAAGGTCAAATTTTTCCAAAATTTACACTACCGCCGGAGCGCCAAGGGGTAGCGGAGGCTACCCCTGCCCCTGAGGTAGGTCCGCCCCTGGTTAAAGGTCTATAATTTTCAACTATATCACTGACACCTGTTATACCTATTGGAAAATCATTAATATCACTCCCTTAATCAAAGTGATATTTAAGTTAATCTAATTATCTTAGTTATCAAATCCATCTAATAATTTGGCATTTCAAGAAAATATTATAATAATAGTTCTCAAAAAGAACGATTTACAAGAGTCTCACAAACCGTTGTAATCTGTTGCCACCGAGAGAATTTTAATAGCTTTAATTGCAAAACCTTGCAATGAAGAAAGTTAGACACATTAACGATAAACCAATTAACGACAGCTACAAGTAGACCCAGAAAACGTCAGTCTTTCACCAAGATATAGCTTGATGATCATCAAAGTAAATGGGGTTCGATATAACAACAGAAAACTTTACAAGGGAAGCAAATCAACGATGCATACATACTGATATGAGTTTAGTACATAGTCATTATTCAATTTGCAGGTATCTCGTAAATAATACAAGGTGTTAGGACTGTACGACGCTGACCATTGCAGTATTCTAAGATATGGTATTAACTAGACGGAGCAATTGGGTGGGCAAAACGATTTATAAAAAGGATCAAATGATGCAGATGAAGTTTGGTTGCTGCAAATAGTTTACGCATCTTATAGATAATCAGTTTATATAACATTATTACAAAACTACATTAAAGTAGCAATTCCTTAAGTTTTTGTAGTCATAACAAAAGAAGTAACTTCTTTTAAAAAAGCATCCAAAAATCGGTAGGTCAACTAGACACTGCCCTTTATAAATCTAAAGTTTCCAGGCTAAATGTTTATTGAAACATCATTAATACTATTCACTTAAACAATATTGTGTCCTAAACTTATAAGATAAATACAAAATTTTTCATAGAGCAATAATGCACCTGCCGGAAGGTCTGCTAACCTATTGGAATCTCATTGATACAACTCGCTTAATCGACATGGTTTAATTTCCTCAGGTACGTGAACCATAAAACTAAATAATCATTAAAAGAAGTTTAAAAAAGAAGAATTCAAAAGTGATTCTCACAAACTGTTGTAACTTGGCTTCTAGTCAAGCAACTGATAGAACATTAACAGGCTCAAATTGTGAAACCTTGCGATAAAGGAAAGTTAAAAACATTAAAGATATATAAATCTAACGCATCTACACTTGGAACATTAAAATGTCAGTATTTTGCCAAGATATTAAATGATCTTCAAAGTCCACAAATGGGTTTAAATACGACATATGTAACGCTCCGCATTTTGTACTTTTTTAATTAGAAAGTGTAATTGTATTTCTAATTTTAGAAACTTGTACTCGCGTGTAGTTCGTATTACATTTTTCAATCTTGTAATCCAAGACTTCAATCATAATTGAAATACATCTTTATTCACACTTGTTTATGCATAAATACATGATATTAATTCAATCTCGAATAAGTGCTTTATATACGAAACCGAATGATAATTGACGAATGATTATATTCGGAATTATACTCATATACATTCTTGATATTCACACACAAACACACACACACACACATATATCCCTAAAGATACAAAAAAAAATTTGCCTAGCCAGCCAGCCATAGCTTACGGCAGGAGTCAGCTCAATTGTCCAAAAAGCGCAAATTTTAAACCTTTTCCACCTTTTTCACCACCAATCACCTTCTAACTCATTTAACTCAAACCCTAATCCACTTCACTATAAGTAGGAGTCTCCAACACCTCTTTTCCACTATCCAAACACCTTAATCACTCTCAAATCACTCCAAAATCATCCACAAATTCTATTTTTTTTGGCATAATTATCCAAGTTCTAAAGTGAGTACAAACTCACTTTTCTTCATCTTTTCTCCATCTTTTCTTCCTCTTGAAATCTTGGAACACCTCTAGGAGTGTTTCCACGTGTTTGCCATGGTAAACCAAGGTGGAACATCACCATTTTGAGGTCCAAATTTTCTGTTTTGAAAGAACAATTTGTAAACTTTTGTTAAACTTTATTTTTCTTCATGAATCTCATGCCTAACATCTTCCTAAACCCACCTATGGTTAAGGGACTTGTTAGAGCTTGATTCTTACAAGTTTAGAGGTTCAAACACCCTCTAAATTTTCTGTGTTGATAAGGTTCTAAGCAACCTACAAGTGTGTGACCATTCAAGACTACTATTGTTCATATGAATCTTGAATGTGTCTAAATGTGTGAACTATGGAAGCTTGGGCTTTCCAACCTTGTTTTACTACCTCACTTGATGTTTTCTATGTTCATACCACTAACACTCAACTTTCATTAGAGTGACAAAGCTACGACACATCCCCAAACGTTGTCATGTTTAGGATGCACACACCTAGCTTGCTCACTTGGTTGTTTGTAGTTTTAGTCAGCTTAGTAGTTTAGTTAATATTCTTGTTGTTCATGACCAACTGGGTTTACCATCTAAGTTGGTAAACTTTGTGCTTTGGTGAATCCATACAATGAGGTTTAATGGATGTTTATCATCCTACCCCCATGCATCACTTACATGGATTCCATGATAATATATGACGGACTTATTATAAAATATACTATATAATATATATGTATATGCATGACCGAATTCTTGATGTTAACCGGATTATGGTTACACGTTATGAACATAGGTTATAGGATCTATGTTTTAAACTTCTTGTTACGATTCTAATGGGCAAATTCGACCCATGAAATCACATGGAAATAATAGCGTCAAGAACGAGTGTTTAGGACTAGATAATTATTTTTCGTATACATACTTTATATTCTTAATTTTTCCATATCCAAACTCTCCACAAACTCCAAATACTAACACACCTTCATTTCCCCATGTAGGGTAACTTCGGTGTTCCATATCCAAACTTAACAACTCTCAGATTGCTAGGAACGCTTGCAAAACCGTGAGTATAATAGATCCCATTTTCCGTTTACACACTTTGGGTGCAACATGTACACTTTATACGAATCACGAATGACGATTATAGTTGTTACATACACACTTTATCCGTTACAAGCATGATATTTGTTATAGATTCTAGTTACCGCATGCTATGTTATACTTGTGTTCTATGTAACATCCGTAAAAAAAAACGGATTTACCAAACCCGCTCCGTTTATTAACCGAACAATCAGTTAAAAATTTCGTGGTGTATTTAATGCCCAAATTATTTTTAAACGATACATAATTAATAAGTATATTGGATTATAAAAGTTTTATTTGAAAAAGTATTAAAATTAATGAAATAAAAATAAATTAATGCTGCCGGGTTTCGAACCCGGGTCAGCTGGTAAACAACAAAGCATTAACACACACGCGCTCAACCACTCCGCCACTTTGGTTTTGTTAAGGTACCGAAACAATTAATTCAAATAATGAAAACAAAAATCAAATCCAGTCAACTGACGCGCCCAAATCCGTTGACGCCGGAAAATCCGACGATTTCGTCAAACGTCGTCGGTTATCTATGACTTAACGTAAACATTAACTACTACATTGGTTATAACCGATGTCCAGTCCGCGACACAAGTTATGACCGCCGGAAAATCTTTAACCGACGAATCAAGACGGAAATCGGACTAAATTCGTCAATGTTCTGCCCTATAAATACCCCCTTTAACCTCTGCTAGCTTTTTCGCTCACAATCACACTTTTTCCCGACATAATTTCCCTCGCCGGAGAACTTCTGCAACTCGCCGGAAAACCGAGCCTTTCACCTCTGAGCCTTACTGAACACCCAGAACTCATACCGAAGCCACCCACACTCATCTCAAGCTCCCTGAAGACCCTCTGCCGCAGGACACACGTCGCCGGAATAATCTGCTGTCGTCGGAGTTTCGCCGGCAAAACAGAGGAGTCCAGTTCGGTATACCTTACACTTAATCTCTTATTCTTTTTATTAATCTCACATACAATTAATCGCAACACACTAAAAGAACTTGATTAAAATCGTTGAACCAGTCAGACACCGATTCTGGTTTAGATTAACGAAGAAGATGAAGTTTCAGTAGTATATATGTTTAATTAAAATCAAGATATATCTCGGGTTAGACACACAGTCCAGCGGTGGACTGTGTGCACATAAACACGCATACGTCCCGAGTTCGATTATTGTCCCACGCACACTCGCCTTAATAAAAATGTTCTTTTTTTAACCGAACCGGATTCACTGCAATAGATGTTAAGTTTAATAAAAACCGGAATAATAACCAAGATAGACACACAGTCCAGTGGTGGACTGTGTGAACGTTTAATCACACGTCACGAGTTCGAGTCCGGACTACCGCACCGGTTCGGGCAATTATCAAGCTTTTTATATAAAACAGAAATGAAATTATTTAGTTTGTATATAAGTATAATAAAAATCAGAGTATTTACCAAGTTAGACACACAGTCCAGCGGTGGACTGTGTGTTAACCTAAACCACAGGTCCCGGGTTCGAGACCTGTGGAGAACACCGGTTCGATGCATTAAAATCGTTTTTAAAAATAAATGATTTTCGGTTTAATTCAATTAGTATATAAATATAATTAAAAACAGAAATATTTCAGGTTAGACACGTAGCTCAGTTGGTAGAGCTGCGTGCACGCGAACGGGGGTCTCGGGTTCGAGCCTCACCCGGCGCACACAATTACACAGTCTGACCGGTCAACAAGTCAACGGTCAACGGTCGCAAAAAGTCAACATTTTTTATTATTTTTATTTATTTATTTTATTTAAAAATCAATTAAAAATACTTACAAATAACATTTTAAGGTTAGAAAATAGCCTTAAACTCACAAAAATACATCCAACAATCCTACTAAAATTGATTAATAAAATCCGTTTACTTACCGAACCATTATGCCATTATCTAGGTTAGTTTCACTCGTGGTTAAAACCAACTTCGTGCGCATTCAACATCATCAACCGAACGCACCCAATGTGAGTGAATCTTACAACTCCCCTTTTTAATTACACGTTTTGGGGTGTGTCATGTGTCACCAAAATTAACTCGTTTATTTAAACTTGTGCCATACCATATTGTGATCTAAACTTAGATTGTATATATTGTTTGTAGTTATGTATTTCATATTGTCAAGTTATATGCAATTCATTCATTAGGCCCATCAGTTCCTCGTGGGAGACGAGTTGAGCAACGCGTGCCTCAAAACAAATCCATTATTGTTCGTGTGTGTATTATTTAGTTTATATATTGTTTGTAGTTATGTATTTCATATTGTCAAGTATATGCAAATCATTCATTAGGCCCATCAGTTCCTCGTGGGAGACGAGTTGAGCAACGTGTGCCTCAAAACGATCTATTATTGTTCATGTGTGCATTATTTAATATTAAATGATTGGTGTATAAGTTTACATCTATTTTTACTCATGTGTGGTTGTGCACTTTATTTTATAATCAATTAAATAAACTTGTTCAAATGTTTTTCATAGGATTCACTCGCCAACTTTTTGTTGATCCAAAAACCATTTTTACACATGATACAGGTGAACAGGATGAAGCAAGGAAAACATAGGAAATGCCTTAGAAGAAAACAATGAAGCCTAGATTGATGTTTAGGACATGATGTAATTATGATTGTATATTTCCCATTAAAATGTATTAATGAATATGAAACGTTATAATAAATGTCATGAGCTTTGATGATAACCCAATCATGCCTCGATCACCTTTTCCGCTGCGGGTCGGGGTGTGACATTCTATATATGCTCATTTACTTTGCAAGCATATCTTAACAATTATAGCGCTATAGGATTAACGCGCCGCCCGCATTTTTGTGGTATTGTTAAGTAAACTATTTTACAACCTTGTCGCTTCGGCGACAATGATATACACGATTGCTTTAAACTCGGGTTTGACATATAGTTAACACATGTTAGTATGATAGTAACAATATATGCAAATTACCATGTTGGGTATGAGACAACTTTTCACTATTATGCTATGTAATAAAACTTGTATACTCGCCAACTTTTGTTGATCATTATTTTAATACATGTTGCAAGAAACTAGTTGATGCCGATGCAGAAATATATTTAGGGTGGATTAGAAACACTCCTAGATTTAAATCTATGTACTTTGCTTTCTTGTTGTTTCGTTACTTGTTGTATTTCCTTTCAATACAATGTATTATCATTCTAGTATCAACGAAATTTTGAATTATTAAATATTATCACAATTAGTGTTATGAAGTCTCTTGCAATCTAGTTTTCGTCTCACTCTGATGTTTCCGCCATCGGTTGAGGTGTGACAGATTGGTATCAGAGCCATAACTATAGGGAATTAAGAAAATTTCTATACTTTTGACCTAGTCTATAGTTTAGGAACCATATTGACCATTCTTGTGCATGCTTAAAACTACTTGAATTCTCCTTACTTGTTTCTTCTCTATTTTCTATGCTCTCAAATATATATGCCTTTCCTAAGGCAAACACAATACACATATGAAGACTTGAAGACACTCTTATTTCACAAACGATATGATCTCACTAAAAATAGATGCGAAAACCCATAATTTTTGGTGAAATCCCTCAATCCGCGTTTACATAGGCCTTGTTTTTCATAAAGTGAATAAGGCATCAAATTTATACTAGCACCAAGGTCTGCTAATGCATGGTTATGAAGTTCACTACCATATAGACATGGATCGTGAAGATGCTTAAATCCATGAGCTTCTTCGGTAGCTTGTTCATCACCATAATGGAACAGTCGTCCGTCAAAGGAACATTTGAAAGTTCCCCTAGTTTGCCCTTCCCTTTCAAGAATACTGGAGGAATTTAGCATACTTAGGCATATGCTGAAGGGCTTCAATAAACGGGAGATTAATTTTTAGCTGTCTTAACATACCGAGGAAGTGCCTGTACTCCTCAGCATATTTTTTATGCTTGAGGCGTTCGGGATATGTAACACGAGAACGATCTATCTCCGTACTCGGTCTAACAAACTCAACCGGTTTCTTAATAACTTTCTTTAGCTAAGGAGTCTCTAACTCCAACTCTTCATCCATTGGTTCCTCTTCCTCTACTTGAACCGATGGTCTCTCAACCTCTCCTAACTCTCGACCCGACCTAGTAGTTATGGCTTTGACATGGACATTCAGGTTGGTTTGGGTGCTACCAGAAAAGTGACCAAGGTCTCCCTCATCTAACTTTTTAGCTATATCCCTACAGTTCTTTGAAGGTCTAAAAAAGCCGACTGATGGTTTTTCAAAAGTATGTCATGCCCCGCTAAAGTTTGTTGGGTTTTCTGATCCTTAACCACTAACTGAGACAACAAAATTTCTATCTTTTCCAACCCACTATCCCCTACAGACTGATCACTACCCCCATTCTGACCACTAAAGCAACCCGCCCCTGGTTATGAGTTTGGTTTTATTAGAAACTAGGAGGATGACTGGAAAATCGGAAGTTGGAATTTTGATTTCTCCAACGAGAGCTGTATGAATTTTCAAACTGATTTTGACCTCCTATATACTCAACCTGCTCTTGCTACTTCACCAATGGACACTCTAAAGTACCATTCCCTCCCCGACACAATTCACATTTATCTACCTTAGACTTGATCAATCTCATTTATCGGGTTAGGTTTTCCAAAGCAGTGGCCACTCTACTGTCCAATGTGACTTGGTGTATGCCTCGTGTAGACGAGGTTGTACTAGTGACAGGAATTGAATTCTTGTTTGCAAACCATTGTTCGTACTCGGAATGAGAAAAACTCTCAAACATATCATTGCATTCAGCCACAGTTTTCTTACCCATGAGGTGGCCTCCTGCAGAAGTATCAAACCGAGCTCTGGTCTCGTAGGTGAGAGCGTTGTAGAATTTCTCTACAAGTGCCCAGTCAGATAAACCGTGTTGGGAACATCTGTAACATCCGTCAAAAACCGGATTTACCAAACCTGCTCTGTTTATTAACCGAACAATCAGTTAAAAATTTCGTGGCGTATTTAATGCCCAAATTATTTTAAACGATACATAATTAATAAGTATATTGGATTATAAAAGTTTTATTTGAAAAAGTATTAAAATTAATGAAATAAAAATAAATTAATGTTGCCGGGTTTCAAACCCGGTTCAGCTGGTAATCAACAATGACTTAACACACACACGCTCAACCACTCCGCCACTTTGGGTTTTTGTTAAGATACCGAAACAATTAATTCAAATAATGAAAACAGAAATCAAATCCAGTCAACTGACGCGCCCAAATCCGTTGACGCCGGAAGATCCGACGATTTCGTCAAACGGCGTCGGTTATCAATGACTTAACGTAAACATTAACTACTACATCGGTTATAACCGATGTTCAGTCCGCGACACAAGTTATAACCGCCGGAAAATCTTTAACCGACGAATCAAGACGGAAATCGAACTAAATACGTCGATGTTCTGCCCTATAAATACCCCCTCAAACCTCTGCTAGCTTTTTCGCTCACAATCACACTTTTTCCCGACATAATTTCCCTCGCCGGAGAACTTCTGCAACTCGCCGAAAAATCGAGCCTTTCACCTCTGAGCCTTACTGAACACCCAGAACTCATACCGAAGCCACCCACACTCATCTCAAGCTCCCTGAGGACCCTCTGCCGCAGGACACACGTCGCCGGAATAATCTGCTGTCGTCGGAGTTTCGCCGGCGAAACAGAGGAGTCCAGTTCGGTATACCTTACACTTAATCTCTCGTTCTTAGACACTAACGAACTTGATTAAATCTTCGAACCAGTCGGACTTCCGTTTCTGGTTAAGTATGACGAAGAAGACGAAGATTCGTATTGTATATGTTTAATTAAAATCAAGATATATCTCGGGTTAGACACACAGTCCAGCGGTGGGCTGTGTGCAAATAAAACACGCTTACGTCTCGAGTTCGATTATTGTCCCACGGACACTCGCCTTAATAAAAATGTTCTTTTTTTACCGAACAGGATTCACTGCAATAGATGTTAAGTTTAATAAAAACCGGAATAATAACCAAGATAGACACACAGTCCAGTGGTGGACTGTGTGAACGTTTAATCACACGTCACGAGTTCGAGTCCGGACTACCGCACCGGTCCGGACAATTATCAAACTTTTTATTTAAAGCAGAAACGAAATTATTTAGTTTGTTTATAAGTATAATAAAAATCAGATTATTTAACAAGTTAGACACACAGTCCAGCGGTGGACTGTGTGTTAACCTAAACCACAGGTCCCGGGTTCGAGACCTGTGGAGAACACCGGTTCGATGCATTAAAATCGTTTTTAAAAATAAATGATTTTCGGTTTAATTCAATTAGTATATAAATATAATTAAAAACAGAAATATTTCGGGTTAGACACGTAGCTCAGTTGGTAGAGCTGCGTGCACACGTACGGGAGGTCACGGGTTCGAGTCTCACCCAGCGCACACATACAAACGACCGAACTGGTCAACGGTCAACAGTAATGGTCAACAGTCATGGTCAACGGTCAAAAAGTCAACATTTTTTTTAATTTTTATTTATTTATTTTATTTAAAAATCAATTTAAAATACTTAAAAATAACATTTTTAAAGTTAGAAAATAGCTTTAAACTCACAAAAATATATCCAATAATCCTACTAAAATTGATTAATAAAATCCGCTTACTTACCAAACCATTATGTTATTATCTAGGTTAGTTTCACTCGTGGTTAAATCCAACTTCGTGCGTATTCAACATCATCAACCGAACGCACCCAATGTGAGTGAATCTTACAACTCCCCTTTTTAGTTACACGTTTTGGGGTGTGTCATGTGTCACCAAAATTAACTCGTTTATTTAAACTTGTGCCATACCATATTGTGATCTAAACTTAGATTGTATACATTGTTTGTAGTTATGTATTTCATATTGTCAATTTATATGCAATTCATTCATTAGGCCCATCAGTTCCTCGTGGGAGACGAGTTGAGCAACGCGTGCCTCAAAACAAATCCATTATTGTTCGTGTGTGTATTATTTAGTTTATATTGTTTGTAGTTATGTATTTCATATTGTCAAGTATATGCAAATCATTCATTGGGCCCATCAGTTCCTCGTGAGAGACGAGTTGAGCAACGCGTGCCTCAAAACGATCCATTATTGTTCATGTGTGCATTATTTAATATTAATTGATTGGTGAATAAGTTTACATCTATTTTTACTCATGTGTGATTGTGCACTTTATTTTATAATCAATTAAATAAACTTGTTCAAATGTTTTTCATAGGATTCACTCGCCAACTTTTTGTTGATCCAAAAACCATTTTTACACATGATACAAGTGAACAGGATGAAGCAAGGAATACATAGAAAATGCCTTAGAAGAAAACAATGAAGTCTAGAATGATGTTTAGGATATGATGTAATTATGATTGTACATTTCCCATTAAATTGTATTAATGAATATGAAACGTTATAATAAATGTCATGAGCTTTGATGATAACCCAATCATGCCCCGATCACCTTTTCCGCTACGGGTCGGGGTGTGACAGATTGGTATCAGAGCCATGACTATAGGGATATAGGATAGGTTATTAGACCCTTAGAGCCTATACTATAGTTGCCTAAATTTTAATTGTTTAGGTGGTTACATACAAACTTATGATATTTATTTGTTTCATATTTGTTTATACTTACAGTCAAACATACATACTTACATACACATTCATCATACATATTTCAATGTTCATATATTCAAATCATCTTCATACTTTTGTTATTCAAAGATTTTGTCGCAATTTTCAAATCTCATCAAAGTAAGTTCTGCGACGGGCATGTAGAAACTGGAAGGGTACAAGTACCGGTAGTCGGAACGTCCTCTCTAGGTTGGCATTCGTATAAATCCAATATAACGGACCAGTTTGCCTACCTGGGGACTAACGATGAGAGTACGAAGGACCTATTAGGCCAAAGCATGCCACACCAAACGTCGTTCGAACTAACCCCACTTTGAGGTGTCACCGTGTCTACACCTGGACACATTCCGAATATCATACGTTATATACATATTTCTCGATTTTCTCCGGGTTTTAGTGTACGTAACCAGGCTAACACATGCGAACCATATGAAAAACCCGGTATTCATGGGGGCCCACATGATTACGAAGGTGAAGTATGGCGGCATGCAAGGCCCAATGACGAGCAAAGCCCAAGACATCCTATGGATGTAGTAGATTTATTTTTCTATATTTATTTTATGAATGTTCATTCCTAAATACGACCCATGATCCCAAAAACATCCAACTCATACTCATGATACGTATTCCTTGTAGATGTCTTCTAGCCTCGCCCGTAGGAAGATGAGAGCAGGAAAAGCCCGCGAGCGCATGGCTGCCCTAATCGCTCAACAAATGGCTGCCGTAATACCCAACATTGTAATTCAAGTCCAACAAGCACTTACCGCTAATCCTGTCAACCAAGAAGATCAAAACGTTATCAACCCTCCCCCAAATACAACTAAATGCACCTACAAGCATTTCAAATCCTACGACCCTCCGAAATACGAAGGGACTGAAGGTGTCACCGCTCTCCTCCATTGGTTTGAAGAAATAGAGAACACTTTTCTAAATTGCGATTGCCCCGATAATCGGAAAGTGCGATATGCTACTGGTCGTTTATATGGAATAGCACTTACTTGGTGGAATACAGAGAAGGCCAAACGAGGCGTTGACGATGCTATGACTTTGACTTGGGAAGAGTTGAAGGAAATCATGACAAGACGGTTTTGCCCAAGGAGCGAAATCAAGAAATTAGAAGATGAGTTCTATTCGTTGAAGCAAAAAGGAAGGCGACCACACCACATACAACAAAAGATTCCTCGAGTTAAATCAAATGGTTCCCAACTTGTTTACTCCCCTTACCGTTTGATCGAGCACTACATTTGAGGTCTTCCCTAAAAAATTCAAGACTCTGTAATAAGTACCACGCCTGCAACTTTGGAAGCAGCAATGGAGTTAGCTACAGAGCTCACCGAAAACCGAATCCGGAACAAAGACTTCAAGGAGGAGAAGAAGAAGGATAAGGCATTGACTGAAACTTCAAACTCCACCCGAACCGAATCCCTTTCTCAACCCACTTTTAAGAGAAAACGAGATGGGCAACTTTTCGCTACTACCCAACGTAATCAACCAATTTCACAAGTCATACCAATCCAAGCTATCCCAATCACGCAGATAGCACCCAACTCAACTTACCCAAATAAGAGACCATACCTTGGACCTCACCCTCGATGTAACACCTGTTTTTATCACCATCCCCTTACCTTACCTTGTCGACTATGTGCAAATTGTGGACGCTATGGTCATTTGAGCAAGGTTTGCCGCACCCTTCAAAACCAAATCTCTCCCCCTACTCAAAATATGATCCAAACATATCAACAACCTCAATACCCCATGTTACCTTATGTTCGAGCTTGTTTCAATTGTGGCGACCCTACCCACTTTAGAAACACGTGCCCTCGATTGGTTAACATCATAAACGTTCAAGCTCAATCAAACCCAGTTAACCAAGTAAATCAAGAAAACCCAATCACTAGGCCACCAGCAAGAGGAAGAGTTTTCAACATCAACGCCAATCCTGTTGAAGATAATGACGGCCCAAACGAAACCACCCAACTAGTCCTCTTCACCGAAAATCAAGATTCAACTCCAATCGTTTAGTTTTATGTTTTTCTTTATGTTTTAGAATCACATAGAACCAATCATAACTTAAGGATAAAGCCAATGGAATTTGACAAGAATATGGTGGATACGCCGCTGGTACTTCCTATATATAAGTATTCTTGTCAAAGGATCGGAGGCATTATCAGGCGGTTATGAGAGGTTCCATGTATAAACTGTTTGTGTGATTATTGTTTAGATTAAATTTATTATTTTCAGTACATGCAATACGATCGGCTCCGTTTGATTGAGCCTTGATCGCACAGACATTTTTCATTTTCAGTACATGCAATACGATCGGCTCCGTTTGATTGAGCCTTGATCGCACAGACATTTTTCATTTTCAGTACATGCAATACGATCTTTTGGTTGTTGTGTTTGTTGTAGAGTCACATAGAACTAATCATAACTTGCGGATAAAGTCAATGAAAATTTGACGAGAATATGTGGATACGCCGCTGGTACTTCCTATAATATAAGTATTCTCGCCAAAGGATCAGAGGCATTATCAGGCGGTTATGAGAAGTTCCATGTAGGATTTACTATTGTCTTGAAATTTGTGTTACATTCATATCATCTCGCCATTTAAAGAAATTGGATTGTGTTCTATTTCTACATAAACTAACCTCTCCATCATAACAAATGAGAGAGGAACTGTCACCATTCAAACATGTATGCTATCAGAACTTGGACTCAGATATTGGTTGTTGTGTTTATTTATGTTCTAGAGTCACATCATAGAACCAAACATAACTTACTGATAAAACCAATGAAAATTTGACAAGAATATGGTGGATACGCCGCTGGTACTTCCTATATATAAGTATTCTTGTCAAAGGATCAGAGGCATTGTCAGGCGGTTATTAGAAGTTCTCTGTAGGATTTAGTAATTTCTTGGTACATTGGTTGTGGCGTTTATTTATGTTCTAGAGTCACATCATAGAACCAATCATAACTTACTGATAAAACCAATGAAAATTTGACAAGAATATGGTGGATACGCCGCTGGTACTTCCTATATATAAGTATTCTTGTCAAAGGATCAGAGGCATTGTTAGACGGTTATGAGAAGTTCCATGTAGGTTGTAGTACTAGAAGTTTTGCTTTAGGATATAACCATATCTTCCCAAACATATCAAAACTCCTACGCATGATATCATATTTAGTGAATCAACTCTGCTTATCAATATTTTTACCGTAGGCAACAAAAAGCGATTCCTATAACAGGGTACTTAACCCTTACAAGGGACGTTACCGCCTCAAACAAAAACTTAAACTCTTACTCTTTTTCTAAGCATGTAACTGTCAAACTAAACACCATCATTTTAGTCAAATATATCACTACTTGAATTTCGGGACAAAATTTCTAAAAAGCAGGGGATACTGTAACATCCGTCAAAAACCGGATTTACCAAACCCGCTCCGTTTATTAACCGAACAATCAGTTAAAAATTTCGTGGCGTATTTAATGCCCAAATTATTTTTAAACGATACATAATTAATAAGTATATTGGATTATAAAAGTTTTATTTGAAAAAGTATTAAAATTAATGAAATAAAAATAAATTAATGTTGCCGGGTTTCGAACCCGGGTCAGCTGGTAATCAATAATGACTTAACACACACACGCTCAACCACTCCGCCACTTTGGGTTTTTTTAAGATACCGAAACAATTAATTCAAATAATGAAAACAGAAATCAAATCCAGTCAACTGACGCGCCCAAATCCGTTGACGCCGGAAAATCCGACGATTTCGTCAAACGTCGTCGGTTATCTATGACTTAACGTAAACATTAACTACTACATCGGTTATAACCGATGTCCAGTCGGCGACACAAGTTATAACCGCCGAAAAATCTTTAACCGACGAATCAAGACAGAAATCGGACTAAATACGTCGATGTTCTGCCCTATAAATACCCCCTCAAACCTCTGCTAGCTTTTTCGCTCACAATCACACTTTTTCCCGACATAATTTCCCTCGCCGGAGAACTTTTGCAACTCGCCGGAAAACCGAGCCTTTCACATCTGAGCCTTACAGAACACCCAGAACTCATACCGAAGCCACCCACACTCATCTCAAGCTCCATGAAGACCCTCTGCCGCAGGACACACGTCGCCGGAATAATCTGCTGTCGTCGGAGTTTCGCCGGCGAAACAGAGGAGTCCAGTTCGGTATACCTTACACTTAATCTCTCGTTCTTTTTATTAATATCACATGTAATTAACCACAAGACACTAACGAACTTGATTAAATCTTCGAACCAGTCGGACTTCCGTTTCTGGTTAAGTCTGACGAAGAAGACGAAGATTCGTATTGTATATGTTTAATTAAAATCAAGATATATCTCGGGTTAGACACACAGTCCAGCGGTGGACTGTGTGCAAATAAAACACGCTTACGTCTCGAGTTCGATTCTTGTCCCACGCACACTCGCCTTAATAAAAATGTTCTTTTTTTTACCGAACCGGATTCACTGCAATAGATGTTAAGTTTAATAAAAACCGGAATAATAACCAAGATAGACACACAGTCCAGTGGTGGACTGTGTGAACGTTTAATCACACGTCACGAGTTCGAGTCCGGACTACCGCACCGGTCCGGACAATTATCAAACTTTTTATTTAAAGCAGAAACGAAATTATTTAGTTTGTTTATAAGTATAATAAAAATCAGATTATTTAACAAGTTAGACACACAGTCCAGCGGTGGACTGTGTGTTAACCTAAACCACAGGTCCCGGGTTCGAGACCTGTGGAGAACACCGGTTCGATGCATTAAAATCGTTTTTAAAAATAAATGATTTTCGGTTTAATTCAATTAGTATATAAATATAATTAAAAACATAAATATTTCGGGTTAGACACGTAGCTTAGTTGGTAGAGCTGCGTGCACGCGTACGGGAGGTCATGGGTTCGAGTCTCACCCAGCGCACACATACAAACGACCGAACCGGTCAACGGTCAACAGTAATGGTCAACGGTCAAAAAGTCAACATTTTTTTTTAATTTTTATTTATGTATTTTATTTAAAAATCAATTTAAAATACTTAAAAATAACATTTTTAAAGTTAGAAAATAGCTTTAAACTCACAAAAATATATCCAATAATCCTACTAAAATTGATTAATAAAATCCGCTTACTTACCAAACCATTATGTTATTATCTAGGTTAGTTTCACTCGTGGTTAAATCCAACTTCGTGCGTATTCAACATCATCAACCGAACGCACCCAATGTGAGTGAATCTTACAACTCCCCTTTTTAATTACACGTTTTCGGGTGTGTCATGTGTCACCAAAATTAACTCGTTTATTTAAACTTGTGCCATACCATATTGTGATCTAAACTTAGATTGTATACATTGTTTGTAGTTATGTATTTCATATTGTCAATTTATATGCAATTCATTCATTTGGCCCATCAGTTCCTCGTGGGAGACGAGTTGAGCAACGCGTGCCTCAAAACAAATCCATTATTATTCGTGTGTGTATTATTTAGTTTATATTGTTTGTAGTTATGTATTTCAGATTGTCAAGTATATGCAAATCATTCATTAGGCCCATCAGTTCCTCGTGAGAGACGAGTTGAGCAACGCGTGCCTCAAAACGATCCATTATTGTTCATGTGTGCATTATTTAATATTAATTGATTGGTGAATAAGTTTACATCTATTTTTACTCATGTGTGGTTGTGCACTTTATTTTATAATCAATTAAATAAACTTGTTCAAATGTTTTTCATAGGATTCACTCGCCAACTTTTTGTTGATCCAAAAACCATTTTTACACATGATACAAGTGAACAGGATGAAGCAAGGAATACATAGAAAATGCCTTAGAAGAAAACAATGAAGTCTAGAATGATGTTTAGGATATGATGTAATTATGATTGTAAATTTCCCATTAAATTGTATTAATGAATATGAAACGTTATAATAAATGTCATGAGCTTTGATGATAACCCAATCATGCCCCGATCACCTTTTCCGCTGCGGATCGGGGTGTGACAACATCGACCAAGTAAGTTTTGGAATCTTTCCCAAGCTTGATAATAGGGCTCATCAGGTTCCATCTGGAACAAATGGATCTGGTCTCTAAGTCTAAAAGCTTTGGCTGGTGGAAAATATTTGTTCAAAAACCAGTCTATGAGAGCTGCCCAGGTCGTAAAAGTACCAGCAGGCTGAGAATCGAGACAAGTGGTGACTCGACCAGCTAGAGTAAATGGAAACAGCTGAAGGTATATTGCATCACATGTGGTACCTTGAAGCTTGACATTACCACAAATGCGGGTCAGGCAGGCGATGTGGGCGGGTGCGTCTTCGTCATCATGACCGTGGAATTGGGACGTGTTAGTAAGTGCAGTCATGATGTACGAAGGAATCTGCCAAGAGTTTTTGTTTATGATGGGTGGCACGGTAATGGGTGAATTCACACCGGTGAAACCTTGGGTGGCTAGCTGGTGGATGGTTCTACGGGTGTCGGCCATTTGAGGACGTGTGATGACTGTGGTAAGGGTCATGCAAAAACCTAATTAAACTAATCATATACACTAGAACGTTGAAACCAAAGTTTAATACTTTACTAATCAAAACCGCAATTCATGTCAAAAAACTGAAAAGAAGCAAATCAAACAAGTGTATTCATCATTTGACGTAGATAATGATAATAAAACTAGCCTAACATGGTCATGAAATCAAGAACAATCATCTTCAAGACTTTAGCTAACATGATAAAAATAATATAAACTAAAGAACCGAGTAATAAGATGATTAACACCTGAAAGATTCGATCCCACGCTTCAATTCTTCACCCCCGAGCTCTCTTTATCTTCAAAATCTCTGTTTTCTGCTTCTTAATTCGTCCATAGTTGTCTGGTTATGATTAGGGTTAACCATGGGCTTAAATAGGGCTTAATAGTGAAGTTTTACGCGCTGAACAGTTTCATTAAGCCAAAATGTTGTCCCGTGTGCTCGTTTCCTTAAAGTTTTAGCTCGTTTTCCAAGACTCGAGAAAGCACACACGACACACTTATATACAAGACCAATGGTTAAATGACACAAAACAACTCAAACATTATACAAATTATACATGGAAACATGGTAATTTACATTACATCAGTTATTCCTAGAAAACCCAGGTTTGATCTCCACTAACTATGAGTGAGGTAAGGGGTTTTACACCGTTGAGGTGTTGTCCTCCTGAGGCTGGGTTCAATTATCGGGGTGAAGGGGGCAACCCAAGATGGCACCCCCCGGTTGCTCGTATATTGTGGCCCATTAGGAGAGGTACCCCCAACGACTCGAACCTGCGTGGGTATGGGATAGTATTAAGTCTTCGAGGTCTAGACCCAACCTCGTAGCCATCTCGGCTAGCCGTTCAAATAAAAAGCAACACACATTCATATAAATTCTTTTTTGTAGTGACTTTATTCTGACATGGGTGTGCATGTTGATAATACTTCAAAAAAATGGTTGTAAATAAAGTATATGTTACAAACATGATAGTTATGGTAGTTATAACTATTTTTTCATCTTGATAAAACGGTGTCATACTTTTTTGCTAAAATATTTTAACTAACCGTAATAAAGTTTTTCTAAACAATTATAGTGTTTCATCAAAAGGTGCATTTTATATAATACCATTTCTTGATCTTGAAGAAACATCATACATAGACAATCAAAAATCACAATATATTCTAACAATTTTTCTTTATATTGAGATCTCTTCATTCTTTTGCAATTTGAACAATCTTTTTCCCAACATTATCACCTCGGAACAATCCTACAAAAGCAGAAGGAATGCTTTCTATCCCATAAGAAATGTCTTCAAGCACACTCAATTTTCCAGCACGAACATAATACTTTGTCACTGACAAGAACTCATTGAAATGGATCATGATTCTCTTGTAGATGACCTCTACCATGTTTAGCGCGGTATGTTTTCTTGAATTTGTGTAACCCGAAATCACACCACAAGCAGCAATTCTACCAAATGCATTCATGTTAGCGACAACAGTCTCTAACATCTCTCCTCCCACGTTGTCAAAATATATGTTTATCCCATCAGGAAAGTACCTGTTTTTACAACATGGATATGCTAATAATAATCATCTTTTCTTTTCTTGATATTTATTTATCGTAAATATATTGATCTTCAAAAAGTTGTTCTTTTTAAATTAATGACATGAAATTATTTTATGTTGTTTCTAACCTTTGGAGAGTAGAGTCTAGGTCTGTTTCTTCTTTGTAATTGAATGCCTCGTCAAACCCTAGCTTCTCTATCAGAATATGCACATATGACAAAAATGATACAACTTTTTACTTTTTTGTAAACATAAAGTCTTACTTCCTGAATTGACTTCCTAAAGTCAATTTTTGACTTCTTGATGAGGGTATGAAATATAGGAAAATTATTAAAATAAACATGTTAGACCAAAAAATAACAGAATATTCGAATTTTAACCTTTGTAGAAATATGACATATCTAAAAAACTAACCAATAGAGGACAAGTAAACACCCTATCGTAAAGGGTGCACTAAATTTAATCCTAGACGACGCTTGTAAAACGCATGCTAAATTTTGCGCCTTAGCAAGCGCCTTTGTCTATTTTGGTAAGAACTAAAGTGAATGTTAATGTTGTAATTAACTAGTCAACTTATTCATTTTGGTGATTTTTCGATGACATAATGGTATAAGAAACTTTATAAAATTGAAAATTTAAAACCTTTTGTTTTGTCCCTGCACATCCAACAACATAGCAGCCAAACAACTTTGCATACTGGCCAACCAAATTACCAACGGATCCCGCAGCTGCTGAAACGAAGACTTTGTCTTCTTTCTTAGACTTACATATTTTGAAGAATCCTCCATAAGCAGTGAGACCGCTATACCCTGTAAAACCAATGTGTGTGTGTTTTATATGAGTTAATTAAGGCATAAAGTTGAGTCCACTATAATTTACCGAAAATCCCAAGATGGTAAGACAATGGAAATTCATCCCAATTGAGTGTTCCATGTACAACATCATTTTTCTGATCGTTGAAGCCACAACTCTCCCCAATCCGAGGCAAGTTATTGTCTATCAACACAGAAAAATGAAAACTAATTTAACTAAATAAACCAAACAAAAACTAGCATCCAATTATAAGACCAATAACTAGCAATTTGTTGCATGCATAATGATCTGTCATGATTTATGAACTATATTTGCCTGCTTACAAGGTGTTGCTTTTCTATATCAATTTTAAAATCCTAAAGAGGAAACTAAAAAAGATTTAAAAAAACCATAAAGTTATCATTCGCGGTTTTGACAAATATTCAAAGTTGAACTAGTAAATATGGTTATGTTTTGATAGTTTGAACTATTTTTTCAACATTGTTAATCTTTTAAATAAGATAAAGATGTTATAATCATACGTACACATAACTGTATAAAAAAACAAAGGTAAATGTAATGATTTGGTATATATGGCTCGATATAAGTTCCAAATCTTTGAACCCGGTTTTTTCACAGCGAACATTAGTATAAATCTAAAACTAGCCAAACGGGCAATTAGTTTATATTTATATGGTTGATGCCTATCTAATAGTTGATATAAATACTCTATTGATTAAAAGGATGTTATTTATAACAATAGGTTGATAAAGTGTTTGATTGTTGACTAGATATATAAACAAAATCAAATTATAATTATAATTATAATTGTAATCATAGTTATCATTATAATCATAGTTATAATTATAATTATAGTTATATATATTTTTGAACGTCCAACTAAATCACCGGATAAGCATCCTTTGATTTCCTCAATGCATACCCGAGCCATAAGTTTCGAGTAAAACCCGCCCGCTCTAAAGCCCACTTCAGTATAACCCGGTTCAATTCGGTTTCGAACGGGACGATCTCTAGAGAGGTATAGTTCTAAACTTCATTGTCACCATCAATATCCTTCAAAGTAATGTTAGTGAGAGTTGAACTTGAGACCTAAAATAGAAACCAAGTGAATAATTACTAAAATAACTTGTGAGAAGAAAATATAATTATCACTAGAATACAAATTCATTGCAGCCAATCCTCTATTTTATAGCACGTGCTTTAAACTATTCCATCATATTTTAATGGCTTAAATTATTATTATATTATTTTTTGGGTAATATTGATGGCTTAAATTATTACACATAAGCAGAATTCTTTCCCGTGTAAGTTATACAATTTACAATATAATAGGTACAAAATGAAAGATATGGATATAATTGAATGATGAAATGCTTATTTAAAGGGAAAATGTAGAAAATTGAAAATTTTAACCTCAATTGCTTTTGTCATTAAATACGAAGACAAAGGAAAATTGAGTAAATTTATTTTGGTGTTTGGTACGAATTTCGAATTTTTCGTACCGAATTATTTTTCGGTATCTATTTTTTAGAGTTTTCGGTATGGTACCACGGTAAAAATACAAATTTTTACCTTCAAATACCGGTTCCGTACAAAACATTTTCGGCACCATTACTCACTTTTAATGTTTATTGGTATCAGTATTTTTTTGTTCAATGCCGATACCATGCTCATCCCTAATTATAACCGCAATGTAGGCACTTAATTAGTTGATCTAAAAAAGTTTGATACATTTTATTTAATTATTATATAATACAATTTACGTCAAGGCTTGTGAACGGAAAAACAATTATACAAACTTTGAATCTAATTTACAATAGTGTCATTCCTTTATTGCCAAATTGTGTTGTGTACTGACATTGTGTCAAAATAGATATTTTATTTATTGTATATACAAAAACATATAAGTGTTTCTAAATATAGTACATATTAAAATTTGATATATGAAGAAGTTAAACGTATAGGTGGTTTCTAATAGACTAATACATTTTATCTTAAGCATAATAAAAAAATTGTATATGTTTCCATAAGTTTTTGTGTTCAACATTAAATTAAGTAGTCTGTGAAGTATGTGTACATGAACAACATTATATTTGTGGTTGGGCTCACCATTTCAGGGGTGATTTTGGATGCTAAAGCAACAGAATTCTGGGATGAACTTGATGACTTCATGCGGTTAATCCGGGCCTGGTCAATCGAGACATATAAACATTTGACAAGAACATCATGTTGACCCAAAGGAGGAAGTGTTTGACTTTTGATTTCAAACATGGATTCGTGTGGGGCCTCTTCTATATCTGTTTTAATGGTGATGAACTTGTTGTTTGGCATTTCCATTTGTGTCACACCAAAATGATTTCCAGAGTCCTGATATATGGAAGGGTCACTTAATGGGTTGAATCTCATATCAATTTGATTGTGGGGGTAGGAAATGTGTGAACACAAAAACAATATGTAAGGTTGGGTACAATTGAGTTAATGTGGGGTAGTTAATAGGCAATTGATATACCACTTGGAGTGTTGGACTATTTAAGCACATGACCGCACATGTAACTATGTCAGCATAGGATTGATTGCATTCTAAAAATATGTTAACCATAGGAGTGAACCTTTCATTTTAGAATTAAAATTTGTTATTAGCTAGTGGGTTACAACTTATAACTATGCTTTGCAAAGGTGGCAGCCAAAATTTTAACAAAACTTAAATAGACATGTAGACAAGATGATATCGAAAATCTTTATCTACTAATAAGCAAACTGAAATAGACAGTGAAAGGAAACATGGGTCATCTCGATTCGTTCATAAGGGCGGTGCCTTCACCCCTTCAGTCCATATATAAGGCTGTGAGAGAGAGAGAGGTGTCTGTTGATGATGGTGGACGATTAACGAATGAGCACAATCTTTGAAATTTAAAAAAAAATATAAAACCGTGTCAAAAAAAAAAAAGTGACAAAGCTAAAATATTTAAAAAGAAAGAAGAAAAAACAAACAAAAAAGGGGTTGAACCCCTAACAAAAATTACAGTTTACTCAAAACTAATATCGATGCAGATTTTCAAGAATATTTTTATTAGTATTTGAATTTAAAGCTCCTAATCTGTTTTATTTAGTTTTCTTTTAAATCATGATTTTTACCTATAAGTAGGATCTTTAGGGTTATTGTTTGGATAGTTTTTGATTGATTAATATTTGAAGAACATTGTTCTTGAAAGTTCTTTTTATCGACTTTGATAATCAATTGTTTCTTGAGCCATAAACTACATCAAATATATCTATATCTCTACCATCTTATAAAGCATTTTTCATGGATAAATATGCAACTTTAATTAAACGTTAAGACGTTTGTTATAACTTTCGAAACATGGGGTATAAATGCTCTATACAATATTTTATAATTTTACTTCATTTAATAAACTATTCCTAGCTAATCTATTATACCTAATAAAGTTCATAATTAGAGGACATCACACATGACATCCATCTATGTCCTCTATTTTGTATTTTCCCACAAAAAAAACACCAAAAAGCAGCCGTTGAAATTAAAAAAATAAAAAAGAAAAACACTGTAAAAAACAAAAGAAAAAAAAGTGGCAAAGCTAAGAAATTAAAAAAAAAAAGAAAAAACAAACAAACAAAAAAAGGGTTGAACCCCTAACAAATTTGATCAAAAAAAAATTGGCAAAGCTAAAATATTCAAAGGGTTTGGACTATCCGTTTTAGGGTCAAAATTCCTCCGGTATATAAGGTTATAACCCGGCTTCACAAGTAACTTCATAGACACTCCTAGGGTTTCACCGTTCATCATCTCCGCACCCTCTCATCTATCTCCACCTCCGTCGGCCACCGCTTCTGCCAACCATCACCGCTTGATTCCCCTCTCTTTTAAGATCACTCCTTCTCCCTCTCAGATGGATGAAACTCTCTTACGTGCGATGACTACAGATCATCCTGAGTGTAATTTTTTTTAAACCTAGGTTATCTTATAATTTGGAATTTATGTGCTTCAGTTTTTCAACTTAATTTTTCCAAGAAACCGGTTGTTTCATTTTCCTCCTTCAAAGATGAAACCCTATTTTTCATCTTCCAACATCGATGATTCAACGGCACCTGTCAAACCCTTTTCAGATTGTTCCCACGGTCAGGTATGATTCCATCTCTAAATGAAGTATTAATCCTTTTTTAGTTAGCATATTTTTCGATTCTTCCATTTTACTACCGTATTACTTGATCTTGAGTGCTTTATCTTCGTTTAGTATAAATTAGCCCTGCTCGTGATGGTTTTCTTTTTTTCTTTGGCCATGATTTGAAGTATATCAGTCACGAATTTTAGGATCATTGATATTAATGGGTTGATTTGGGGCTTTCTGAGAGTGGGTCTTTTCTTTTGTGCATATTGGATGTGATTAATGCGTGTTAAATGAAATGCCATCTATAAAAGAAAATGTGTGGCATCCGATTATGGCTTCGCTTGCTCTTTGCTTTTTGTGGCCGCAAACTAGGTTAGCCTTTTTTATGGGTTTGATTTGATTCGCCAACATGCATCTTTCATTTTCAGTTTATATACATCAATCTTTAAATTATCATAACGTTAAGACCTATATAATATGTATATGGAGAGAGAAGTTGCTGAAAATAGTAATTTTCTCAGGAAATTTATGTTTATAGTTGTGGGTGGGCTTGGGCTGTTTAAAGATCATGTTTGTTTATCTAAAAGACTTAAACTGTACGTAGTTAGGATTGAAGTAAATGTAACTACTAGAAATAGTACTGATGTTTAACTATTTTAAGGTTCTGAGCTGGATCTAAATTGGCACTATATTTGAAAATGAATTACTGGAATGATACGTAAAAGCGAGCTCTTAACCGCAAAAAGTGACGTGTATCATGCTCTTTTCATCGTTTCAATTATTGTGGACATAAACAATGGTTATTTGATGTGTATGGTTAATCTTTTCAGGATCATGACTGGAGAAACAAGAACGTACAAGTGGATGTCAAATAAGTAACAATACACAGGCCTAATAAATCCACCTAAAAATCTTCCTAATTCAATTAGTCTAGACAGTGAGTATCTGTTTCTTTTTTTTTTTGCCGGTAGTCTACATATTCTTCAAAATTTCGAGTCCTTTTTTACGTTGAACCAACTTTGGGTAGTGAAAAGAAATCATAATATGTTAATCTACAGGATTCTGATGCATTTTGACAGCCTGGCTTATATTCAATGACAGTGAAGATGATGTCTGTTTTTCTAGAAATGGAAGGGGAAATGAAGTGAGATGTCTCATGGGCATGAAGGTGTTATAATGCAATTTTACTTTCTTAAGGCAACCAGTTAGTCAAAATATGTTACTTGTCTAAGTCAACAGTTTATTACATTTCTTATGGTATAGGTATGTGGTTATAGGATGCGATCAGTTCATGAAGGAAAGTCGTATAGTTGTTTGTGATCGATGCGATGCATGTTCAACTTTTTGGAAATTAGAGGTATGTTGTTAGTATCCGAGGTGTCAAAGAACTAGAGGGAAACTTCGTCAACTGGTCAAACTGACTTTTTTGTTATGGTGTGGATACATCATAATACATTTGTCTTTATTGAAACTTCTATGATTCACGCATGATAATGTTTTTACTATATATGTTGTTTTGGATTTTTAGATACTATATTAAACTATAACACTTATGAATTGTATTATGGTGTTTTGGATTTTAGATGCTATATTAAACTATAACACTTATGAATTGTATTTTTTTAGTTTTGTAATTTCAAAGGTCAAAATGTTGATTGATGTTATTAATTGTTAGGATTAATTTTAACATAGCTAATTTATGTTATTAAACCAAGAACGTCTTTTCGTATCGACCATGTTTTGTTTTTGTGTTATAGCTCTGAAGCAACAAAGTGTTGCGCTAAAAGGAAAAAAAAAAGATGCCTCTGTAGCTGATCAAGTTGTTCCTTTCCTTGAAGCAAATGGAAACTTGAAAACTTGAGGTTTAATCTCATATTTATTTCTATATACACCGGTTGATTGTTTATTATTTACTTTTATTTAGTACTTTAACATCTATGTATTTTCTATTGTATGTGAGATGTTATGAGCAGGCTTGGTGGTAGAACATAGACTCGAATCCAGGAGACTCGATTAAACTACGCTAAAGACTCTATCTAGACTAAGACTGACACGAACATAACTAATTGTTTATTTGATGGGGGGTACTAAAAATCCTAAGAAATCAATTAAACTAATTAGCTAAACAAGCTTGACACGAACTTAACCAAAGATTTTTTCTCAGTGGTGATGAAGACTACCTAGGTTGGAATCCCCTTTACTATCATAAAGCTTTCTAATGGATAAGTTATGTGACTTGGAACCGGGATCTTTAGATTCTAACCCTAAGAAAAACCGAACCCTGGACCCTTCTCAGGAAGACACCTATGGACCTCTTTAAGGTTTGATACGAATACCGGTTAAATAGACTTCCTTTCAGTTTATTGGCCAATTCACCATTAGATTACCCGAACCCTAAAATTGTGATAAAGTAACTAAAACTGGTCTTCTCTTAAAAACCTAATCTTAGTGATTATCTAATTAGACCTATCAACAACTTAGTATCTCTCAGTACCACAATTAGCAGAATATTAAAACCTAATTAAGATTATTGTTTCTATGGTTTATTGGCCAATTCACCATAAGATTACCCGAATCCGCTAAGACCAGAATATCAACACAAACTCATTTATGAAAGACATTCAACAGAATTCGTGTGAAACAGATAAACAATCATGAATCAAGCAATAATACGCATATGAACCAAATTAATACTCAAATTCGTTACGTTACTAGAAAACCCAACTCAACATAATAAATCCAATAAAAATCAAAACTTTAGTAAAGGTTTATCATAGTTGTAAACGACAAAACACAAGTTTCAAAACTAGAATTTATCATGCTAAAGAAGAAAAGTAAGAAACAATGAAAATCGGATTGAAGAAACCGGAAAGGTCTTTGCTCTTCCAACTCTAGCTATCACACGATGATTCCAGCACTTCCTTGCCTTCAAAACTCTGATAAAATCTCCCTCGGTTGCTGCTTTGTTGGCACAAATTCGTCAATAGGGTTATGGGATGTGTAATGATGTATTTGTAGTTTTCTATTATGCAAATTCTGTGCCCTTCAACGATTCTTTCTTGAAAAAGCACTTCTCGTGGTCCGCGAGAAGTATATAGGTCACCGGTCGCGGCCCGTGACCGTGTAAATAATCCATCAGCTCTATGGGCCTCTCGCGACCGGCGAGAGGCATATCATTGATCGCTCTTGGCCCGTCAGGAGGGGTCTGGCACAGTTTTTCTCCTTGTTTTAACTCTCGAGCCTTCCAACACGTTTCAGGACTTGATTTCTGCTAATTTTCACTCGTTTCTTGCACTTTTCCACTTTTTCTATCTCCCAAGACCTGCAAAACACGATTGGATCAAAAGTACGCACATTCTACTATAAACGAAACTAATAATGACTAAAACCGTACAGACTAATTAGTTATTAAAATCGCACTTGTGTTAGCCACGATTGCAAGCATACTTGTCCCTTTAAACCCAAACCCGGTTCCAAACCCTTATCATGTAATTCTAGTTCAAGTTCGACCAATTATAGTCTATGATAGTCTATGGCAAAGTTTGCCATCTTCTGGTTGAGTTAGAGCATCAAGCGTTTTGGGCTCTTATGACCTTTAATCTAGATCTCACTGAAGTGGCTAGGAGACGGTTCTTTCAAATTCATGAATTAGAAGCCCTTAGGGATGCGTCGTATGAGCGCTCTTGGAGTATAAAGGAGAAAACGAAGGCGTTGCATGATCTTAAGTTGAAGGGATTGAAGAAATTTAAGGTTGGTTATAAGGTACTCTTTATAATTCGCGTTTGAAGTTCTTTGCGAGGAAGCTTAAATCGAAGTGGACGGGGCCTTACTTAGTCAGTGAGGTATTTCCATACGACACGGTTGAGTTGTTAGATGAATCCGACGAGGGTACATGGAAGGTGAATGGCCATCGGTTAAATCATTATCTAGGAGGTACATGGAAACTCCTTTCGACGTTCCATCCTCCACCATTGCATAGGATCTTGAGTGAAAACTCGAGTGTAGAGTTTGTACAACCGATGGCGGAAACATTGGAGTGAGACGAAAACGAGATTGCTCATTGCTCACAACGCTAATAATGACAATATTTAATTAAAGTCATATTTCATTTCAATAATAATTTTCAAGTACAACATCGAAGCAAATACATATAACATGATACAACAAAATTGATACCACAACTTTTAACCTAGGCGTCTAATTGTGTGTATCTAAGTCCTTGCTATTTGATTTCATAGCATCCTCTTCATCAACCTGTAACATGTTTTAAAATACAATTCAATGCAAAAGCAAAGGCGAGTACACAAGTTTAAGCATAGCATACGTATACGATTAACGTTTAAACGAATCCTCATGGCAACTATGATTTTACGAGAGCATATACAAGGCATGCAATACTACTAGCCAAACCTTAACGCAAACACGTTGTTTTAACATGGCCTCAAGTTTATGGATGGAGGGGGATGCGTGACTTCCTAAAGCGCTATACATGTTAAACGAAGGCTTAAAATAAGTTAATGACTAAAGTATCACATAAAGAATATCCAAGATATAAGTTTCACGTAAGCGTATCAAGCGTTCATGTGTATAGGATTGTTTGTGCATTTCATAAAGTTTAAGTGTTGTGGTTTTAGTATAAGTAAACATGTTACACCCAAAAGTGTTTGTAAACGAAAGGTGGGTCGAGTGTACTCACGATTTTGCGTAGTCTTCAACTTGACGAGATCGTGAAGTGGGTTGATGAGTGGGATGAGCGCCGAGTTATCCTACAAGAGGAGAACTTAGGTAGGTAAGTATTCAGATGATAACGGAGGATTTTAAGGAATTTTAAAGCAATAAAGTAGTTTATACGAGAAAGTAATCACTTAGACTTAATACTCGTTTTTGACACTATAAGACCCATCGGGTTGATGTGATTTCATGGGTTATGATACCTATTAGAATCGTAACGAGAGATTAAGTACATAGGTGATATAACCTAATATCATGACGGATAATCATTTGATCACCATCAAGATTTTGGTTAGTACGTATATATATATATATTACATAGTATAAGTATATTAAGAATATCATGTAGGTTCATAGACGTCATGCATGGAGGTAGGAGGAGAACCTTCCTTTTAAAACCTCTCGTATAGATTACCAATGCGCAAGTCGTCACAAGGACGACAAGGATGGTCATGAGTAAGTTGAACATAAAAGTAAAAGCAAAAGTAAACGAAATCATCAAGTGAGGTGGTGGATCGAAGTTAGGATAGCCAAGGCTTCCAAGTGATCACACTCTACTAACTCAAGTCTTGTTTCGAGAACGAGCTTCGAAGGATACAACACTTGTGGGTAAAACCCTATTAAAACCAAAAGAAAGCACTTACTCTTGGGACCTTAGACATGGTGATGTTCCAAGTTAGTCTTCCATGGAAGACTTATGGAAACATTGCAAAGGTATTTCCAAGTAGTAAGAAAAAAAGGAAAGATCAAGAGAGAGAGGTGAGTTAGCACTCACTTTTTAGGAGCCTTGATCTTTTAAGAGAAGAAGAGAGCTCTTAGAGCTTTTAGAGAAGGGAAGAGAAGATTTAGGTGTGAGTTTAGAGTGAAATGGAGTGGGGTATTTATAGGTAAAATGGGTGGGTGTTAGTTGGGGTAATAAATGCAAGAAACACAAAACTGGCTAATCCATGAACTTGAAACCAACATTTCCGTATCGTGATCCTCTCGCGGGCCGCGAGAGTGTTGACTTCTCGGTCGCGGGCCGCTAGAAGCCTGGCGGGGCGCGAGAGCTAGGTATGATATTGGTCGCGGGCGCGAGATGAGTTATTCCATAGTATTCTTTGGTTTTTATCACTTTAGTCCTTAAACTTTGTTTATTTTGCCAATTTTTGCATGTTTTAAGCATATAATGAATAAGTGTCGTGTGTGAATGCGCGCATAAGTATAAGTTTGCATGTATTCAACGTTTAAATGCATATAAGACTAGTAAGTATCAAGTATAAGTTTCACCACGATCAAAGTCTCGGATTACAAGGGAATACGAATACAGTACGAATACAAGTTTCCAAAAATAGAGATACGACTAAACTTTCTAATTAAGGAAAGTACGAAAAAGCGAGGCGTTACAGATATGTTGGATCGTTTGGGTTCGAGAGGTAGAGTTGAGCAGCTCTTGGTGAATAAGTTTATGAGAGTGTTGGATTGTGATGCTAGGCAGTACAAGGAGATTACTTTGGATTTTTATTCCACTTTCGAGTATAAGCAGGGTAGTTATAGTGAGAGCGATGCGGTGACTTTTGCTCTTAGGAGGCATGTATACGAGATGACTATAACTCCGTTTGCAGTTGATACACAATTCTACACTTTGCAGTTGATACACAATTCTACACTGAGGAGGAGGTTTAGTCGCAAGAGTTTATTACGAGTTTGAGGGGAGTGTTTAAGAAGAAGCATCTGCACAGTTTACAAACGGATGAGTTGGTCAGATTTTGGGGTACGATTTCGTCTGCTCCGCATTCGAACAACATGGTTGCTAGTGACATCATTGATCCAGTTTATAGGTTTGTTTATAAGATTTTGGCAGCCACGTTGGTAGGTAGAGGACATAGTGATAATAAGGTTAATGAGGTTAGTTTGTTTTGTCTGATGTGTATGGTGGAGCAGAGGCCAGCAAATTTGGCGAGTGTTTCTGCGTGGTCGATGAAGGGGTTGTGGAGAGGCGCCACAAGAGCTCGTATCTATTGTGGGTCGTATGTTACTTGGTTGGCCGAGAGTCTTGGGGTGTTTGATAGGTACCCGAGGGATAGGATGTGAGGGGGGGCCAGCTCCGTGTTTTATGCGTGTGGGGGATTTGCTAGCCGCTGGTATTTTGCCGCCGAATGAGCCGATTACTTGGGAGTCCATTCGCTAGGGTCCATAGGTTCACCTCTACCTGGTTCTGATGCTGCATCATCTATGCAGTCTGCTGTTCCTCCTCGTTATCAGAGGCCAGTGATTCACCAGGAGTTACTGGTTAGGCAGTACCCTTTGCGATAGCCCCGACCGAATCCACTTACTTTGGATTCTTTATATGATAGGACAGAGAAGGGGTTTGGTGATTTGCGTGGGTATATAGATGAGCAGTTTGGAGGGGTTAGGCAGGTCATGATGGAGAGTAGGAGGGTTCATGAGCATGGTCAGGGGGTTTGGTGGATGGGACGAGATATATGATGGAGAACTTGCATATGGGAGTTTCGTCTTATTTTCAGCAGTAGGGACACTCGGGGCCCAGTGGTATGGAGGATGTGCAGTCATATCAGGTTTATCAGCAGTCTAAGATCTATATCTTTTGTTTTTTATGCTGTTTTCATCTTCTTATGGTTTATATGTTTATCTTGGATACTTGAACTTGGCAGGTTGGGACACGTTGGTTGATGATTGATGATGTTTGTGGTTGGTTTGTGCTAGACACTTATTATATCTATTGTGTTATATTTTGGATATATTTGTGTTTGTTGATAGGTTTGGTGTTGGTTTTGCCGCTTCCATTCGCCTGTTCAGATTGGAGGGCATATGTGGAATTAACTAGCACATTGACAGTCTCGCATATCAGCTAAGTCGTTTCACTTGTATACTTTTTGTACAGCTTTATTTTGTTTTTTTAGTTTTGGTAGGTTAGTTTAGTTTGAGTCGTACTCTCGTTCTTGCATCAGGGACAATGCAATCTTTAAGCGTGGGATGGGATATACACAGTCGTAGTAATAATTTAAGTAGTTAATTTAGGTAGTTGAGTCAATAAAATTTTCTGTTATAAAAAATAAAAAATTAGAAAATTCAAAAAAAAATTGAAAAATCAGAAAATGTCATTTGAAGAAGAAGTTCGCAAAATAAAAACAGAAAGTGATAGAATAGTCGAGTTTTTGTTCAGGTTCAAATAATGATAATATAGATTGAGCTTGTGTCTAGTTTGGGATGTGCGAGTAGGCTCGATTCGGTTCTAGGATCCTTTGATTTAAATATACTTTAAATGTCGGTCTACTAGTATCTAGGAAAAGTGGATGCTTGAACCGCCAAAAATAAAATAAGGAATGCCGTTATAAGCGAAAATTTTTAGAATTTTCAATCATGTAAAAAATATAGTACAGAATAAGTGAGCTTGATTGAAAAGGTAGACGAGGCCTATGTAATCTTCGTTGGGGATGGTGACTCTGACTTAGATTTCCTCTAGGATAAGTTGAATAAATTGCTTAAATGCCGAAGCTCACGTTGTCGCTCTCGGGGATAGTGAATCTGGTTGAGACAGCCTCTAAGGTAGGTATGCAAAAAGCAAGTGCTCAAAAGAAAATAAAATGGAAAGGAAAAATGATTTGATTTTAGATTCTCTTGTTTTTGTATAAAACGGTTAGGAATTAGTCCAGTGACTGTTCCTTTTGTTCTATAAGCTTAAGACCTTATAGGTGTACTGTGGATTATAGTGTGAGACTTTATGTAGATTGGCCGACCTTGAACTAGAATTCCATGGTTTGGAACCGGGTTTGGGTTTAAAGGGACAAGTATACTTGCAATCGTGGCTAACACAAGTTTCGGTTTTAATAATTAATCTCGAGTTTGACTCGAATATTTATCCATCTCTGATTCCGTTTGCATAATTCTTTTTCGAGGACGAAAAAAGAGTAAGTGTGGGGATATTTGATGTATTGCAAATTACATCATTTATTGTGTATAGTCTATACGGTTTTAGTCAGCATTAGTTTCGGTTTCTAGTAAAATGTGCATACTTTTGATCCAATCGCGTTTTGCAGGATGGATTATTTTGTGCAAGAAACGAGTGAAAATGAACAGGAATCAAGTACTGAAACTTGTTGGAAGGCTCGGGAGTTAAAACAAGGCAAAAAACTGTTTTAGGCCCCTATAGAGCTGATGGATTATTTACACAGTCGTGGGTCACGACCGGTGTCCTATATACTTCTTGCGGGCTGCGAGAGGGTGCTTTTTCCATAAAGAATCGTTGTTGGGCATGGATTTGCATAATAGAAAACTACAAATACATCATTACACACCCCATAACCCTATTGATGAATTTGTGCAAACAAAGCAGCAACCGGGGGAGAGTTAATCAGAGTTTTGAAGGCAAAGAAGTGGTGTGATAGCTAGAGTTGGAAGAGCGAAGACTTTTCCGATTTCTTAAACCGGGGGGGATTGTTTCTTACTTTTCATGATAAATTCTAGTTTTGAAACTTGTGTTTTGTCGTTTACAACTATGATGAACCTTTACTAAAGTTTTGATTTTTTTTTGGGTTTATTATGTTGAGTTGGGTTTTCTAGTAAAGTAACGAATTTGAGTATTAATTTGGTGCATATGTGTATTATTGCTTGATTCATGATTGTTTATCCATTAGAAAGCTTTATGATAGTAAAGAAGGGATTCCAACCTAGGTAGTCTTCATCACCACTAGGAAAAAAATCTTCGGTTAAGTTCGTGTCAAGCTTCTTTAGCTAATTAGTTTAATTGATTTCTTAGGATGTTTAGTAAACCTCCATCAAATAAACAATTAGTTATGTGCGTGTCAGTCTTAGTCTAGATAGAGTCTTTAGTGTAGTTTAATCGAGCCTCATGGGTTCGAGTCTATGTTCTAGCAAACAAAACACCCTTATGAGGGTTTAGCCCTTTAGGTGTTGTTGTAAAGGGATTCCCAGTTTCGTATGTAAAGTATGGGAATGTACAAAAGAATTCCCATTACGAAGAATAGAATGTTAACTAAAAGAAAATATAAAATCATATAAGAATAATAAAATATTTTAGTCTATATAGGTAGTTTCGCCAATATACAAATGTAAGGAGAGAGAAGACGTATTTTTTTATAACAAACACAAAAGCATTTAGAAAAAGACAACAGCCGTGTGTTCTTCTGTTGATGTTGCTACCTTCTTAAAAGTCTAAAATTTCCCACACTATATCAGGAACCCGCTAAACCTATTGAAAATCACCAATACCACTCCCTTAATCAACATGATTTATAAGTTGATCTAAATACCTCAGGTATCAAATCATAAAATATGATATGAAACAGTTTTCTTAAAGAACAATTCAAAAGAGATTCTCACGGACCGTTATAATCTGGTGCCACTAATAGAATATCAACAGTTTCAAATTGCGCAAAGAAGAAAGTTAGGCACATTAACGATAAAGGCGGCTACAAAACGTTAGTATTTCATCAAGAAATCAAATGAGCATCAAAGTCCACAAATGGGTTTTGATATAACAAAAAACTTTACTAGAGAAACAAGTCAACAATATGATATAATACACACATATATGAATTTAGTACATAGTTATCATTCAAATTGCAGGTATCTTGTAAATAATGCAAGATGACTTTGTAACCATTGCAGTATTCTAAGACCAGAGGTAGCTGTTGGGTGGGCAAAACGATTTATAAAAAGCATCGTATTGGTCTAGATGAGGTTGGGTTGCTTTCTTAATCTTATAAATAACTAGTTTATGTGACATTATTACAAAAACTATATTAAAATAGAAATTACTCAAGTTTCTGTAGTCATTACAAAAAAAAACAGTAGCTGCTTACAAAAACCAAAAATCTTTAGGTCAACAAGATACTACCCTTTCCAAAAATGAAATACAATGTAAAAGTTCAAGAACATATGTAAAATCATTCATTAAGATGGAACATACAAATTGAAGTATGGGAAATCAAGAACAAAAAATTTAGTAACTTGTAGAAATATAAAAATTCTATTCAATCTTCAGACAGTAACAAAATTCAGCAATTTATGAGTGCACTTACAGAGTTACACGTATGTGTGTAGTATGCTTTAATAACCTACCACATAAAAGGCTACATCTAAGATGCAAACAAACAATAGGTGAGCCACCCTATCATAGAGCAATAATGCACCTTCCAACAGTAAACATTTCAGTTCATAAAAAGTTTAGTCCAAGGAAGGAGGAGAATACAACATGCCTAAACCTATTGGAATATGATTAATACCATTTGCTTAATCAAACAGGATTTTGCCCTAAGCTTAGAGGAGTATGGAGTACTACATTTAGATTCCCAGCTGTTAAGCCACCTTATCATAAAACAATAATGCACCCGCCGGAAGGTCTGCTAACCTATTGAAATATCATTGATACAACTCGCTTAATCGACATGGTTTAATTTCCTCAGGTACGTGAACCATAAAACTAAATAATCATTCAAAGAAGTTGAATTCAAAAGTGATTCTCACAAACCGTTGTAACTTGGCTTCTAATCAAGCCACTAAAGATATATAAATCTAGCACATCTAAATATAGAAGATTAACAGGCTCAAATTGTGAAACCTTGCAATAAAGCAAATTTAAAAACACTAAAGAGATAAATCAAACACATCTACACAAATTGGTGTGAATACGACAAATAAATTTACTTGTGAAACAATGCATATATACAGATATGAGTTAGTCCATAGTCAATATTAAATTTGCAGGTTTATGTACAATAAAGAAGATGTTGAGTCTACAAATTTGTAATCATTGCGGTATTTTGACATATGATATCAACTAGAGGTGACAATTGGGTGGGTCAAATGGATAAATTTATAAAATGGTTCAAAATGATCCAGTTGGGTTGTGGCAAACACTTTTTGAATCTTCTAACTAAATAATGTATATATCATTTATTTAAATCTTCTATTGAAAATGATACATGAGGTTATTCTAATTACACATTATGACTAAAATGCCATTTTAAGGTCACAAAAATTAATGCACACATGGTGACGATCCATTCCTCCCCACCCACTATTTCTGATTCGATTCTAGTGTCAACATTCTCATTTGATTTTGCAATTCTGGCGTTCTGAGTTTTGATTTGTTCCAAGCATCCCAAATAATGAAAACTACTTTTTCTCCTTAATTCTTTAAATGTGTATTAATATTCAGTTGCATATTCTATAATATGCATCCTTTATACATTAACATTTTTCTTGATAAAACTTTCATATTATGTGTTCACCGTGATATTCTTTTTATTTCTTATTTGCAATTCTAAGCAACACATCTGTTCATTTCTTTTGTTTCTTTAAAACTTAGGGTCCAGTGTTTGGGTTGGGTGTTTCCCACCTGTTTATATTTGAATGATCATCATAAATGAAAAACTCAAGAAAAACTGTATGCAATTTGGTTTCATAAAACAAGTAGATTATACAATAAAAGCTTGATTCGGTTGGTTGTGTGTTGTTAATGGTTTGATTCTTCAATATTGGAGATGATAATGTGAGGTAAAATAGATATTCTTTAATTTATCTTTAATAAAATAAATCAAAAAGAGTATATTTAATATTTGTTTTAAAATTTAAGAAAGGGGTATATGTAATTTATTTTTTGGGTTGGGTATATATGTAATAAATGAAGTTTGCAAGGGGATATATATAATTGCTCCTTTTTTTCTCCATCTATTTAGGCACCTATAAACACCCAATCGCCCTCAGATTTGTATAGGACTATACGAGTAGGAACCTTAAACTTCAGAACTGACATTACGAGTTTTGATCTGGCGGATCGTTGTGTGAACTAATGTGCATGCCCAATGTTAATAATAAAAAATTTGGATATTAAGCGCCCAAGGTACTTTAAACATTTAGAAACATTAATAAATCAAGAATCATAAAACATGTCTATTATCATGAATCAGTTAACCAACAAATCATATAACAAAAAATACTTGTAGGATTTTGAAGTTGTTTTCTATTTTTATCATGAGTTGGATAAGGATATAATTGTATTTTTTTTATTATATAATTTTTTTACCAAAGTAACAAATTACAAACAAGTGGCAGGTAAACGCCCAACAAGCTGCGCCGCAACCCCCTTTTGAATTGCAAAACCAATACTGCTAAAGACGAAACGGCCCTTAAAGGTTGAAAGATTACTATTCACAAATTGTTGGACCCTGTTTAGAAATTCCACAGCCTCTGAGACTAGGGACCCAAATGTATCAAAAGCGAATGGGATAAAAACGTGTTGATTCTCTAAACAAGCCTTCTCGTGTTTAGCGACCTTGCCTGATTCCGCCTTTAACGCAGCCTGGCCAGCATCAAACTCATTATCCCTGAGTCCAACAAGAGAGGACACTCCTGTAAGGTCCACACAAGCGTGTTTTCCCCTAGCAAAAAATGTACATTATTGAAAATTTGGTGAACCGACTTAACAAAAGAAAGAATTTTCAAGTCCACAATTGCTGATACATGATCATTCCCAACTTAGTTATCCACACATCAAACCCCTTTTAATGAAACGCCTTTTTTTTAATAAAATATCATACATCATTTAAGTATAACCAAAAAAATACTGTATTCGCAAAAATACTTGTTATGTCATATATATCCATTTACTTAATTAAGAACATTGGTCAATTGGAAAATAAAAAATATGAAAATAACTATGAAAAAAGATATGAAAGCGATAACTTACTTTGATATAATCCAATTTAAAAATAAAACAAGATTTATAGTTTGATGGAATGATAATTCTTTCATTATTTGGGCCTTATTATGGAATGTGGAGTTTAATTTCCAGCCTTACAAAGGCCCATATGACTTAAGCCTTGAAAAAGAAAAAGCGTTTCATTGCCGGGACTTGAACCCAGGTCTCTTGGGTGAGAGCCGAGTATCCTAACCAACTAGACTACAACGGAATACGTATACATAATGTAATACATAATTCAGAAACAAGAATGTAGTAGCTTCGTACATGGTTACTTCTTTGTATTTAGATATTATAACTGTATTGATAGATTAAAAAAAAGGTAAAAATAAACTGGTTGAACCCACCGGCCATAAGAAAAGAAGTACTTTAAACTAACGGTACTTTAAATTAATGGTTTCTATACAAACTTAATACAACAGTTATCTATTTAGACATGCTAGAACTATAATAAGTCAAACTAAGCACGTTCTAGCCTATTAAACGATCCTCTAAAGCATGCAAATATTAAGTCTATTAATAAAATAGAATACATATAAAGTGTCATTCAAGAATCTAGAAGCAGTGACACAACGAACCAACTTTCGTTACTTGTGACGTCTTTTAAGCAAATAATGTGAAACTGAGTACGGATTGTACGAAATTAGGGTTGGCTTTAGGGATAATCATCGTTATGGTTATTCAATGTCTCAAATCTCAAGCTTATGCAAATTCTCAATAGGTAACGACTACTTTTTCACCATCTACTAATCTGTATGTGTGTATATATGTATTGAGCAATCCTAAAAATACTAAATCACTAATTAGTTTTGCGAATTGAATGATTTGATCTATAATATTTGCGATTTTGATTTGTTATTGGTGATTCTATCGATATATTTTAGGGTTGTCAAGTCTTTAAGAGTCAAAAAAGGGATAGGCGATTGGTGATTCGTATTGTTGATTTGCTTGCTTCAAAGACACTACTCCGGTTAGTTATAGAAAATGTTTGATTTGCTTATTTTCTTTATACCAATTCAATAGGGCTCCGAATTTGTAGTTCATTTAGGGCGTCTTCAAAAACGTTGAACCGACCCTGAGCAAATGAGGTATGACATTTGTGCAAAGACAAATAACATCAACCAAAATCATATACTTATATTCGGTTTAGGATCAAATATAAAGTCTCCTAAAAATAAGAAGTCGTACGAAGGGCATCAAACGGACTCTGATTGACATCATTCAAGTGGCATCGAACCATCTCATCAAACTCTACGATGTGAGATTTTAAGTTTTCACTTTTGGATTTATAGGTTGTAGATTTTAGAACTTTTGTCTATTATCATTGTGTATTTTCTATATCTGTGTCATTGTGTTTTTTTTACAACTCATTGTGTCTTTTTTCTTTGACATAGTGTTATATTTTTCGGCATTGTGTTATATTTTGCTTGACATTGTGTCATCTTGTGCAATCTATTGTGTTTTTATACGCTTCTTATTTTTAGAAGTATTTATAAAATAGCTTAACCCACTTATATTCAAAACAAACAATATTAACCGCTTATGGCTTAATATAGAGAAAAATTCAAAAACAAATAATATTAACCGCTTATGGCATAATATAGTGAAAAATTCAAAAACAAATAATATTAACCGATTATTGCTTAATATAGAGAAAAAAACAAAGAAGATTGAAAAGTATTCTCATAACTTCACTTATAGATAAAAAGCAACATCTTGTTATAGTAAAAAAATACTTACAAGGTTCCGTTCATCTTAAAAACTTATAAGAATTTGTAATGACTTTGTTAAAATCTTAAATCATCCGTTATGGTTCAGATGCATCTAGATTTATCATGTATTTTGTGTAAAAATGTAAATCAACAATATAAATTAAAAGGATAAATTTTATAACAAAACATAGAACATTAAAGATAATAAAGAAAAACATTAGACTGTTGTGAAACACGGACTACTAGCGACTAGTATATGAACATAAGAACAAATATCAAAGGAACACATAGAAAAAGATATAATAGATAATTATAATTCATTGAGATGTAATGATGTAATACAAAGAACCTCTATAGATAGTGTTCTTACATTCATACAAAAGATACAAAGAGACAGGAGTTAGAATCTTACATTAATACAAAAGATACGAAGAGACGAGAGTTAGAATGTGAATAGTCACCATAATATAGTTTATTTATAACACTCCCTCTTGACTATCCACGTGATAAAAGTATTCTCATAACAATGCGTCTGTTTTTCTTTTGTTTATTCAATAGTCACATCAGAGATGTTAGGAAACACAAATCATATAAAAAGTACTTGTACGATTTTGAAGTTGTTTTCTATTTTTATCATGGTTGGATAAAGATATAATTGTATGTATTTTCTTCATCCAAAAGTGTACATTATTGAAAATTTGGTGACCCGACTTAACAGAAGAAAGAATTTCCTAAGTCCACAATTGCTAATACATGATCATTCCAAACCCCTTTTACACCTTGCTATGTGTTTTTTTTTAAGTCAAGTCTATTGTGCATATGTTGCATGAGGTATCTTGCGTGTAAACATTTATTGAAACGCTTTTTTCTTTTTTATAAAATATCATACCTCATTTAAGTATAACTAAAAGAATATTATTGATTCGCAAAAATACTTATGTCATTTATATCCATTTACTTAATTAAGAACATTGGTCAACTGGAAAATAAAGAAAATGAAAAATAACTACGAAATAAGATATGAAACCAATAACTCTTATACTTTTGATATAATCCAATTTAAAAATAATAACAACATTTTATAGTTTGATGGAATGATAATTATTTCATTATTTGGGACTTATTATGGAATGTGTTAAGAGTTTAATTTCCAGCCTTACAAAGGCCCATATGACTAAAGCGTTGAAAAGAAAAAGTGTTCGGTTGCCGGGACTTGAATCCGGGTCTCTCAGGTGAGAGCCGAATATGCTAACCAACTAGACTACAACAGAATATGTATAAATAATGTAATATATAATTCAGAAACAGAATGTAGTAACTTCGTACATGGTTACTTCTTTGTGTTTAGATATTATAACTGTATTGATAGATTAAAAAAAAGGTAAAAATAAACTGGTTGAACCCACTGGCCATAAGAAAAGAAGTACTTTAAACTAACGGTACTTTAAATTAATGGTTTCTAATACAAACTTAATACATCAGTTATCTATTTTAGACAAGCTAGAACTATAATAAGTCAAACTAAGCACGTTCTACCCTATTAAACGATCCTATAAAGCATGCAAATATTAAGTGTATAAATAAAATAAAATACAGATAAAGTGTCATTCCAGAATCTAGAAGCAGTGACACAACGAACCAACCCTCGTTACTTGCAACGTCTTTTAAGCAAATAATGTGAAACTGATTACGGATTGGACGAAATTAGGGCCGCCTTTAAGGATAATCAATTGTTATGGTTATTCAATGTCTCAAATCTCAAGCTTAGTTGCAAATTCTCAATAGGTTTCTATATGTGTTATATATATATTTGAGCAACCCTAAAAATACTAAAACACTAATTAGTTTTGCGAATTGAATGATTTGATCTATCATATTTGCGATTTTGATTTGTTGTCACACCCAACCGATGGCGGAAATATCGGAGTGAGACAAAATAGATTATTCAAGACATCATAACACTATATGCGACAATATTAAATTAAAAACATTGTTTCATTTCATATATCAAATTGTCAATTATAACATAATTCAAAATACAACAACTTCAACAAAATTACAACATAGAAAGCCTAACATTCTAAGTGTGTTTCTATGTCGTCCCTACTAGATTCATCATAAGCATCATCATCAACCTGTAAAATGTTAAAAGTATAGTTCAACACAAAAGCGTTGGCGAGTACACAAGTTTAAGTACATAGCATAAGTATAAAAGATTTTACTCAAATCCACATGGCAATTGTATACAAAGTAAGCTAGCATGCAATACTAATTATCAAACCCAAGTGTCCACAGAATTAAGTGTCCCTCGTCGCACAAAGTAACGAGACTAAAGTATGAATAAGAATAAGAATAGTTTAAGCTTAACAATACCCCCACGGGCGGTGTGTTACTCCTATAGTGCTATATATGTTAAGTTGGGGCAAGCTAAGTTAATGACAACAAACATGTATGCATCTAGCATGAATCTAAACATAACAATAAGCATGTATAACAGCTCAAGTGTGTAAAGTATGTTGTGTATATTTGTGTATTTTGTAAGTTAACATGTTACAACCCAAATTGTGTAAAAGAAAAATGGGTCAAGTGTACTCACAGTTTTGCAAGCTTCCACTTGGTAATATCCGTGAAGAGTTTGGGGAGTTGGAGGATCACCGACTTATCCTACAAGAGGAAAACGTAGGTTGGTAAGTATTCGGATGATAATTGAGGATTAGAATTTAAACACACCAAAGTATGTATACGAAAAAATAATCACCTAGACTTAACACTCGTCTTGACACTATGATACCCGTTCGGGTTGATGTGTTTCATGGGTTAAGATACCCATTAGAATCGTTACGAGAAGTTAAGTATTTAGGTGATGTAACCTAGTACCATGACGGACAATCATTTGATTATCATCAAGGGTTTGGTTAGTGTATATATATATATATATATATAAATAAAAAATATAAAAATTTAAATATATATATAGTATACTTATTAAGTAGATCATAAATATCATGGAAGTTCATGAAAGTCATGCATGGAGGTAGGAGGATAACCTTCCGTTAACCTCTTTCGTGTTGTTCACCAATGCCCAAGTTGTCACAAGGACAACAAGGATGGTCATGAATAAGTTAATAAAAGTTGTAAAATAATCAAAATCATCAAGTGAGGTGGTGGATTGAAGGTAGGATAGCCAAGGCTTCCAAGTAATCACACACTACCAACTCAAGTCTTGTTTCAAGAACAAGCTTGGAAGGATACATCCTTGTGGGTTAAAACCCTATTAAAACGAAAAGTTCTTACACTTGGGACCTCAAATATGGTGATGGTCCATGTTGGTTTTCCATGGAAAACCTATGGAAACACTCCTAGAGGTGTTCCAAGTGTTAAGAGGAAGAAAAAGTAAAGAAGAGAGGCGAAGGTGAGTTAGAAACTCACTTGAAAGTCTTGTACTTTCTGAATGAGAGAGAAATTTAGAGAAAGAGATGAATGTTTGGGTGTGAAATGAGAGTGGGAGGAGGTGGGTATTTATAGTTGAGGTTAGAGAGTGAGTTAAGTGAGTGTAATTAATGCAAGAAATACAAAATTGACCAATCCAAGAGCTAGAAAACAACAAACTCCGGATTAAGCCCTCTCACGGGCCGCGAGAGGATACAAGGAGGCGGTCGCGGGCCGCGAGGTATATTATTCCAGAAACTTCTTTTATTTGTGTCACTTTTAGTCAACTTGGTTTTTCCTTCATTTCATGCTATAATTTGATATTTTTGCATTTTTTTTGTGTATAAAGTATATGTAAGTATAATTTAGGTATCAAGTATAAATGTATGAGTATTTGCACGTATAACAAGTATCGGTTTGTATGTAAACACGTATTAAATAATTGATTGCATGTAAGACAAGTATATATCAAATATGAATTTTATTACGATCAAAGTCTCGGATTACAAGATTTGGGAAAAGAAATTCGTATGCGATACGAATACAAGTTTCCATTATTACACTTTCTAATTAAGGAATATATGAAAAAGTGAGGCGTTACAAAAAATACTAAAACACTAATTAGTTTTGCGAATTGAATGATTTGATCTATAATATTTGCGATTTTGATTTGTTGTTGGCGATACTATCGATATATTTTTAGAGTTGTCAAGTCTTCAGCAGTCAAAGGATTAGGCGATTGGTGATTCGTATTGTTGATTTGCTGGCTTAGAAGACACTGCTCTGATTAGTTATAGAAAATGGTTGATTTGCTTATTTTCTTTATACCAATTCAATAGGCTTCGACTTTGTAGTTCATTTAGGGCCTTCAAAAATGTTGAACCAGACTAAGTAAATGAGGTATGACATTTATACAAGAACAAATAATATCAACCAAAATCATATACTTATATTTGGTTTAAGATCAAATATAAAGTCTCCTAAAAATAAGAAGTCGTACAAAGGGTACCACATGGACTCTGATTGACATCATTCAAGCAACATTAGAACCGTCTTATCGAACTCTACGATGTGAGATTTTAGGTTTTCACTTTTGGATTTATAGATTGTAGATTTTAGAACTTTTGTTTATTATCATTGTGTCTTTTATTTATCATTGTGTCTTTTTTATATTGTGTCATTGTGTTTTTTTGCAACTCATTGTGTTTTTTCGACATTGTGTTATATTTTTTCAGCATTGTGTTATATTTTGCTTGACATTGTGTCATCTTGTGCAATCTAGTATGTCTTTGTATGCTTCTTATTTTTAAAAGTATATGTAAAATAACTTAACCCACTTATATCCAAAACAAAATATTAACCACTTATGGCTTAATATAGAGAAAAATTCAAAAACAAAATAATATTAACCGATTATGGCTTAATATAGAGAAAAAAACAAAGAAGATTGAAAAGTATTCTCATAACTTCACTTATAGATAAAAAAGCGAACATCTTTTTATAATAAAAATAATACTTACAAGGTTTCGTTCATCTTAAAAACTTAAAGAATTTGTAAGACTTTGTTAAAAACTTAAACCATCTGTTGTGGTTCAGATGAGCACCAGATTTATCTTGTATTTTGTGTAACAATGTAAATTAACAATATAAATTAAAAAGATAAATTTTATAAAAAATACAGAACATTAACGATAATAAAGAAAAACATTAAACATCTTAAAAAATAAAACGAAAGATACACATAAAAAAAAACAAATCTAGTCTATAGTACTTTGATTTTTTCTAGCTTCTTTGTGATATGTTAGTGCTCTGCGAGTCAGTCATAGGTCGTTGAAATCATTGGTAAGAAAAATCCAAGTTCCTAGGGGCAGACCCACATAGAGTGGGTCGGGGTCCCGGGACCCCAATGTTTTTTAAAAAATTAATAGATCCGGAGTACTAAATTTTATAAGGACCCCATAATACAATTAGGTGGACACCATAGAAAGAAAAAGGAAGTTGGTGTAGTGGTAAACCTCCCTCTTTACCAACAAGAGGTCATATGTTCAATCCTTGTATATACCTACTTTTTTTTGTTTTTTTAAATCTAATTCAAACCTTGCTTTGACCCGACCCGAATGAGGACCAACCCGAAAATTTTAATGTTTGTTATGAAAATTTTGAATACCGAAAAAAATGGACCCCATTAGAATAAAATCCTGGGTCTGCCACTACAAGTTCCTCATCCTATATTTCGCAATTTTCACTTGCGCCGTCATGATACTACTTGATATTTTCTGAATCTCAGAGCAAAATTCTGTATCGGCTTCTAAAGTTGTTTTCCCCGGTCTCTTCTAGTTGGTCTACGTGGTGACTCTTCTGCCGCTTCATACCTATCAGCATTTAGGTCAATTCCTACATGAGCATCCAAACTACTAGAGGAGGTGAATGCCTCAACGAATTAGTTTTCGTATGCTTTAACCCTGAGTCACCCGTTTCATATATGCTAATTAACTCGGTCCATTTTGAACAATTCTGAAAATTTTCCATAATACTCCTCGATCAAACGTTTTCGTAACCTTGAACATACGAAACACTTCTTTCTTTCATTCTTCGCAAGTGAAATGGTAAACTTGAAGATCGTCACTCCCACTTGGTCGCATTCGATTACTGTTTCTGTTATGTATATTCGTAAAGAGGCTGACGTATTTGCGAATTTCGGCCCACCGTCCTGATATCATATCTTGATTACGTGCGTCACTTCCTACCTGTTTGTAGAACAACTCTCGTATTTTAGCCAAAATGTTCTCAACTTTTGGTAATCGGCTACATAAAAAAAGCTAATAAATGTAAAAAAATGTGTGCGAAACCAAAAAAATATTGAAATACTATACTTGTTTTTTGATCCTCCGATATTTCAATCCAAGCACGACACAGTACAATTTTCTCGTCTTTCGTCCGGTGCAATTTTCTCGTCATTCGTCGAGTGCAATTTTCTCGTCTTTCCTCCGATGTTTCTCCCGTCATTTTCGAAGTCCACCTTTTTGTGTTCTTCTATCTTTTTGACCTTCAACCGGAACGTATTGCGTATCCGGAATAACAAAGTCGGGAGAAATCGGTGGCATTTGACTCATGTTACGCTCTAACTCCGTGTTGTACTCGTCGTATTGATGATCGAAGTCAACCTCGAGCCGGTAACAATTCACGCCCTACAAATTGGGATTCATTGTTTTTTTAAAAAAGGATGTACAAGATGAGTATTTTTTAAAGGTATGTATGGAGAGAAAGAGAGAAAACGGGTATTTTTTTAAAAGTGTTTAATGGTATTTCTATATGTAGTTTCTAAAACCAACAAAATCAAGATTCTTGTATAATAGCCAAATGTAGTGTTTCCCCACCCATGCCCACACGGTCACCCTTCCGCTCACAACCTCACGAATTTTATGGTCTTGCACATCGTAGCACACCATTAAATGGTGTTCGCGAACGACCAAGCATCGAATGACTAGCATCAACCCTGCGCGTCCACAATTAGCATTTATAAGAATGTAAATGATTTGTTTAAAAATCTCACTCGTACTCATAAATGATGAATATGGTAAATATCATTATAATTTGAAAAAGACTAGGATGCGGAGTATAATGCATAATTCAAATTGGATTAATAAAAGATATATTTAGAAGTAGAGTTAACTAACGTACAAGTGCTTTATCGTACAAAACGTACAAGGCATGAAAACAAAAAACATGGTGACATTTTCGTAACTATTTGCTCGTAGGGTAATTATCAGAATTACTCTACAAATAATCTTGTAGGATAATTTTGATCTTGTAGGGTAATTTTGTAAAATTTGCTTGCATGGTAATTATCAAAATTACTCTACAAGTGTATCAAAATTTGTAGAGTAATTTTGATAATTACGAAAATGCCACCACATTTTTCAACAAAACTTTAGTTCGTACGTTTTGTAAATTAAAAATATTTGTATTTGATTTTCAGTCTTTAGAAGTATTGATTTATTAATTGTGATCACTTGTCCATAATAATAATAAGAAATATGTTATTCTTTATAAAATACCTTAAACTCAAAAGAAATAATACATTCTTATAAGATTTTAAATCCCCTTTTATATAAGATTATGTGTTATAATTTTACTTTTTTTTCAATGTTACCCATAATGTGATTGCTATATCATCGAACTTTTTTAAAGGCAAACAAACATCTGATCAAACTCCAAGACTTTCTACATCAAACGCGACCCAACTTTCCCAAGGAATTGTGTTGGCTTTCGACCTTCTACGGAACCACATAAACGACAACGCTTTGACCTCCTCAATAATTGTTCCAACCGATATCCGTTTGTTGCTAAAGATGATACCATTTCGAGCCCTCCAAATGCACCAAATTGCTACACGGGAGACTAAACTCGCCACCTTTTCCCAGTTCTTTGATCCTCTATTTCGATGATAGATGCTAGCCAAATCCTTGGGTTCTAAGAAGAATATCACCAAATCTTTTTACTCACTTTTTTTCACTCGGCCTTATTTTCATTTTAAAAGTTCTTACACTCTATTTTAACGATATAAAAATATGAGTTTTCACACCCTATTAAACAATAAAAAACTAAAAAGGTAAAAAACAATGCATTTTATTGGTTGATAGACAAGGGTCCAACCAACTCTCCCCGTCCAACGAGCATTACTAGACTAACGCCTTCCTCATTTTCACAATTTTGTAAGCCCCCTGTGTCACACCCGTATTTTCAACCAAACACCGGTATGCCCGGATGGGGAATATCGTGACGTAAGTTGATATCATCATAGTCAATTAAACACACCACAGCGAAAGTCTTGAGTTAAATTACTATTACAAACCAAATATTCACAGTACGAAAAAATAATATACAGACGGCTTGTAACGAAAGATCCACAGGCGGATCGTAAAATGTACAAAAATGTATAACAGACTTTGGGCAGATCTAAGGATTTGCAAGATCCTCTTATATCTCTACCGAGCAACTTCCAGCCTATTTCGTATTGTACCTGCAACTTAGTCTTTTGAAAATACGTCAGCTTTCGCTGGTAAATACACCCGACTGACTCATTTTGAAAACATTTGAAAATGATTTTAAGTGCACAAGGCACAAAATCTTTTATAACTTGGGAAAGTTGACCTTGCAACCTTGTTAACAGATTCACATGTTTGTCTATACATACAGCGCCCAGTACAAAAACCGAGACATGATTAACGTACACACCACTTATGAACTCACGAAGGAGTTATCCCCAACAAGTGTGGGTAGTTGCATTTGAGCGTCTGTCAGGTGTATGCCTACACCCCGCGCTAAGGTCGTGGCCATTAACTAATGTAATGAGCCGAGGATATCCAGGACACGGTAGTTAACCCCGATGTTTAAGTTATAAAACAAACTGATTAAAACAGAATATGCGAATTTACTAGCCACTAATCGGCATTGATTGATCCCATTTCGACCAAGCGGTAATAATTTACCGTAACCCAAGCCCGTATAGGGAAAATAAGTCAAGAGATTTACCTGAGCTAGTCTTGATTAATAATGCAAGATTTAATATTCCAGCCGTATTCAAAACGAAATAAGTGCATATAGCATTTACTGGAAGGCTCTAGTCTGGATTATGGCATAAGCTAACCAATTAAAATGCTATCGGTCATAATTTAGTCATAGACTTAGACCGACTAGCGTAATGGATCAAAAACGGTATGATACGCTAGATTAAGCGATGACCTGATAGAATGTAGTATAAACCCAACAAGTACTTAAGACTTGTATAATATGGGTAAACAATTAACATTCTGGAATTTGAGATTAAAATGATAATGTTAAACCCGTTTTGGTTAATTTTCGTAAACTAGTTACATATACTTAACCGTATGCATATAAGCGATATCGGGTACCGGATAAGTCATGAACAAGTTCTAAATGTCATTATACTTTAAATAAGTTGTAATATCAATTGGATATCAACTTACATTCCCGAAAAGGTTTTGAAACGAAATTATGCCTCATAAGGGCGTTTTGGTAATTATATGTCGTATAAAAGGAATTTGCGTGTATTCTGATGTTATGATCATAAACATTCTGGACAAATACTTAATTTGTGATATAATATAAGTAAGATAGCACCCATAAGTGTGGTTTATGGTTTAAGACCAAACTATGCACCGAAAGAGCATTTTGGTCATTTAAAAGTAAGTTTACGATATTATACTAAAATCAGTTTATGATCAGAATATTAACATCATAATATGTTAATTACCTTAACATATCAGTAGGTAATTCATTTGCTAGTCCATTGTTGATTAAAACCATGTTTTATGTAAAAAGGGCATTTTAGTCAATTTTGACATTTTACGGAACTTGTGCATAAACTCAGATTATGATTATGATCATGTAATATAACCTCATAGGGTTATGCTACATTGCATTACGATCATAATGTGACCTTAATTCAAAAGTTAACTAATCTAAGTTGGGTCAGAATCGAAAGTCAAAGCAGAAGTCAAACTTCGCGACTTTCGGTTGCGAACCAACTCTAGGACTGAACTTGACGGATCGAACATGTTCCCATATGTTCTAATAATTACTACCAACTTGTTTAAGTGTCAAAAACATGTTTATAACATATATAAACTCAGATTATAATATTTATGAAATCTGACCCGTTTGACTTTATTAAAACATAAACTTTGACCCGTCAATTGGCCTAGTAAACATGATCTTTAGGAGGTACCCCTTTAAGGGGCTAATACCCTCCTAATTACGATCACTTAGCCATGTTCATTTCAAACAATGGCTGGACCATAATGGTCTTAACCGAAAGTCAAGGCATTTGTTGAAAATGTTTGACTTTTGGCTATTAAAAGCCTATAAAAAGAAAAGAGCAGAGATGGAGCACTTACAAGTGATCCAAGAGAAACTCAGAACTCAAAGAGAAGCTCCCAAATGGTCAGGAACTTCCAAGAGTGTAATAGAGAGGAGAAGAAGTGAATGAGCAAAGAAATGAGTGAGCTTGAGTTGCTATTTATAGTGCAAAAGGGTGTGTGAAGATGAAGCCAGGTGTTAGAGGTGTTCTAGGATCATCACAAGTGTCTAGCAAGGTGTCAAGAGCTGCAAGAGTGTGGCATTTTGCAGGAGAGGTGTCATGTTGACAGAATTTTGGAGTTTTGACACTTTTAGTCCCTCAAGAATAGTTTTGTGGATTGTCATGAATTGTCCCTTGACTTATATCCAATGACATAATGATACAACTTCGTCTTTTCGTTCAATACGAGATGTATTGAAGAAGAATAAGAGTAACTGAACATTAATGGGTGTCACACTAGGTGTTCTTACGACTTGTAAGCATTTACTAGCTTAAACGTGAAAGATACGAATACTTATGGTTTAATGGGTTAAATCACCCAAGCTAGTAAGGTTTAAGGTTCGGTGAAGATGTGTGATACTCAAGAATGGTGTATCACAAGATATCACCTTAACCGGGAGTCGTTCGGGTCATAAAATGTCTTAAATATGCAAGGAAAAGTTATAATAAAGTCTAGGTGTCATTAGTTGAAAGTTTATATGGTGCAAAACTGAAGTTCTAAGGCTTCGCCGTAGGCTACGGTCGCCAGACCGTAGCTTACGGTTAGTTAAAATTTCTAACCAGAAAGTCTGGACCGTAAGCTACAGTCCAGGACCGTAAGCTACAGTCAGGACCGTAAGCTACTTTCAGTTTTAAAAAAAAATTGGATTCGTTTAAGGAGTTGAGTGGCTAACTTATTTGAGGTATTTATATTTTGTATTTATTTATTTTATTTTGTTTTTTAAGGGTATATACACGTGTCGGTTTATTACCGAACACGAATTTTACGAGGTGCTACATCCTTACCCCCTTAAAAGAAATCTCGACCTCGAGATTTTATTCAAAAAGATGGGGGTACTTTTGTTGCATAGTGGACTCAACCTCCCATGTATACTCGAGGCCTCGAAGGGCATCTCACTTAACCTTTACAATAGGTATAAACTTCCTTCGGAGCTTTTTAACCTGTTGATCCTCGATCGAAATTGGTTTCTCAGTGAACCTCAGGTTTTTATCAGTTTGCACATCTCGATGTGACATTGCTAGCGACTCATCGGCTAGACATTTCTTTAAATTAGATACGTGGAACACATCATGGATTCCACTTAGCTCCTTCGGCAGCTTGAGCTTGTAAGCTACATAATCGACACATTCGATTACCTCGAATGGTCCAATATATCTCGAGCTCAACTTGCCCCCTTTCCGAAGCGCATCACACCTTTCCAGGGTGATACCTTCAATAATACTTTGTCCCCTGTTTGGAACTTAAGAGGTTTCCGCCTCTTGTCTGCATAACTTTTCTGCCTATCACGGGCAGCTTTGAGACGATCACGAATTTGTTTATCTTATCTGTGATCTCTAAGACAATCTCAGGTCCTAGACAGTTGGGCTTCCCCAACTTCAGCCCAACAAACAGGCGTTCTACATTTTCTCCCATACAAGGCTTCAAAAGGAGCAGCCTTGATGCTTGTATGATAACTATTATTGTAGGAGAATTCTATTAGTGGTAAGTGGTCATCCCAGCTTCCACCAAAATCAATCACACATGCCCTAAGCATGTCTTCTAATGTCTGGATAGTACGCTCACTCTAACCATCAGTCTGCGGATGGTAAGCCGTACTAAAATTTAATCGTGTGCCTAACGATTGTTGGAAACTTTTCCAAAAGTGAGATGTGTATCTAGTATCTTATCAGATATAATAGATTCCGGCACACCGTGTAGGGACACAATCTTGTCCACATATAGCTTTGCCAACTTATCAGAATTATAAGTCTCTTTAATTGGCAAGAAATATGCTGACTTAGTCAGCCTGTCCACAATGACCCAAATCGTGTCATTGCCACGTTTGGTCTTAGGTAACCTGGTAATCAAATCCATAGTTACCATTTCCAATTTCCAGGTGGGAATCTCAAGTGATGTATGAGTCCTGACGGTTTCTGATGTTTGGCTTTAACTTGTGAACACGTCAGACATTTAGCTACATAAGTGGCTATGGATTTCTTCAAACCCATCCACCAATAATTCTTTTTCAAATCTTGATACATTTTGTCACCACCTGGGTGAACTGAGTATCTCGAATTATGTGCTTCTTGGAGGATTAGTTCTCTAAGTCCTCCGAAGATTGAACCCAGGTTCTTCCATTGAATCTAAGGATTCCATCCTATCCAGGCGTTAACTGATCAACAGTTCCGCCTAATCCCTCATTAGGAATATTAGCCTCTAATAGGGCTTGCTTTTGCGCATCTAACAACTTCTCATTCAAGCTATTTTTAAGCTCAATTCTCTTAGCGTTAATCCTAATGGGCTTAACCCTTTCCTTGCGACTCAAGGCATCAGCAACGACATTTGCCTTGCCGGGATGATAGTGAATTTCGTAATCATAATCATTAAGTGTTTCCATCCAACGGTGCTGTCGCATGTTCAATTCTTTCTGATTGAACAGATGTTGGAGGGTCTTATGGTCAGTGTATATAATACACTTTGTGCCATATAAGTAATGTCTCCATAACTTAAGTGCAAATACAATAGCACCCAATTCCAAATCATGGGTGGTGTAATTCCTTTCGTGCACCTTTAATTGTCGTGATGCATAAGCAATCACTTTGCCTTTTTGCATTAGCACACAGCCCATGCCAGTGTGCGAGGCATCACAGTATACGACAAAATCCTCAATACCCTCAGGTAGAGATAACACAGGAGCATTGCTCAACTTGTTGTTTTGGACCCGAGTTAAACTTGACATTCTTACGGGTCAAGGTAGTTAAAGGAGTGGTTATCCTCGAAAAGTTTTCAATGAACCTCCTATAATAACCAGCCAATCCTAAGAAACTACGAATTTCTGATGGAGTCTTGGGAACTTCCCATTTCATTATGGTTTCTATCTTGGCGGGATCCACTTGGATACCACGCTCACTTACAACATGTCCAAGAAATTGGACTTCCCTAAGCCAAAACTCGCACTTAGAGAACTTAGCATAAAGCTTTTCTTGCCTTAGTAATTCTAGGATGCACCGAAGATGTTTCTCGTGATCAACTTGATTACGAGAGTAGATAAGTATGTCGTCTATGAAGACAATGACAAACTTATCTAGGTACGGCTTGCAGACTCTATTCATGAGATCCATGAATGCTGCAGGTGCATTTGTGAGCCCAAAAGGCATCACCAGAAATTCGTAATGACCATAACGAGTCCTGAAGGCAGTCTTGCGGACATCCTCACTTCTAACCTTCAATTGATGATATCCTGATCTTAAGTCGATCTTAGAGAAGTAACTAGCCCCTTGAATTTGGTCAAATAAATCGTCGATCCTGGGCAGAGGATATCTATTCTTGATTGTTAACTTGTTCAGCTCTCGGTAGTCGATGCACATTCGTAATAAACCGTCTTTCTTTTTAACAAAAAGGATAGGAGCTCCCCAAGGCGAGGAACTAGGATGAATAAAGCCCTTCTCCAAGAGTTCATCCAATTGAACTCTTAACTAATTCATTTCGGTTGGTGCTAGCCTATATGGAGCTCTAGCTACGGGTGCTGCCCCTGGTATAATATCAATCCTGAACTCCACTTGCCTGTCTGGAGGTAGGCCTGGTAATTCTTCAGGAACACATCAGGATACTCTGAGATAACTGAAAGGTCTTCAATATTTGGCTTCAGCTCGTTAATAGTTACTTGTGCCATGTAAATGACACAACCTTTCCCTAGACACTTGGATGCTTTAAATAATGACACTTTGTCTGGCAATCCATAGTGCGAATCTCCAAAGATGATGAGCATTTCACCAGATGGGGTTTTAATCTCGATGAGTTTCTTATCACAGGCAATGCGGGCTTGGTTATGGGATAACCAATCCATGCCTAAGACTACATCGAACCCCGCCAATTTCATTGGCAGAAGAGATATAGGAATTGAATAATTCTTAATGGATATAAAACATCCATCAAGAATGGAAGATGCTGTTTCTAAGGTTCCGTCAGCAAGTTCTACTTCATAAGTTATGTCTAGAGTTCTTATGGGTACGTTTAATAGTTTGGTAACTTAAAGTCCACAAATGACTTATCCGCACCCGAATAAAAAAGAACTCTATCAAATATGTCATTAATGAGGAAAGTACCTGTTATGACATTATTGTCATTAACGGCTCCTTAGCATTCATCTGGAAGGAACGAGCATTTCCTTTCTTGGCTTCTCCCGGCTTTGCCTCATTAGTTCTGGGATTCTTTGGCAATTAGGCTTAATATGCCCTTTCTCATTACAGCCAAAACAGACGGCATCTTTAAAATTTTTGCACTCGTGGGTCTTATGCCCTTTCCTCTTGCAAATACCACAGGGTTTAATCTGGGGTCGGTATTGCATTTCCCCCAATGCCTGCAGTTACAGGTTTTGCACAAAGGTCTATCTTCAGACCTGTGCTGGTTCTTCTTGAACCCAAAATTTCCTTTCTTTTAAACCTTTGGGAGTTATCATCCTCCCGCTTTCTTTTCCCGTCAGTCTCAGACTTGACTGACTTTTGCCTCACTAGATCAAGGGTGAGGAAGAGAGATAGGTCAACAGCAGACCTATAGGTACTAGGCTGAGCAGCCTTTACCATGCCCTTAATATCAGGCGCTAACCCATTTATAAAACGCGCAATGCGTTTGGTCTCAGGGGTGATTAGATAGGAAACTAACCTAGATAGGGAATTGAAATCGGAGACGTACTTCCGACAATCTAGGTTTTTCATCGAAAGAGACAAGAAGTCTATCTCTAATTTCTCCACCTCATGTGGTGGGCAGTATGTTTCCTTAACAAGGTCCGCAAACTTGGTCCATCCCAAGTTATACAGGTGTACTTTTCCTGTTGATTGGACCTTGGCCTTCCACCATATTAGGGCATCGCCCTTGAAGGATTGGGATACAAACTTCACTACATCTTTATCAGCACATCCATTGATATCTACAATAGTTTCCATCTCATCAAGCCATTTCAAGGCTTCTACTGCTCCCCTTTCTCTATTAAAATCTCAGGGCTTACAAGAGACAAAGTATTTATAGGTACATCCGTCTTTAGGAGTACGGGACCTCTCATTAAATTCTAGTTTCTTTGGTTCACTCTTGGCATTTGAAGAGTGGACAGAGCCCTCCTTTCGAGCTAATGATGGTGGAATAGATAAAGGTTTGAAGCGAGTAGCGCTCACTTCCTTAAATTTCTCCATGGCCTTTTCATGGCTTTTCCGACAGCTGCATCAATGCGAGCTTGGAAATCATCATTATTGATGGCTATATTTTCAGCTTTGTCAGAATTATTATCACGGCGACCATCTTGCACCTCATCTGAGTTAGCCATCTCTGATGTTTGGGTACTATATACCAAATTAAATTTTATATTAGCCATGGTATTAATAACCATATAGGCTATAAAGTTTGAATATATAAATCCATTGCCTATTTGAACCAGTAATCACAACTGTCAGGCTTAACATTTTAAATGAATGTTATCTATATTTGGCCTAGGTCTCAAAAGGACCATCAAAGGCAAATTATAATTTGGACATAGTCCATATATTATTAGACAGTGGATCGTAATGTCACAACCGTCATTGTCATCAGACAATTATAAATAGCTCATAGGCTTGTCACGAAGGACATTTAAAATATGGCTCAAAGGCATGTCACTAATGGACATATGATTATGGCACACGGGCCTGTCACTAATGGACATATGATTATGGCACACAGGCCTGTCACTAATGGACATTAATTATGGCACATTGGCCTGTCACGAATGGACATAAAATATGTCACATTGGCATATCACTAATGGACATAAAATATGGCACATTGGCATGTCACTAATGAACATAAAAATATGGCACATTGGCCTGTCACTAATGGACATAAAATATGGCACATTGGCCTGTCACTAATGGACATAAAAATATGGCACATTGGTCTGTCACTAATGGACATAAAAATATGACACATTGGCCTGTCACTAATGGACATTAAAAATATGGCCCGTAGGCACTAAATCACTAATGGATGTTTAATTATAGCCCTAAGGGCAATACATCATTAATGGATGTTTAATCATAGCCCCAAGGGTAATACATCACTAATGGATGTTTATTCATAGCCCCAAGGGCAATACATCACTAATGGATGTTTAATCATCGCACTGATGATATTAGCCGGGATCAAATTTGATCATGTAGGCTGTATAAGGTTAGGACATAGTCCATTACCTAGAAGGATAGTGTGATTCCTCAAGTCACACTACCAAGAGTATGAACATTCTTGAATGTTAACATAAGAGTACCTTAATGGTTGATTAATAGTCCCGGTCGCATTGACCTTAACGACTTAGAGGCTTGAACTTAAGTCCACCACCTCTGGATAGAAGGATAACTTCCCTTAAGTATCATGATAGAAGACCCCTTCGTACTTAACTATGATTTATAAATTGGCCGAATGTGTGGTCTGTGCCACTTGGCTAATCAAAACCATTAAGATCTTTTTGGAATTAAATCGCAGAGCATAAATTTCGAGTAAAATCGAGACGCTCGTTTGAAGAGGATGAATACATATATATATAATTCCAAAATATTTCATTAAATGATAATAGAAAGTACAATACTTGAAATAAATAAATGAAACTGATTGTCCATGCAAGGACTAAAAGAAACAAAAATGTCCATGCAGGGACTAAAGAAATAACAATGTCCACGTAGGGACTAAACATAATAAAAGAAAAGACTTCACTCGTCCTTCTTTCCCTTAACCAACTTGGAGAGCTTCTTGAAGAACTTATTTGTCTTCTTCTTCATCTTCTCCGCTTGTTGCTGCATTTCTTTCATTCGTTCCAAGGCCTTGTTAATAGCCTCGAGTTGTGGCGGAGGTTGTGGTTGTGGTTGTGGTGTGGTTGTGGCATCATAGGATACTGGTACCCATAAGTTGGATATCCAGAAGGTGGATAAGCAGGTGGGAAAGGAGACGGGTAAAGCACGTTATGCATGACCGCTTGCATATAAGGGTCATGCGAAAGTGCTTGATAGTCTACCGGTGTAGACGGGTTAAAAGGATCATATCCAGACGTGTCTGGATATGTGGGGATTGGGTTACTATAACCCGATGGTGGTGGTTGAACTGCAGGTGTTGGTTCCACCACAGGTGAAGCATTGGTGTTGATACAGTTTTGTGTCTGTCGCTTGTTCGTAATTACAGTTGTAATTGTACGGTCTTTGCTCAAGTGTCTGTATAGGTTTGGTCATGTGGAATAGATCGAGATATCCTTCTATCTTGATCTAGTATGACATCTTAGCTTGTCTGTGTTAATCAGTTGCATGTGTGCATACTGATAAGTCTTGTGTACGTCATGTCTACACAAGTTCTCCAAGAATGAGAATTCTGTGCGAGTCAAGCATTTCGTACGAAACAAAGAGTATTTCGTACGAAACAAGCATTTCGTACGAAACACTGACTCGTACCAAATTCTGGAGATGTGTTTCTTGTGAAATAGTGTGTTCCATATGTCTGGATTCGTGATTCGTACAAAACAAGACAGACACTATATAAGCAGACATGCACTTCTCAGTCAAGGTGACTGACCAGACTGAAAGGACGAGCTAGCAAACTGATCTTTTGGTGAGATCTCTAAGTTAGCATTTCTGTTGTAGACGAAGACACAAGAACACAGCAAGTTTGTTTGTCGTACGAGCATTGTGTGTATATGTCTGTACTTGTTCTCAATCATTAATCAAGATAGTGAATCTTTGGTTACCCCGTGTTCTTTACTTTGCTTTGGTTGCATGCACACTTGGATTCCGCACTTGTGTGTGTGTCACATGAACAAGGAACTGGTTTAACACCATCCGCAGGTGGACGTACAAGTGGTATCAGAGCTTTGGCTCTTTCCTTGTCCAAAACGGGCTTAGTTGTGTCTGAGCTAGTTTGAAGATTTCTGAAGTGTTCTTGAGCCTCCAGCAGAAAACTTAAGTTTTGGATAGATAACTAACTTAAAACTTGGTTAAAATCTGCTGCATGCAGAAAATTTTATGGTAAAATATTTCTAAAGAACACCCTTGAAGAAGAAATCTGCAAAAATTTGAATCTGATTAGTTTGGTAGGTCTGATATTTTCTGACTTGGATCTGGACTTGGACTATGGACTGTTAAAAATATGTGTTTTAACTAAAAGTGGGTAAGACAACAGGTATTTTCGAAAAAGCAGGTCTACACAAGAAAGGAAATTTCTCAACAAACCATTTCTGAAAAGATTCCTCTGAAAAACGCTGAACTAAACATTTGGTGCGACTGAATTATTTCGTGCGACTCATCTTGACACACACGAAACATCAGTGTTTCGCACGAAACAGGTGTCTCGCACGAAACAGAACTGTTTGTTTTTCGCGTTTTTCAAAGCTTTGTGATTTTAAGAATTTGTCATATTTTCAGAAGCTGTGAATTTTTAAACGGTAATTATAATTTTTGAAATTTTAAAACCTTTAAATTTTCATTAAACAAGAAAATATAATGAGTTCTAACCCGTGGGATTGGAGTTTTCAAGCTCAAATCAGGAGTCTTCGCAAAGCTCCGCAACATCATGGGTAAAATCTTTGATGCCTCAACATACAGCAATGATCTCTGCAAATCAATGGGCGTGTGTTGCGAATCAAAATCAAAGCATCCAAACTCTATTAATGAGCGAAAGTGAAACAAGGAGTAATAACCGACCGCCGAAGTTAAATCACATGAACGATTATCCTGCATGGAAAAATCGTTTTCATACGTATGTTCTCGGTCAAAACACGGAATTGTGGACGTGTTTTCACTACCCCCTACAATGAAGCACTTGAAGAAGCTGGATCAAACCCAACCACATTGGCCAATCTAGTCGAAAGTGACAAGAAAGCTTTCGATCTAGAGAAAAAGGCATTTGCTATTCTCACACAAGCTCTGCATAAAGATATTTATCATCAGTTTGTGTATTGTACTACAACGAAAAATTTGTGGGACACTTTGGAAGCAAGAGGTGTAATAACCGACCGCCGAAGTTAAATCACATGAACGATTATCCTGCATGGAAAAATCGTTTTCATACGTATGTTCTCGTCAAAACACGGAATTGTGGACGTGTTTTCACTACCCCCCTAACAATCAATGCAAACTTCGAAGAAAAGATTGCTGATCAACACCCAAAAATTTCCCAATCATGAGCAAAGTGAAGAAGCTCTGATTAGAGCAAAAAGATTTGATTTCATAGTTCAGTTGGAGAACGAAACCTTGAAGAAATGAAGGTATACTCAGGAAGATCGATATTTGCCCAAGAAATTTGTGAAGCAATTTCTGAGGTCTGTATAAACCACCAAAATATGGGGTCACAAAATTTTTATTGATCTTTTAAAACATACAGGTGTTTTGGACTCAATTAGTATTTATGAATTTGTGCAGAAACTGGAGAACAAGAATGAAGAAGAACTCCGGAAGGCACAACGAGTCTCTGCTCCACAAAACCCTGAAATGTATTTTGGCGGTATAAATACAGGTACAAGCTCAAGTCAGCAACCGAAGCTGCAAACCGCGTTTGTGTCAAACGTGAACCCTTTCCTACCCCAACCAGTTCAAACAAGTCAGTCTACAGGTTCGAGTAATCAAGCTTATGGACAGACTTTTGATCCGAAAGTCTTCCTTCCACACCCAAGGGACTTAGCGCATAAAGCTCCACATCAAGCTTTCTATGGAAGCAACAGTCAATCAGCAAATCCCAACACTGTCGAACTTGACACATCAAATCTCTCCAAAATCAACGTAGAAGTTGCACAGGAACATGCAGAACTTCTAAATACCATGGTCAGTGCGTATTGTAGTTTAGTTGCAGGTCAAATAGGGAACATCAATTTGACGAACGAAGACTACGAACAAATTGACCAAGATGAAATGGAGCTGATGGACATCAAGTGGGCATTTGCAAGCGCTATGAGAAGAGCGAAGGATTATATGAGAAGAACAGGTAGAACCAATTTGGAAAGCAAGAAGGATACCAAATACGGCTTTGACAAAACCGCCGTTACTTGCTTTAACTGTGGAGAAAAAGGTCACTTTAAGCGGGAATGCACAAGACCCAGCAAGGAAGGAAATCACAACCCCTTTCGTAATCAGTCTCAACCATCCAACACAACACAGTACAATAATGAAAGAAGAATAGTAGTTGTTGGCAACTCTAACAACACCAATCAATCAGGACCTTCAAACATGCACAGAGCTATGGTAGTTCAGTCTGATGAAGGATGCGATTGGTCAGTATAGTTGGGAACTGAGAACAACGGAAGAACTGCATGCTATGCAAGGATCGTGGATCAAATCAAGCATGATCACAGCATCAACACTCCAAATAATGATGATACATCTGGAGATGCTGGTAGTTCTGATGAAGAATGTTCAAGTTCAGATGGTTATGGATCTGATTCTAGTATGAAGAAAGGAAGTGATGCTGAGGTTGAAGAGTTGCTGAGTGAAGCTGAGATGTTGAAGAGTGAAAAGGTAAGTATGACGAGGAATGCAGAAGCTGCGGAAAAAGAGACAGAGGCACTCTCTACAGATGGTTTAGTTTTTCCTCATCACACTGCCTTCATGGCAAATATTGAAGGTTCGTCAAAACAGGTAAATTCTGAACCTCCTACTGTTTGCAATGACTGTGTTGAATTGAAAATAAAAAATGAAACCATCAACAGTCATAATCAGAATTTAGTTTTGAACTACCAAAATGCAAAGAGGCGAATTTGGCGCTAACTAGAAATGAAAAAGAATTCAAATCTGTAATAGAGACCCTTAAGAAAAGTGTTTCTGAATTGACAAAAACAGTTTTGAATAAAAAGACAGGAATTAATAACTACATTAATCTCCTAGAAGAAACAAAGAAAGAGTTAGCCATCGCCAAATGCGAATATGATTCGATCAAACGCAAATTGGAAAGTTATTCCAACTCCCAATATGTGCTTGATCATATCATTGAAGTTCAAAAACTAAAGGGAGATGCTCAATGCATAGGGTATAAGTCGTGTCCACCCCCAATGAAACACAACTATACCAAAATGCCTGATGAAGAGGAGATGTCTCGTTTGAACCCTCTGTACCTTTGAATCCTGAGGAATTCGCAGCAGGGTTAGGGTTCAAGCTAGGCAATTCCTCTCAAGAACCAAGCAAGCTAGAAAGTTCATCGTCTGATGAAGAAGAGGATGATACATCAGATGATGAATCAAGAATTGGTGAACAGGATCAGCCTCTTGATGAAAGGAAAAGAGTAGAATCTTCTGCTACTCCTAGTACTCAATCTGTTGAGAATCAAGAGACAGTTCCTAAGAAATCTGTGAAGACAAGTGTGTCTACACAAGAAGTAGATAATGTGTTGTATACTTTGGTTGGGGATAAGAAAATCCATTCAAACAAAGATTTTCCAATTAAAAACGTAAATCCAATCTCTATAGATCAGGTTTTTGAAAAGTCAACAACCAAACCTTTAGAGAAGAAAAAGTCAACCAAATCACAACCATTATCCGCTTCAAAAGGAAAAGAATGGAAGCGAGTTGAAAAGCCCACAACTTCTCAACCGAAGGTTGAAGCAAAAGGCTCTCGTTACCAGAAAAAGGCTAAAACTGTTAAATTTGTAAGTTCTAAAGGTACCGATAAAGTCGAAACTTTTCAAGGAAAATCTAATGTTGATTTTGTAAGAAAGTTAAGATTTTGAAAAGAAATAGTCAAAACAATTACACCCAACGCACTGATGGATGTAATGAAAATGAACTCAGTACCTCAAGACCCACAAGTTCAACATCAAGCAGAGAAACACGATCTCCTAGTTTTGTTGAAAGGAGAACATGTTTCAAATGTGGAGAATTTTGCCACATTATAAAGGATTGTCAAAATCCAGCCAAATCAAGATGTATAGAAAACCCCTCATGAACCAACTTGCAAACGTAAATCTGTTTCTCCGACACAAGATAAACGAATTATTAAAGATCAAAAAGAGAAACAAAAACGTAAACAAGTAAAAGCAGTTGAGAAAGCTTTAAAATCGGATTCTTCTAAAAAGGATCAAAGATCTTCAAAGTTAATAAAACCAGACACTGTTAAAACTGTAAATAATAGTAAATCTGGTAATAAACAAGGATCTTGGAAACAGAAAACCGGTAATGGTTCAAAAGGAGTTTCTCAGTTTGATAATCATCAAGAAATTGAGATTACTATCTGATGATAAAGGACGACCCAAGACCACTAAGGCTTGGGTCCCCATCTCAAACTAATCTTGTTTGTGCAATGTGTAGGGTGTTCCAGGAGGAACTGTAAACAGTGATTGGATTGTTGACAGTGGAGCATCAAGGCACATGATGGGCGACTTGTGGCTCCTATATGATGTAAAAGCATAAGGGGTGGTTATGTTGCTTTTGCTGGTGATAAGGTGGATACATCACTGGAGAAGGAATGTCTCCAATGGTGTTGTGAGCTTCGACAAGATCAATTATGTGTGGCAAATTGATCACAATCTTCTTAGCATTTCTCAAATCTGCGACAAGAAGTTCACGGTACATTTTGATGATGCCGGATGTTATGTGCTGAAGCCTGGATTCAAGATCCCCCAAGGAATGGATTCTCCTGTCGGCTCCAAGAATTAATGATTTGTACATTCTTGATATGAGCCAAGCTAGTACAACATCTGCCTAGTCACATGTTTTGTCTCTAAAGCCACAGAGAAGGAATCAATCTCCTGGCACAGACGTATGGGACACATTCACCAGAGGAAAATGAACTATTTGGTGAAGAACAATCTAGTGAATGGTGTACCAGTGAATAATTTTCATCTTCAAGACATTTGTGTATCATGCCAGAAAGGGAAGCAAGCAAGAAAGTCCCATCCCGTGAAGAAGATCAACACTGTGAATATGCCACTGGAACGTCTTTATATGGATCTCTTTGGACCTATGAAACACAAGACAACCCTTGATGATTCTTATTGTCTGGTAGTTACTGATGACTATTCCAGATTCTCATGGGTTAACATGTTGGCATACAAGAGTGAAGTTCCTACTATCCTCAAGAATCTCCTGACTCAGTTAGAAAATTTGTACAATCTGAAGGTAAGAAGAATCAGAAGCGACAATGGCATGAATTCAAGAGTCAAGTTACGGATGAGTACTGTTCCTCAAAGGGTATTCTGCATGAGTACAGTTCTCGATATACTCCACAACAAAATGGTGTCGTTTGAGAGGAAAAATCGAACTCTTATTGAAACTGTAAGAACCATGTTAGTAGAATCAGAACTTCCCGTTCAATTTTTTGGGAGAAGCTGTTGCTACTGCATGCTACACGATGAATAGAGTTCTGACGGTGAAGAGACATGGGAAGACATGCTTTGAGTTGTTACATAAAAGGAAACCGGATATTTCTTTCTTAGAACCTTTTGGAGCTCCATGCACTATGATCGACCCACATGGAAAGTTTGGTCCCAAGGACTATCGAAGGCTTCTTTCTTGGATATGCTACTCCTAATTTTCAGGTGTGGAATTTGTCTTCAAAGAAGATTGAAGAATGGAGTGAAGTTAAGGTCAAAGATATACAGAAGCGGTTAGAGCTCCGGGTGCTCCTTGGATGTTTGATTACGATAGGCTATTTGACTCCTTTAATCTGCCAACTTTGATGATGCAACAGTTGCTGCTCAGATGTTATTGGAAAGTGATACTGCAGTAGACTCATCATTAGTTCGACCAATTATTGTTAACCCTCAAGTGTCGACTTCGGTTAACAATCTTGTTCAAAATGAGGAATTCGAAGACGCTGAGGATTATAATGTTTCATCAGAAGACGATGAGTTTCATAATGCTAATGAAGCTGCCTCTGGTGCAGTTCCTGGATTTTCGGATGGTACGTCAAATATTCAACCTCAAGGAACGACTGAAGGTCAGGCATCTACATCGTCATCAAATCCAGCTATCGATTTAACTGTTGATCTGAATATCAACAATTTGGATATCAACTCTCGAGTTCCTGATGTGCCAGAAATTCGAATTCATAATATCCATCCTCAGCAGAATATTATTGGAGATGTCCAGAGTGGTGTGCAGACTCGTAATCAGCTTCGAAACAACCAGAATGCTGCATTGTTTCGGAAATCAGGGAATCTGGTGGTCTGAATGATTGGTCTTTTGCCTGCTATGTGTGCCAAGTAGAACCAAAATCTTGGAAGGAGGCAATGAAAGAAGACTCTTGGGTTGAAGCCATGCAGGAAGAACTTCAGCAGTTTCAGAAGTTAGGCGTCTGGAAATTGGTTGACAGGCCTGACAACTACAAGAAGATTGGTACACGATGGGTGTACAAGTGCAAGAAGGATGACCGAGGTGTTGTTGTGAGAAACAAAGCGCGATTGGTTGTTCAAGGTTTTAATCAGGTCGAAGGGATTGATTACAATGAAGTTTATGCACCGGTTGCACGACTTGAGGCCATAAGAATCTTTTTGGCTTATGCGTCCTTCAAGAAGTTCACCGTTTATCAAATGGATGTGAAGAGTTCATTTCTTCATGCGTGGAGAAGAGGAAGTATATGTTGAGCAACCGCCAGGTTTTGAAGATCCTCTCCATCCTGACAAGGTTTGGCTTCTCAACAAGGCGTTATATGGTCTTCATCAAGCTCTGAGGGCTTGGTATGAAACGTTGTCTACCTATCTGTTGAAGAATGGTTTTCGACGAGGCCTGGTCGACTGTACTCTCTTCATCAAGGAACAGGACAAGGACTTGCTGCTAGTACAGGTTTATGTTGATGATATTATATTTGGGTCTACTAACACTCGAATGTGCAAAGAATTCGAACAGGTTATGCAGGAGAAGTTCGAGATGAGCGCTATGGGAGAAATGACTTTTTTTCTAGGTTTGCAGGTTCAGCAATCAAAGGAAGGGATTTTTATCCATCAAACCAAGTACGTCGGAGATATTCTCAATGCGATTTCAGATGGATGACTCAAAACCTTTGGGAACTCCATTAGCTCAAAATCATGGGATTACTCCTGACGGAATGGGTGAACATGTAGAACCATCTCTCTATCGTGCTATGATCAGATCTCTCATGTATCTTACTGCTTCAAGACTCGACATAATGTACCCAACATGCCTTCTGGCGCGCTATCAATCTAGTCTGAAAGTTTCTCATTTGATGGTTGTGAAAAGGATCTTTCGTATTTGAAGGGACGCCCTGACACTGGTCTATGGTACCCTAAGGATGATAACTTTGATCTGACAGCATTCAGTGATTCTGATCATGGCGGCTCAAAATGATGCAAAGTCAACAACAGCAGGATGTCAGTTCTTGGGAAATCGCCTAGTCACGTGGCAATGCAAAAAGCAGACTTGTGTAGCTACATCAACATGTGAGGCTGAGTATATATCAGCTTCTAGTTGCTGCTCTCAAGTTCTATGGATTCAACAGAAAATGCGCGACTACGGTTTTGAATTTCTTACTACTCCTATTTTTGTGATAATGAAGCTGCTTTGCAGATCACTCGGAATCCTTAAGCATTCAAAAACAAAACAATTGAGATTAAGTATCATTTCATACGAGATTGTTATGAAAAGAGACTTATCGATGTTGTTAAAATCCACACTGATCACCAACGTGCCGACCTTTTTACCAAAGCCTTTTGTGTTTCTATTGCAATGGCATCAAGGTGAAACCCGAGTAACTCAACCATGGCTAACTATTTTTGTATATACTTTTCTAAAAACCATGGCTAACTATTTTTATATTTTAGGGGGAGTAAATTTCAAGAAAATACAAAAATATGTCTTGTATTTTACCTTCTTTGTTTAAGGGGGAGAAAATTCAGAAAAATACAAAAACATTAGAAAAATCAAAAATGAGTTTCTTGGATAACTTGAAGATGATGAAATTCACGGTAAATCTGTCAGATATGGTTAAAAGCATAGAAAGAAGATTGATAAGTATCTTTACTTATGATGTACGGTAGGCTCACAATCAGACTAAAATGTGCAGGTTGATATAAATTTAACAGACAGAACGCCAGGTGGGAACCATTCATTGGCATATGGTCTTGGTACCGAAATTTCGTTTGATAGAGTGTCAAGGTTCTGAGATTTACGGTCTTTATGCTGGCTTATCATCTGGATATCATGGTTGAATCTTTTGCCGAAAAATAACGGTGGCGCAAGTCTAGAACTTCCATGATATCATACATAGTGTACATATTGCATCCGGCCATCAAGTAAGTGATAAAAATATCACATCCACAAAATAAGTGATAAAATATCACAGCTTTATGGGGAGCTAAGTTCGTCTCTTTGTCGGTACGATGGTACTAACCTGTTCACGGACTTACTCCTGTGCCCTGCATTCATATGAAAATCAAGTTCCTCATCAGTAAGTGATTAAATCACAAAGGGCTTGTTTTCAATAAAAAATAAGTGAGTATCTCACATCATTCAATACGTCAAAACAGATGATAAAGCAGTATACTCACCGGTAAGATTTTCTCTCGTGCATAACTTGATACGGGAATGTGTCGTGATGTGGTTGAACACTGGCTAGTAAGTATAAATCCATACCTTAATCATATCTCCTAATCATGATTACATCTGATAAGTCTGAGCTTACGTGGACAACGATACCGATAATCGTAATTGAATACTTATCTGTTTAATTTTGAAGTTTAAAACCAAATATCGTTTTTGACAAAGATTAAAATGCTGGTATGATTCTTTTACCTTGAAACTCGAAAAAGATTGTTAAATAGATATATAGTTTATTTGTATATTTAGTCTTTAAGTCTAGTTTACTTAGTTGCTTATGTAATTACTTTTTGAAAGTTAGCCAAAGTTGATACTCGAAAGTTTCTACCAGGATACGCCAGAAAACATCTGTTTGATATCGCAACTTCATAAAGTAATATCTTGCAACAAGTAATCCATCAAAGAAATTCAAAATCTGAAATTCGTTTGATTGTGTTGTATCTCATAACAGATGAACCTAGTCATTTGATTTGACTTGGTCACTTGTTTTTCTCAAATCTGCTGCTGGAATTCATAACGAGTGTGTGTATCTCGTTCAGGGAACACAATCATACGAAGAATTTATGATAAGTTTTTCGTGTGTATTCCCTGAGAAAGTTGTGTTCTAATTATATTTGTCCACTGAGTACATTTGATACAAAAGAACATGAACAAAGACCAGCAACGAAGAAATCTGACAAGTCAGAAGAGGAAACAAGAAAGATTTGAAATTTCTTAGAAGTTCGAAGACCTGATGCTCTAACCATTGGATAGCAGATCTATCAATGGATAGCGGATCTTCAGGGGGAGTTTGTTGATACTCCAAACCATTCTATTGTGAAGACCAAAAAAAGACCAAAGACCAAAAAGCAACATCCAAGGGGGAGTTTTTTTATACAGTTTTGTGTCTGTCGCTTGTTCTTAATTACAGTTGTAATTGTACGGTCTTTGCTCAAGTGTCTGTATAGGTTTGGTCGTGTCGAATAGATCGAGATATCCTTCTATCTTGATCTAGTATGACATCTTAGCTTGTCTGTGTTAATCAGTTGCATGTGTGCATACTGATAAGTCTTGTGTACGTCAAGTCTACACAAGGTTCTCCAAGAATGAGAATTCTGTGCGAGTCAAGCATTTCGTACGAAACACAGGGTTTCGTACGAAACAAAGAGTATTTCGTACGAAACAAGCATTTCGTACGAAACACTGACTCGTACCAAATTCTGGAGATGTGTTTCTTGTGAAATAGTGTGTTCCATATGTCTGGATTCGTGATTCGTACGAAACAAGACAGACACTATATAAGCAGACATGCACTTCTCAGTCAAGGTGACTGACCAGACTGAAAGAACGAGCTAGCAAACTGATTTTTTGGTGAGATCTCTAAGTTAGCATTTCTGGTGTAGACGAAGACACAAGAACACAGCAAGTTTGTTTGAGTCGTACGAGCATTGTATGTATATGTTTGTACTTGTTCTCAATCATTAATCAAGATAGTGAATCTTTGGTTACCCCGTGTTCTTTACTTTGCTTTGGTTGCATGCACACTTGGATTCCGCACTTGTGTGTGTGTCACATGAACAAGGAACTGGTTTAACACCATCCGCAGGTGGACCTACAATTGGAGGGTCCACCTATTTGTGGATCCTCTTGAATGGTTGGGTAAGGTTTGGGCAAAGGTGGCAGCGATCCCGACCGTTGGCCCGCATGTACCGACATATGTGCTCCTATTTTTCTCCTTGGTGGCTCAGGTGGAGGTTGGGGTTGGTCCACGAGTTCCATGTGGACATCTTCCTGTATGGGAGGTGGTTGAGAGTGATGGGAAGGAGTATTAGCAAAGGCAAATTGACTCCAATATTGGTCCTATTCATTAGGACCTTGATATGGCGATCCGGCATAGGAGTTGGAATCGCTCGAGATTTCAATAGGATGCGCGTTCCATCCTGATGGCGGCATCTCCGGGTCGGAGTCTTCGTCCATTGGGTTCGGTTGGTCCAACTGATTTTGGTCAGCTGGAGGTGTGTTGAAATAGTGATTAGGGTTAAATTCTTCATAGTAAGAATGTGAATGGGAATGATGGGAATGGTGAGAATGGTGTGATTGATAGGAGTGGTGAGAGTGGTAAGAATTTTGGGAATGTGGGGCCGAGTTTCTATGAGAGACAGAGTGTCTCGCTGGTTGCCAAGGAGACGAATCTCCTGATTCTTGGTAGGAATCTGAGTTGTGAGGTTGTGAAGGGATGCGCCCCGATGGTCCTCCCCTCATTGGACCTTTTCCTCTTCCACTTTGTCCTCTTACTCTTGGCGGCATTTTCCTGTTAAAAATCAAATTTAAAAAAAATACTAATAACTTAATAATGAGATGAGTAATCCTAGGTCAAAGCCTAGACTCGGAAGTCTAAGGAATGTGCTTGTGTAAGTTTGAGATTAAACACAAGAAGGCTAGTGTTTAATTCTCTCGTTTGGCTCTGATACCAACCTGTTCACACCCCGTATTTTCAACCAAACATCGGTGTGCCCGGGTGGGGAATATCGTGACGTAAGTTGATATCATCATAGTCAATTAAACACAGCACAGCGGAAGTCTTGGAGTTAAATTACTATTACAAACCAAATGTTCAAAGTACGAAAAATAATATACAGACGCTTGTAACGAAAGATCCACAGGCGGATCGTAAAATGTACAAAAATGTATAACAGACTTTGGGCAGATCTAAGGATTTGCAAGATCCTTTTATATCTCTACGAGCAGCTTCCAGCCTATTTCGTATTGTACCTGCAACTTAGTCTTTTGAAAATACGTCAGCTTTCGCTGGTAAATACACCCTACTGACTCATTTTGAAAACATTTGAAAATGATTTTAAGTGCACAAGGCACAAAATCTTTTATAACTTGGGAAAGTTGACCTTGCAACCTTGTTAACAGATTCACATGTTTGTCCATACATACAGGCCCAGTACAAAAACCAAGACATGATTAACATACACACCACTTATGAACTCACGAAGGAGTTATCCCCAACAAGTGTGGGTAGTTGCATTTGAGCGTCTGTCAGGTGTATGCCTACACCCCGCGCTAAGGTCGTGGCCATTATCTAATGTAATGAGCCGAGGATATCCAGGACACGGTAGTTAACCCCGATGTTTAAGTTATCAGACAAAATGATTAAAACAAATATGCGGATTTACTAGCCACTAATCGACATTGATTGATCCCATTTCTGACCAAGCGGTAATAATTTACCGTAACCCAAGCCCGTATAGGGAAAATAAGTCAAAAGTATTTACCTGAGCTAGTCTTGATTAATAATGCAAGATTTAATATTCTCAGCCGTGTTCAAAACGAAATAAGTGCAGACAGCATTTATTGGAAGGCTCTATTCTGGATTATGGCATAAGCTAACCAATTAAAATACTTTCGGTCTTAATTTAGTCATAGACTTAGACCGACTAGCGTAATGGATCAAAAACGGTATGATACGCTAGATTAAGCGATAACAGATAGAATGTAGTTTAAACCCAACAAGTACTTAAGACTTGTATAATATGGGTAAACAATTAACATTCTGGAATTTGAGATTAAAATGATAATGTTAAACCCTTTCGGTTAATTTTCGTAAACTAGTTACATATACTTAACCGTATCCATATAAGAGATATCGGGTAACCGGATAAGTCATGAACAAGTTCTAAATGTCATTATACTTTAAATAAGTTGTAATATCAGTAGGATATCAACTTACATACCCGAAAAGGTTTTGAAACGAAATTATGCCTCATAAGGGCGTTTTGGTAATTATATGTCGTATAAAGGAATTTGCGTGTATTCTGATGTTATGATCATAAACATTCTGGAAAAATACTTAATTTGTGATATAATATCAGTAAGATAGCACCTATAAGTGTGGTTTATGGTTTAAGACCAAACTATGCACCGAAAGGGCATTTTGGTCATTTAAAATTATAGTTTACGATATTATACTAAAATCAGTTTTATGATCAGAATATTAACATCATAATATGTTAATTACATTAACATATCAGTAGGTAATTCATTTGTTAGTCCATTGTCGATTAAAAACCATATTTTATGTAAAAAGGGCATTTTAGTCAAATTTTGACATTTTATGAAACTTGTGCATAAACTCAATTATATATTATGATCATGTAATATAACCTCATAAGGTTATGCTACATTGAATTACGATCATAATGTGACCTTAATTCAGAAGTAACTAATCTAAGTCAGGTCAGAATCGAAAGTCAAAGCAGAAGTCAAACTCCGCGACTTTCGGTTGCGAACCGACTCTAGGACTGAAATTGACGGATCGAACATGTTCCCACATGTTCTAATAATTACTACCAACTTTTTTAAGTGTCAAAAACATGTTTATAACATATATAAACTCAGATTATAATATTTATGAAATCTGACCCGTTTGACTTTTTAAAACATAAACTTTGACCCGTCAATTGTCCTAGTAAACGTGATCTTTAGGAGGTGCCCCTTTAAGGGGCTAATACCCTCCTAATTATGATCACTTAGCCATATTCATTTCGAATAATGGCTGGACCATAATGGTCTTAACCGAAAGTCAAGGCATTTGTTGAAAATGTTTGACTTTTGGCTATTAAAAGCCTATAAAAAGAAAAGAGTAGAGATGGAGCACTTACAAGTGATCCAAGAGAAACTTAGAACTTAAAGGGAAGCTCCTAAATGGTCAGGAACTTCCAAGAGTGTAATAGAGAGGAGAAGAAGTGAATGAGCAAAGAAATGAGTGAGCTTTAGTTGCTATTTATAGTGCAAGAGGGTGTGTGAAGATGAAGCCAGGTGTTAGAGGTGTTCTAGGATCATCACAAGGTCTAGCAAGGTGTCAAGAGCTGTAAGAGTGTGGCATTTTGCAGGAGATGTGTCATCTTGACAGAATTTTGAAGTTTTGACACTTTTAGTCCCTCAAGAATAGTTTTGTGGATTGTCATGAATTGTCCCTTGACTTATATCCAATGACATAATGATACAACTTGGTCTTTTCGTTCAATACGAGATGTATTGAAGAAGAATAAGAGTAACCGAACATTAATGGGTGTCACACTAGGTGTTCTTACGACTTATAAGCGTTTACTAGCTTAAACGTGAAAGATACGAATACTTATGGTTTAATGGGTTAAATCACCCAAGCTAGTAAGGTTTAAGGTTCGATGAAGATGTGTGATACTCAAGAATGGTGAATCACAAGATATCACCTTAACCAGGGGTCGTTCAGGTCGAAAAATGTCTTAAATATGCAAGGAAAAGGTTATAATAAAGTCTAGGGGCCTTAGGGTCATTAGTTGAAAGTTTATATGGTGCAAAACTGAAGTTCTAAGGCTTCGCCGTAGCCACGGTCGCCAGACGTAGCTTACGGTTAGTTAAAATTTCTAACCAGAAAGTCTAGACCGTAAGCTACGGTCCAGAACCGTTAGCTACTGTCAGTTTTTAAAAAAAAATTGTATTCGTTTAAGGAGTTGAGTGGCTAACTTATTTGAGGTATTTATATTTTGTATTTATTTATTTTATTTTGTTTTTTTAAGGGTATATACACGTGTCGGTTTATTCCCGAACACGAATTTTACGAGGTATTACACCCTGGAATGGTATTTAACCCCCCCCCCCCTTCACATGCCATATAGAAGGGATGTGACTCCATAATAAGTAGACTAATAATAACATTATTAGTTTTTTTGAACAACAACTTTCTTGTATTATGCTACCGCACTTCCTAAATTGAGAGCCCCGTTGCCGCACTTCAGCCAGACTAAGTTGTTTTAACCGGGCTCACGTTGGCTTTAGAGTTTGGCTTGGGCGTTCTCCCGAGAACCTATACCGTCGGCTGCCACTTAACAGTCGTTGTGCCACCAAAAGTGAAAAATCTCTGGGGTAACATATGATGGGACGAAAACTCTGGTGGACTTAAGATAGAGCCTGACACCTCTGAAAGGAGGTTAGACTCTATCTCTCAATGCCTAATCCACTAAAATTAAACAAGTAGGAATTAAACTTAAGTCTCCACTAGAAAACTCAAACCTCTCTACCACTAGACCATAAATTTTGAATAGAATAACATTATCAGTGATTACACCATTTAAGCATTTCATACTCTCACCCAAACCATCTAAACATATTTCATACTCTCAATCTTACCCAATCCAATGTATATATGAAAATTTAAAATCCAAATACATAAAAATTGTGCCATATTATCGGGTCGATATTGAATATTACAAGTTAGTTAATTTATATCAAAACTAAAAATTTAAGATGTAATCTATCTAATCTAATCTAACTTGTAATAAAAGAATCCAAATAATGTCACATGATATTCTCTCCTTTAACCTCATATATTTTATTTATATCTGTTTAATATTTTTTAATATTACTATTAAATAACTAATTATAGGTATCGCTTATTTTTTTTATTCTTATCTTTATCTAATATTAATAAATAACTTCAATTTTACAATTTAGACCCTTTTTTTTTTTTTTACTTTTAACTCAAAGTTTGTCATCTTTTTGCAATTTAATCTCCACTCTATTTTATTTTCAATTTTGGTCTACCATACGTTCATATTTCCCAAGTTTTTCGTTTCATTCTAAATTTTGTGAGTTAACACATCGCAACGTGCGTGTGGAGTTCAACATTTTTTTCGTATATTTTTTCCGTTTGATTGGCCCATCCAACACATCTATTTTCTCGATTTGACAAGCTCGTCCAATGCACGGTCTTAGATTGACTTAGTTATTTTTTTCTATGTTTTACGTTTCGGTTTAATTTCTCTGCAACGAGCGTGCATGATTCAAAAATTTTACGTCTGCTTTTCGCTCATCGTTATTTTTTCCATTGTTATTTATTTGTTTTACGAGCTTCTCCGGTGTTTGTGGTCGCTGATAATAGTATAGCGTTGGTACTAATTGACACTGGTTTTACGACAACCGCTGCAACACAGAGGCTTAATACTAGTATACTAATAAAATAATAAATTAACTAAAAATTTAAGATGTAATATACTAATAAAATAATAAATTACGTTAAATCAAACAACAAGAATAGTTATACTAATATTGCGATTCAAAAAAAAGTTGTACTAATAATAATTGTTTATAATGGTGTATGCATAATCTTATTATTTTTTAACTACGAATTTCTTTTATTTCCTGCTGTCTATGTGATTTCAACCTAAGATCTTCCCCTTCTAAAGGTTTAAAAGTTTTGCTTTTGCCAATGGATCACCACTATAGATTGATCGTGATTTTGAACGAGCCGCCCTTTTCGATTGGTTCTATTACTTCCGAGCACTTGAGGTAAGACTTTGTCGTTTGTACTTACCGCGTTCCGTCAAGTGGCTCCAAGAAAATTCCAATTAAAAAAAAGCAAAAAGGATTTTGGTTACCCTGAGAAGACGATCGGCGTCCACCAGTTTAACTGTGATTTGTTTCTATACTGAAACTGGATTCAGCCATTAATTGGTTCATCCCAAATTCATATGTTATGAATGGTTTATTTACTTTAATGAGTTCTATGTAACATGTTTATCATAGTTGTTTTTTAATAAACAATGATGATTTCTAATAAAAGAAAATTGCAAGATGTCAAAGTGATTTTGAAAACATCACGAAACAGTTCATATCATTAATCTAGATTAAATTGTGTTTAGGTTACTACGCTTCTAGTAGGGTGTTATAATATTTGGCGGATTTTATTCAACGTTTTAAGGTAGGACTTTTAACAACTTTATGTGAACGGATTTAAGTCTTTCCTACTTTGTAGTTGGAAATTTAAATTCGTTATTATGTGGCTCTAAAATTGTTACATTTTATTCTTATTATTATATTTGTATTGAAAATCCGAAAGTGAAAGAAATTGCTATTGTGAAACTGATATTATTTTAGATATTTTATATTGAATTGTACCAGATATGCTAATATTTAGATACTATAAGTTTTATTTATTTTATATATTCTTATAGTTGTTGTCTTACTGAGTAAATTTTACTCATACGTGCATATGGTTTTTTTATGTACATTAGGTAGCAAGACTATGCGGGAGGACTTAGAAGAGGGTTCGATGGATTAAAGACACAAGGATTTTTATGAACAAGATTAATGTATTTTATTTTAACTTATTGTAAAATATAATGTTTTAAGTATAACTAGAGTATTTCTCCGCGTATTGCGGCTGCTATGTTACCGCGAGCATTTGGTGGTATTGGTTCGATCTTTTATACTACATGTAAGATACATGCACTCGGTATAGAAATTAACATTTGTTTTACATCGATCAAAAACAATAAAAACGAACGTGGTTACCGCATCGATGATCGAACAGTATCGATCGGTTTATATCATTACGGAGTAGTACCAATATTCACTTATCGCTTATGGCAGAGTTACATAAATGAAATATTATAGAAACCGAAAACTATAAAAATGAATACACGTACCAGTATCGATGTTCGGTACGGTAACAATATGATTGTAATTACGTTATTGCTTCGGTGAAATTTACTGCCTTCTTTATGTTTGATAACATTCTTTTATTATATAATAATATAAAAATACAAAAGAAATATATAAATATTATTATATATACTTTGAAAGAAAACTAATAAAAAAAATACTATTAAAATAGTTAGTATTCATGGGAAGTTAGTATTAGTATTAACATATATAATATATAATGGATTATCTTTTGATTTCTACTGTATTGGCGATACATCAGCCATAGCCAAATTGGAGTGTTACACCCAATTTAGTTTGATGGTGCTAGAATAATGAGCTAGAAACAAACATCTATTAAGAAGATGTATGACTACTTTCTAACATATAACTTTACGAATAAGGATAAAGAATTACTAGTGGCATAACCTAAAGTATTCTAATGACACGAACCAATAAAGGATAATCATCCAGTTTTAATCAAATTCATAGAAAGTGCCTAAATTTATAGGAGCAACTATGGAGAAATACCAAAATAAGACCAACCAACGAAAGACAATCAGCCCATCACCACCCCCACATACCCAAATGACATACTCTCCTGATTACCCTTGCGATTCCACTACCCGAGCCACATGCAATGTGTTGCCGTAGCACCAACCCAAGGTGCCCCGAGTACCCTAAAACGAAATCAATAAAAACCTGAAAAGTGAAAATAAAAAAAATAATAACCATTATATATAAAGTATCTATTTAAACAGATGATGACTTGTTAGGTATTTAAAATAGGAAGCTAGTCAAGTCATTTTAGAACTCATCTTTTGTCTTGTTGTGGTGGACGGTATATATATACATACCCACCCCGTATCCAACTGCGGCGCTCTGCAATCATCTCTTTTCCGATCACATTCCAGGTTCCTTCTCTCTCTCTGTCTCTCTTAGAGGATGAAAGTGTTGACATGATTAAATTCAATGAAATTAATTATTTATTACTGTTTACGTGATTATTAAATATTGAATTGAATTTGAAAGGTGATGACAAATTTCGAAACCGTTTGTTTTACTCATTTTTCTTTGCAAACCTACTTTTTCATTAATTAGAATTAAATAGTGGTGGCTGAAAGGAAAACGACTAAACGAGACAAGTTACTTGCATATCCGAAAGGTATGATTTTTAACATTGTTTCATAACTATCTCAACCATTCACACTCTAATTAAAAAACTATGACATGGTAAATACAAACTAAAATATTAGTGTTAAAAAAACTTCAAAAGTGGATTAAGAAATTTAAAAAAAAAAAAAAACACCAGGCTAACAGAAAAAAACACGTCAAATAAGCATGACTAGTACCGGTTCCAAACTTCCAATGGCAAATATATATCAAAAGAAAAATAAAGATTTTATTTTGGTTTATTCTAGTTTTCTTAAAAATATGTTCCCTACTGAAGTTTAATTTCATATAAGTATAATGGGTTGATTGAAATTGAAGAAAATATTATGAGTTAATTTATAAAGATTAAAAAAGAGAAGAAGAATGACAAGCTGTTAAGAATTTTCTTTGATCCCCAACATTATGGTAAAATTGTCTTTCCACTTCAATATGACATATACACATACATAAGAATCAATCCAACCCTCCCTTTTTCTCGGTATATATCAATTGGGTTGTAAACGAGTCGGCTCGACTCGGTTTGTGAAGGAGCCGAGTTCGAGTGCGCCTGACGTGGCTCAATTCGAATCATTGACAACCATATCTCTAATGATGAAGATAAGTTCTAATTTTTAAGAATCAAAGCTAAAAATTGTTATAAGCAATGTTCTTGAATTGTTATTCAAATAAATTTAGTTATGAATTCTTCTTGTAATTAGTTTGTTGTGTTGGTTTTGCCTCTAGCTCTTTGCTATTGTCGTTTTTTAATAAAATTTACTCTTTAAAAAAGAAATTTAAATAACTTTAGTTGATTCGAATAATCTTATTCTTTTTGAAATAACAGGCTATTCGTTAAATTTTGTTCAAACAGTGATGGGTCCAAAATATTTTTTTCAAGGGGTTCTTTTTTGTAGAGTTTGCTAATTCTTACTAATTTTTTTCAAATCATACAAGATTTATTTTTCTCAAATCATATAAGATTTCTACTATTTTTTCTGGTGTCCTAAGCCAATTAAAAAACACGTTGTTCATGGTTTTTGCTGAGTTGTCAACTTGTGTACACGTCATAGTACTTGGCGTTTCACAAGCTTCCATCATTCCTAGATAACTATAACTCTATGGCATGACATGTCGTTCTAATTAAAACAAAAAAAGATAAGTATGACATGGCAATGACTAATACGTAGATCGCTTCAATAATGGTAACTGTGTTAAATATTCAAATATCTTCAAATCTGACCTTTAATACAAGGTTCACGTGCTAATTTAGCTAACTATACAAATTACAAATGGTTTATGTGGTCATCTACGTTTGAAAAGTTGCATTTTCAATTATGTGAATTTTATCTATTAAGACTATATGGTGGAAGTGATTTGAAAATTGGATGTTATTTGACGCGTCAGAATGTGTCAGAAACGAGGCGCGTTGTAAAAACGAGTAGGGTGTGTGGGACGGGGTGTGGAAGAGTGGACGTTATCAACACGTGACACCTAATTTTTGTTATTATTTTTTATATTCAAAATTATAAAATGTGTATTTAATTTTTTTTTAAAAGACTATCGCAATCAGCAAACGGCACGTCAACCCACAAACCACCTCCACGCTGGTGGAAAACCCCAATCCTAAACATAAACGCCATGGTCCACACTGTTTCCGGGGTGGTGTGTGCAGCGTGGTGTGACATAAACGCCACAAAACCACGTCCCACCGTGTGATCTAACAAGTTTATGTTCTGATACTAATTTCGTTACAATTTCTTTTAAAATATTGTAAATTGAGTAAAAAAATAATGATAATAATAAAAGTGTGTCGAAAGAAATCAATAACAAAAAGAGTTGAACACTATTTTAGTCTTATGGTTTGCTCAAATTGTTTATGTCAGTCAAAAAGTTTTTTTGGACTTCTTTTATTTCAATGGTTTGATTTTCATATCAATTTAAATCCACTCCACTAACTTTATCCAAATATTCTATTTATTTATAATTAATTAACTAAAATACCCTTAACCTCTTTTAAAGTAATATATTATTTTTCTATACTAGTAAATGAAAATCCTTTTAGACATGTATTACTTTATGGTGCTTTACACTTTTAAATAATAATTTATTATAAAAATTAATAGTTTGTTTATACACATTGTTGTATATATATATATATATAATATTATTTTGGTGTATAAAGAAAATATTGTTATATGCTCGTTTGGTGTATATATACACCATAATTTAAAAAAGATTAATAACATGTATATAGAGAATATTATTTTTAATATGCTCGTTTTTATGGTATATTTTAAAAAAAATATCAACGTATGAAAATTTTATGGTTGTTCAAAACATGGAGATAGTTAATTTAAAAGTAACCAATAATTAAGAAAAAATATTTTTATCTTTTCATTATACCCTTTTGAATAAAAAAAAGAAGTCGACAAGATAAGTGGTCAATAATGCGTGTGTGTATATATATATATTATTTCATACATTAATATTTTTTAAAGTACACTATAGACGAGCATATTAAAAATATATTTTCTTTATACATGTTATTTGCATGCAAAAAGATTTCTGTAATTAGTATAAAAGAAAAAAAAACTAAAACATTAATTTAAAAAAAGAGCTAAGGGTATTTTGGTTATTTCACAAGAAATTAACAAAAAATTTAGATGGAGTTAACGGACCATATATAAATTGATAGGAAAACCAAACTAAAAAAGATCCAAAAAAATTCTTTTAGACTGAAAGCATAAAATAGTATTTAACTCTAATAAAAAAACAGAAACCAAGCCCCTTTCGTCCGAAAATCGTGGATGACAGTAGGTAATCCATAAAAAAAGGCTGTCGACTCCTGTTATCTCTATTATTTTTCTAGTGTTTTCACATAATTAAAAAAGCTAGAATCCAAATTCAACTTGTGTAAGTATATTCTGTCGTTTCTTTGTATTATCATACATCCACTGTCTTACACGATTTGCTTCATAATAATTCATTTTAATTCTACCAATTTGAATTTGGTTTTGCTTGTGATCCAACACTTTCCAGGATCTTTCTTCAATCTGCTATATATATAAAAAAAAAAACCACAAAGTAGAGACAGTTACGAATCAAAAGAATCGTAGTTATGGGGTTTTGGTCGTTGTTTACGACGGCATCAATGCCAATATTGGAGGTGTTGTTACTCACTGCTTTAGGAGCCATCATGGCTACACAATATTTCAATCTTCTCTCCAGCGACACCCGCAAATCGCTTAATAAGGTAAGCGCGTGTTTAAGCCATTTGTAACGAACTTTTATTTTGTTTTATGATCTAAAAGGATTATAAAAGTTGTTAAATAAAATCATTGTTTTAATGGTTATACTATGTTAAAAACATGAGTCACTTTTTCAGATATATTACATCAAACTTTAATAAATCAGTTTATGCACCTTGGTTGACAAAAGATTTAGTTTATTGCATCCACTAAAAAAATATAAAAATTTGCAAATGTTTTTTTGATTTTAACACAAATTAAAAGATCTAACTAAAGGACAACTTTCTCCAGATTGTGTTTGTGGCGTTTACTCCCTCGCTTATTTTCGCTAGTCTTGCAAAGACCGTCACTCTTGAAGATATTATCTCATGGTAAGTAAATATATATTATATACACAATATATATTACAAATTGCATGCATGTCACTACTATATATTCAACCACTGCAACGGTCAGAGCCGTCGCAAAACATGATTTACAATAGTTTTACCGAGACGGAAAGGCCTTTTCACTAATCAAACCGCGATGGCCAAAACGACAAAAAACATAAGGTTTTGGTCTATTACTAGTTATTTAGACGGTTTTGATGGGATTTGAGAATGTTAAATTTACATCAGTATTAGTTATTTTATATGTTGATACACTGTATAACAAAGATCTATAATGTTGATAACATGGTTAATCTTGTAGGTGGTTTATGCCAATAAATATCGGGATAACGTTTCTTTGTGGAGGAATTTTGGGATGGATAGCAACAAAAATAATCAGACCAAAGCCACATATGGAGGGCCTACTCATTGCTATGTGCTCCACAGGTACCTATAAATCTCTAATTATCACTTTCAATGTCTTTCAAAAGTCCAATGAAACATTTATGGGATATTTGATTTAAATAACTTCAACTTTTACCAATTGGTTGATAACATTATCAATTTTCGATTTATCACCAGCACTCCCAACTTTCAACTTATTGGCCGATAAGACTCTCTAACTAACTGAACCCAAACCCAGCTAGTTTTTGCTGATATGGCATCTGATGTGGCTATTTTTTGCTGACATGGCATCTGATGTGGCCATATTTTGCTAACATGGCAGTTGATGTGGATTTTTTTAATGAAGTGGCAGCTGACATCAGCTAACTGTGTTAGGGTTCTATTAGTTAGGAGGTGTTATCGGCCAATAAGTTGAAAGTTGGGAGTACCGGTGTACAAATCAAAAGTTGGTAGCGTTATCAGCCAATTGATGAAAGTTGGGATTATTTAAATCCAATATCCCAACATTTAAAGTGATTATGTTAATATCCATGCATGACATACAGGAAATTTGGGAAACATTCTTTTGATAATAGTGCCTGCAATCTGCACCCAGGGTGGTAGCCCTTTTGGAGAACATAGTGTCTGCAAGTCCAAGGGACTCTCTTATTCATCCTTCTCAATGGCTGTAAGTTACAACTGGTTAATCTGTGATGATTTTTGTTTATATCCTAGATTTACCACCCGCCGCAATACGGCGGGGCGTAAAACCGTGCCGAATAGCACCAATGCCACACCACCGTCAGCGACAACCAATACTAAAGTTATGGCGTGCTGATACGAGAAAGATACGAAGAAATTAGACTGCAACGTAAAACATAGAAAATAACAATTAAGTCGATTTAGGACCCGCGTGTTATAACGAACTTGTCAAATGGGAAAAAAATAGACGACTTAAAAATGTTGAACCACACACGTTGAGCCATGTTGACTCTCAAAATCTAGTACGAAGCAAAATACGAAATTTAATAACGTTGAAGCACACACGCACGTTACGCCATATTAACTCGCAAAATTTTAAGCGAAACGTAAAACGAAAGATCTGTGAAATATGAAAAGTATGGGGACCCAAGTTGAAACTAAAAAAGTTGTGATGTTAAATCACAAAAGATTAAAACTTTTGGGTTAAAAGTAAAAAGGTCAAATAGATTTGGGTGAAAAGGGTAATATCAAAAAGAAATTGAAAAAAATCCCAAAACATTTAAGTACAACACCTATATGCATAAGTATGTTGCTAATTAATAGTTTGTTAATTTTCACAAAGATAATAAGCTAATGCATGATTATGAACAGTTGGGCAGTTTCTACATTTGGACATACACTTTCCAGTTATTGAAAAGCTCGAGTTCAAGGTACACTGCGATGAAAGAAACCGAGGACTCACCACAAGAACCCAACAAGGACACAAACGCCGATGAAAAACCCAACTTCTAAATGGCGAAACCCAAGAGTATATCGACGTTGTTGTCCCTTTATCATACTCGACTAGTGACAACACACAAATCCAACCCATAAAAACACACCAAGGATTGTTAAGCACTGATAAGAAAGAAGATAGATCTTTCTCAAGTAAACTAAAAGATATACTCCACAGTGTGTTGGAGGAACTGTTGGCTCCACCAACCCTTGGATCTGTAAGTTTTAAAAAGCAGTTGTCTTGCACAAGCTTGCAGCATATACTAACAAATGAATCCTATGATTTGTGTTCAGATCGTAGGATTAATTTTTGGGGCGACACCATGGCTGAAAAACCTTGTGATAGGCGATGAAGCTCCATTACGAGTTATTCAAGATTCTGTTACGTTACTCGGGTATATATGTTTGTTTAAAGTCGAGAACTCTTTAAGTGTGTAGTTTAGTGATCAATCTTGACTAACTAACAAACATCTGCATTGTTATCCAGGGATGGAACCCTACCATGTATTACTCTTATACTAGGAGGCAACCTTATACAAGGTAAATAAGCATAAACATGTGCCATTATATGTCTAGTTGGAAATCATGTGTCTAAATTTTAATCGAGTTGTGTACAGGTTTGCGAAAGGCAAGCATTAAGCCGGTTATCATAGTCACAATGATTTGTGTTCGATATTTGGTTCTTCCGATTGTTGGAATCATGGTGGTTAAAGCAGCTACTAGTCTAGGAATACTTCCAGACGATCCTTTGTTCAGTTTTGTGCTATTGATTCAGTATACCGTCCCACCTGCCATGAATATCAGTAAGCAATACCTCTAGTTGGTTAATAAACACAAGAAAAAATATGAACGGTCGATAATATATTAATATCATTACATTGATCGATGATCAGGTACGATGGCGCAACTGTTCAATGTGGGACAAGAGGAGTGTTCAGTGCTTACAATGTGGAGTTACTTAGCTGCAGCATTTGCTTTGACTGGATGGTCAACAGTGTTCATGTGGATTTTGACATGATCAATCATTTGTTTCGTTACAAATGATAGTTTATACATGGTGTGACAACGTTAAGTTGTACGAGCCTGCATATAACCCCCCTCATGATTTATGTAATTATTGCAGATGCACGAAGCAAGAATCAATCATCATATTTGTATTAGTTTATTAAATTTATTATATCAATTTGTTGTTAGTTTTTGAAAGGTGTGGGTGTCAAGAAATATCAATATATCATATTAGAAACCATTTTCTAGGATAGAGGTAAGTCATCAGGTCAACAATACAGTTTATTCACACGAAAAAATATATAAATATAAAAAACTGCAAGAACACAAACAATATGAAAAAGGTTGTATATTAAAAAATAAACCATGGTCTTTTAAATATATCTAAAATGACATCAGTAGCAAATCTTACATTTTAAATGAGAGTGAGCTGAAGTTTGGGTCGGTTGGGTTGGGGTTCAACGACCTCCATATGAATCTTTACAGGCTGAAGAACACCGTAAGAAATCGACCCGTCGACCTTTTTGATCACCTGTTGCTGCTCATCCACCACCCATTCTCCCCCTCCTTTTGCACCCCTCATTGTCAGGTGCACTGGACCTTCAATACCATACCTACAATATGAAAATAACATTATAAGTTTATGTACTTATTCAAAATTCGGTTAAATTTGACCTTGAAAGTCAAAGTAGAATATGACAAGTTCTAAAAGTCAAAGACGTACTTTGGCACGAAAACAATGAATCCATTCGCTCTTATTTTCACAATTCTGGCTTCAGTGTCAGTAGGCCTGCAAAAACATAAAAAGAAAAAGGATGATAATCATGATGATTTTGTTCGTGTTCGTTTGTTAAGGAAATGTATGTGTTCACGAACTGTTCATAAACATTTACCAAGCGAGATTTGCTGTTCGTGTTTGTTCGTTAAGGAAATGAATCTGTTCGTTTTCGTTTGTTAATATTGGTAACGAACGTTCATGAACACAAACTAATGCTAATGAACACAAATGAAAGCTGACGAACACAATCAAGCATTCATGAACATATAAAATACATTGATACTTATTAAATATTTTATTTTTCAGAATTTTGAATTATTTAAATAAAATATAAATATTAAAAACACTAATGAACTATCGGACACAAACGAACACGCTACTGAACGTTCATGGACACAAATGAACGAACGCAGCCTCTGTTCATGTTCGTTCATGTAACTAAACGAACGAAATTTCTTGTTCGTGTTCGCTCATGTATTAAACGAACAAACACAAACAAACTTCCCGCCAAATGGTTCACGAAATGTTCGCTGACCGTTCGGTTCATTCACAACCCTTGGTGAGGGGCATTAAGGATTTAAGTTGAGTACCTTTTTCTGAAAAATATAATAGTATGGAGTTCTATGGAGGAGCGACTTGCCATCTGAGCATTCCTATGCCGATAATTTAGATCTGGAAAAAAATATCAAATGATCATTAAACATTCAAAATAATATTATGAAAAAGAGTATAGACATCTTACTGTCAGCAATGCTAGTAAGCTGTGGTCGGTCCTGGAATATTGGCGGAAGCTTGTATATATCTAAAGATGCAGCAAGCAACCTGTGCACTATCACATCTGCAACCATTTAAGGTTGGTTAGATCTCACGCTGTACAAATAGATGACACCATCCACCCGTGTGATGGGTGTTTACGGTAATTTCAGTTACCTGCATATCTTCTAATTGGTGAGGTAAAATGTGTATACAGAGGTGCAGCAAGCCCATAATGGTGAAACTCTGGAGGGCTAAGATCGCCACTACAGAAGTAAACAGCCTGAAATAAAAAGATTTATAAATGAAAAGAAATTCCCAGATAAACAAATGAAAATAAGAGTAAAATGCCATTTTCGTCCCTGAGGTTTGGCAAGTTTTGTGACTTTCGTCCAAAGGTTTGTTTTTTCCGCATTTGAATCCAAAAGGTTTGAAATCTTGCCATTTTCATCCGGCTTGTTAACTCCATCTATTTTTCTCCTTTAAGTAAGAGGTATTTCCATCTTTTTGGTAAACTTAGCAATTCGGTCTTTTTCACTTTATGTAAAAAGACTGAATATCCCTGGAAAAGACCAAATTGCCCTTTAAGTTAACAAAAAAGACGGAAATACCCCTGACTTAACAGAGAAAAATGGATGGAGTTAACGAGCTGGATGAAAATGGCAAGATTTCAGACCTTTTGGATCCAGATGCGGAAAACAAACCTTTAGACGAAAGTCGCAAAACTGGCCAAACGTCAGAGACGAAAATGACATTTTATTACAAATAAAAATTAAACAATGAAGTATACCAACCTGTGTCATGCATCTTGTTGCTAGAATACGGATCAACTTATTAAAGTATGGATCATCACCCTGAAACATTTGATATACGAAAAAATAATTACTAAAAAACTGTAACAAACTTTTGTAATGATTTGGCAAATAATTTTAAACTTGATTCATTTGCTGTTAAATTTTAGAAGACAGAACTAACCACAGCACGGTCAAGCGAGTCAGCAAGTGCTTTCGATGATGACACATCTAAATCAAGACCAACAGCAGCAGCAGTGCGTAACAAAGGTTCAAGCATTTCTTTGGTTGGACTAGGATGCCGCCTGTAAATAGAATTAAAATAATTAAAAACAAAAATCCTTTAAACATAAATGCATTTGTAATGTAATCCAACGTGTCATCAGACATATGAATCAGCAACTAACCTCAATAACGAACACTGAGGGAACTTCTTAAGGATTTGTTCAGCAACGGAAACGTTAGCTGCAAGCATAAACTCTTCAACCATTTGGTTTGCTTCTCGGATTTGATACATGCCTGCAGAAAATAACATACAAAAATTAAAAACGGGATTACAGTTGAACCAACCTTTTTGACTTGATATAAATATAATTATATTATTATTATTATTAAATTTAAAATACAAGATAATTTACCAATATCAAGAGGATCATGAGTCTCGGTGTCAACTTGGAATTTGACTTCTGCCGAAGCAAGAGTTATGGCCCCTCTTTCTATACGCCTTTGCCTCATTATCTACAGCCAGATGCATCAACAGTAGTGTTTTAAAAATGTATTCTCAATAGTTTAAAATGAAAACTGGAAAGAATAACATCAATTACATACCTTTGCTAAAGCATTCATATTTCGTAAATCTGCAGTTACTGGATCCATCAGGCGGCTGAAAGTGCAAAAAATATATATCATTAGCTGAAAGAAACACTATTAAAAATAAAAAAACTAATTGATGTAAAAATATTATCCGGTGTGAACGATCAAAACCAAACTAATTAGATTTTCATGCACCTATCATCCATCCTTGCTTGAGCTTCAACATAAGACAAAGCGGCACATGACTTGATCACACTCTTTGTATATCTGGTAGATATAACATGTGCTTCGGGAGTCATTTCCTAAAAATATAAAAAAAATTGTCAACTTGGTCCATACCAGTAACATGTTGCATGCACACATATAAGCAAATTGCATCAAGAATGTATGTGACATTGCTATAGAAAGAGGGCATCAAGTCGATAAAAAGCCATACCCAAATAACAGAAAAGGCAAGTCTCTCCACATCAGCCCGAAGAGAACATATATCTGCAAAAATATATATTTAGTAAACAAGTCAAGAAACCGACGATTCAATATTATCTTGCAAATTCATCGTGCGTAAATTCAATTTAAACATCTGCAGCAGTACCTTCGGTAAGAGGTTTGGGAAGCATGTCAATACGGCGTTCAACAAGGTAGGTAGAAGTTCCTCTCTGTGTAGCTTCACTATCAAGCGGTGTCCCAGAGTGAACAAAATTTGTGACATCAGCAATATCTTATCAACAATAGTAAAGGGCACATTCACACAAACACAAACTCACTAATCATCATCGTCGGAAAATTTTAAAAAAAAACATGTTTCAAGGATACGAACTCCAACTTCAAAGTTCCCATTAGGAAGTGGAGTACAGTGCAATGCATCGTCAATATCCTTGCACCCTGTACTAACCAGAAAACTTATTTCATACGCAACACTATATATCAGAGCTTAACTTACATTAAAAACAATATTTCAGAACCGGACCGGACGTTGAACCGGTCACCATACCGGTTCATTGGTCGGGTTGGTTGAACCAGTCAAACCGAATGTAAGAACCAGGTGATACCGTAAATATCATAATTATAAATAGGGTAAAATTAAATTTTTAATAAAAAATCTGGTTCAACCCTTAAAAAACCAGTTCAACCAGCCGGTTGTCCGGTCCAACCACCAGTTCCAGGTCCAACCGGCCGGTTCGGTCTGGTCCGGTTTTCAAAACATTGATTAAAAGTATCTTTTGCTTTTACCTGGCGGGTCCACACTAAATATGCGTAAATGACGCAAGTCCTGTCTAATAGGATTTGACAAATCTTCCGAAGACACTGACCAAGGTAACGGTGGCAAGCATGCCAATACTTGTGAAGAAAACGGTCTTGCGTCTATATCATTTTCTATTAACACAACCTGCACCGTTTAGTAAGTTATATTAGAATAACATAAAAAAAATAAAATGTATATCTAATATGCGGAAACATTATAAGTATAATAAGTATATAACTTACCTCTGTTTCAGTTTCACGGTCTCCGATATCTCCTATCGTGCGAACATAATGACCGGAAGGGTATCTAGACTGACAATCCCAAGTATCAACAGCAACGATGATTCTTTTGTCGAGAAGATTCCCGAGCTGGCGAGTTTGAATTCGTATCTTGGGAAATCTTCGATCCTTAGAGACAAATAGAGCATGCGCTATACCGGCATTGCCAGCTGGCATAGGCATCGGCTCCAACGATCCACAATAACTGTAAAACATGATGTCAAGTAAAAACCAAATTAAGTAATAGGAATTATATTTAATATAACTTACGCATGCCAGTTCCTCTTAATAATGCCGACAACGCGCCCAGAAGGACGAGGAGGATTATTCACATTCTCAGAAGATCCCTGTGGGGGATTGGCAATTCTGGGAGCCACATCAGCGCTGCTCGGTGCCAGGTGGACACCGTCATCTTCTTCATCGTCTGATAAACACAATTTAAAAATGAAATATTAACAAAGAACTGTTCTACTGTAAGTCTGGAACTTTATTCTTCTGTTAAATACCTTCTTCAGCTATGTGAAGAGATGCTTCATTTTGCCATTGATCTTGAGGCAAAAGTTCAACGGCAACCACATCTCCATCGAAAGCTCTATTCATATTTCCACGCCCGGATATTATTATTTCATCACCAATACTCTCACTTCCGACATATGCTTCAAAAGGGTTATAACGGTTAACACGAAGTTTGCCTTGATGGTATATTCCACATCGTATTCCAGATGTAATCTCGGACATGGGCTTATGCTGGAATGAAAAACATATTGCAAAAATGTGATTAAAGTAGATACGAATATACGATACAACCATCAGTGGCATTCTTGTAACTTTGAGCATTGATAAAATATACCTCAGTATATATAGCTTTCTTCTTTGAAGGCCTCAAATCTTTGATTTCCATATCTTCAGATGAATTAGGTTGAACAAGCAGATCAAGAAGGGCTGGTTGACCAAGTGATTTCACATATGACTCCACTGGAAAAAAAGTAAAAAGTAAGATGTAATGAACATAAGATTGGTAATTAAAAATTAGCATATATTTAATAGGCAGGGCCGGCCCATGGGCCACAGCTAACTCAAGCTAGGGCTTTAAGCCACATATTTTATAGGGCCTCCAGCAATTTTTTTATATAGCCTATATTCGATTTTGGGCTTACAAGTTATAAGGAAGTGGGCTTAGAAGATTGGCTTGGGCCACGAGGTAGAATTGGAACATTGAAACAAAGCGCGTGAATTATTGGGAATGAACAAATTACAGATGTGATCAATTAGGGCGATGAAGCGACAATGGAAACAATCATGATGGATGCTAGGTTTTTATCAGTTCCTCATTTACATAATTACATTTAGATTATCTTTTTATACAAGGCATTAGCTATATCTAAATCCTGAACAGGTTTTTGAAGTGTTCCAAACTTATTATGGTGTGGTGGTTAGAGTTGTGGAACAACAGGTGCGTGTTTTCATTCTAAATTGCTAAAATGGAAATTTAGACCCGATTTTTATATTTATTTTTTATTTTTAAAGGCCCCAAATTTGTACTTCACTTTGGGCCACCAAACCCTTGAGCCGGCCCTGTTACTAGGTTAAGTCGTACCTGTATCTGCAGATATTCCCTCTTCAGTTGCCTTTCTTTTATTTTCCCTGTCATTTGTGACCATCAAGATTCTTGTGGGACCACCGAGATGGTTCTGGTACCACTGGGCTGCAACTCTAATAGCTGAAAAAAAATTCAAAGATGTAATTCTAAAAAAATGAAACTTTGGTTTCTGAGTATGACACCAAATAAGTATTCTATGCCATTCAAATACACTAATATTACAAAAAAAAAGACAACGAAATAGATATTTAACCTCTGTCATTGCGATCATTTGGACTCTCGCCTGCCATAGCCTTCACATATGTGTCCCTTAACATGCAATAAAAGATCATTAACATAGATGGGTAGCAAGATGCACACACCAAGTTACCGGCTTTAAAACAATGGAAGGCAAAAATAGCGAAATTATAACTGAAATGTTGGATCGTTATACTAAAGTCATGTTCTGCCTAAGGGCTAAAATCTGATACAATTTAACACACAAAAAACACATAATGTGTTCGCACATCTCAAAAATGAAGTTATTAGACATGGTATTGGTATATTTTTGGTTTTGACTTGAACCATTGAAAATTAAACAGCTTGTTCATATAAGTATATATAGATTGTTCGAGAATCGAGAGTGTAAGGCTTAAGATAAACAGAAAGTGAAACATCCAGATGTTAAGTGCAATCTGTGAAATTGAATAACATATAATTTGGGATAATATATTCATCCATAATGTGAATACTAAACAGCTTACTTGTGGTGTTCATTAGAAAAAACAAAGAATCTTCTTAAAGTATTGCTACATAAGGCCCTGAGTCGGTTGTAAACGGCAAGATTCTTGTTCTTGACCTCCTCCAACACCACAGAAAGCACCACCACATCATCAATTGCTGAATTCTCAAGTAAATCAATCTAAAATAAAAAGAAAAATATTATAAGCATGTGGAGACATGTACTTAAGTTAAATATTGTATCTCTACTTTGACTTATCAAGACAAATAGCAACAAAAAATATCATAAATTTAAAAAACAGACCACAAAATGAGCTATTAAATAAAAGAACATGAATTTTACCTGATTCAGAACAACATTAGTATCAAGAACAAGAATTGTACATTCAGGGGAGATAAAGCGAGCGCCTTTCGTATCACAAACTTTGCAAAACGAAGCTCCACAGTATATATCATCTCTAAGATAATGTTCTCTGACCACCTGTGCTCAAAAAGCAGATTAATTTATCACATACGGTCACAAGGGTTATCAAAAATTAGGGTTTTTTACAGGAGTGCAAAAGGGGCGAACTTACTTTAACAACTTTGCCCTGTTTCGTTTTTCGGACGAATGATTTGCTTTGTAACATGATTGTTGGGGTTAATTTAGTGATTTAGGGGTATCAGAAACGAAGAAGGATGGTGGGTTTGAGCTCCAATCGTGCTCCAATGGCGGCGGTTTATGGGGTTTATGATATTCACCTTGTTTGTTGAAGCTGTTCAAATCCTCTGGTTTCGTTGAATTGTTTTGTTATTTTGGGAGACGAGAAAAACCCAGGTTAGGGTTAATCAACGATACCAAAAGAATATAAAATCTAGAGTTAAATGTTTGGTTGGTTCATATGGTTTGCAAATATTGTAGATTTGGTCCTAGTGGTTCACTAATTACATATTTGGTCTCAATGGTTGTAATTTTTACACTCGTGTGGTCCTTAACCTACATTAAGTTTTTTAGTTAAATATGTATGAAATTACTAGATTGCCCCTGATCAGTTAAAAAAACTAAAAAAACAGAAATAGGTCCACCATTCATCTTCTTCATCCTCTCATATCTTCCTTTAAGACACACCACCACCTCCACCTTTAACCCCCCACCTCCACCTTCAACCCGTCACCACCACCACCTCCGGGTTCCATTTTCATCCCTCTCTCCATTCCCGTTCCCGTTTCTTATCATGTCCAGAATCTATGATTCCAATTCCAATCCAATCGTCGTCTTCCCTTTTGTCTTTTTCTAACAACCCTCAATTTCTTCACCTTCGTCTACACCCATATTCTTAGCTGTCTCATCACTATAAAAAATCCATTGGTCTGTCACACCCACATTCACTCATCTCACCACTCTTAATTTCCACCAATTTTATCCAATCAACCATGGTTGAAGCAGAGACCAAAAAACCGAATACCAAGAAACCGGATCACCAATCCCAAACAATTCAGTTTTGGGTTCAACTCACCGTTAATCCAAGTAATCCTAATTGGACTGGTCTGTTTCTGCTGCCCATGAATATTCAACGCACTCTCCGGCATGGGCGGCGGCGGACAACTCGACCACAACGTCGTAAACAACGCCAACACCGCCCTCTACACCACCTTCGCCATCCTCGGTGGCGGTAATTTGATATTTGTTTTGCGGCTAATTTTATTTTGTTAAATAAAATAGAAATATGTAAAGTTCATTTCCTTTTCGTGTAGCACGACGAATTTGATTTCATATATGTCAGTTGCAGCTTTCTGTATCTCAATCTGAAAGCAATTATCCTTCTGTGACAGTGGATGTAGTAGTGGTCGGTTGAAGGTGGAGTTGATGGTGATGGGTTGAAGGTGAAGGTGGTGATGGTGGTGGTGGGTTGACAGTGGAGGTGGTGGTGGGTTAAAGGTGGAGGTGGTGAGTCTTAGAGAGAGAGAGAGAAAGGGGGGAGGATGAAGAAGATGAAGGATGGGTCTATTTCTTTTTGTTATTTTTTTATTTTTTTTAATTAATCAGGGGCAGTCTAGTAATTTCGCACATATTTAATTGAGAAATTTAACATAGGTTAGTGATAAGGACCACATGAGTGCAAAAATTACAACTACTAGGACCAAGTGTGTAATTAGTGAATCACTATGACCAAATCTGCAATTTTTGCAAACCACAGAGACCAACCAACCATTTAACTCTAAAATCTACCTTATTTTCTTCATTGCTTGAGTTTATAATTAATTCTTTTTTTACTATTTGAGTTTAGTTAACTAACAATTGCAAGTCGAATAAATTAATTCTGAAATGACTAAAATACCCTACTACTAATGACAAATATTCAAAAAGGCGGTTATCATCTTTTATGTAACTTTTCCCGTCAATTGGGATCATCTTCTTCATCAAATTCATTTGTAATCAACTTTCTCTTTTTCCAACAATATCAAGGCATCATGCTCGTTTTTATATGTCGGTGTATGCCTTTTGATAATGTGTGTATGTATGCACAATTTAATCTTGAGATTGTGTATGTTTCAGTGTGTTTAATCCTTATTCTTTTGTTTAGATTGCTTAAATTTGGAGGTTAGGATTTTTTTTTCTTATGTCAGAAAGAAAGATGATAAATTTGGGGAGAGAAAATTTAATCTAACAAGATTAACGGTAATCTAGCTATAAGGGTGGTGGAAGATATGACTCAAAAGAGGTGTATGGTGGCGTTCGTCGGATTTGCGGGTCGCTATATGTGGGTTTTTGGGTTTTTTAAACGGGGCCATCGGATTTGTCGGTTGCCAGAACCGTTAGCTGGTGGCGTTGTTGTATGGTGGTGGTGGTCTCTTAAGATGGGTAAAGAAAGAGAGGGTAAAGAGAGGGGGTTTAAGTGGTGAGAAAGAGTGTGTGTTCGACCTTAGGTTGATATATTATTTATTTTATTTTTTTGTTTTGTTTTCAATTGATAAGAGCATTTTTGTCCTTTCAAAAAAAAAAACTAACAAAATTTATGGACGTCATTAATAAATTGGACTTAGATAGTTACAATTAGAAAATTTAGGTACTCAAAAAGTTAAAATTTTGAAAATTAGACTCAATTAGTTAAAACCACCCAAACTTAGAGACTAAAAAAGAACTAGTAGTGGACCCGTCTGGTAGACGAGTTTTTTAAAGTTGTAATGACATAAGTTTTTTAACTTACACATACGCGTATAACATAACTAATAAAATGATGCCTAAAACTGGGCTTAGCTAAACGTGGAGTGTGTCATACGGGTTGGAAGTCGCCCACATTCTATTTGCATACAGCCTCATAAATCACTTTATTGTTAGTGTAACAATATTTCACTTTACAACGATATGTAAAACATGTCGTCTTTGTAATTAGAAAAAATGTATAAGAATGTGTGCATGTCAACCCGACCGCGTCTGTTTTGACCCACCCCTTTTAACCCAAACCCAATTTGATAGTGTGTGGCAAGACTAAGTACGAGTGCCATAACATTGTCTGCACCTTTTCTTCTTTTGTTGCATGACATTACTTGCTTCAAGCAACATGCATTTGATATTCAACATGCATATCTTCTGCACCACAATTAGGGGATAGTGGGGAACCGTCTTCTAGGAAAGGATCAACAGTTTCTAGCCTCTTTCAAATTGATCCAAATGCACCAGAAGACCATATCTATAAATATTCACACATAGATACATATATTAGCTATGGAGACAAAGATTGGTTTTTACCAGAGAGTGGAACAAAGGGAGGTGTTGGCGACAGAAGCATTTGGCCACCCGATAGCTTCTGTCTAGTGCTATGAAGGCCCATTGCTGTAACAAACTGATACTTTCTTTATTAACAAATATTTAGGGGTGGAGAACAACTTCCACTATTTGTTTCCAACAAAACGATACCTACATCAACACATAATTACAATCTTACCCATACTCGTAATCACAATCATGTATGCGATTTGTGTTTTAACTAACTTGTGCATATTTCAAAAGTTTCTGTACATTGAAGTAAATATTTCAGAAAAAAGTTCATTTAGTTAATTTAGACACAATGTAATCTCTTTTCAGAAATAGTTCATGTAATCTATTTAGACACAATGTAATCTCTCGATTTCCATAAACTTGTAATTACTTGCAGTCCCGATGCTTCTTCAGGTTCCTGTGACACGATCCATTATAAAGATCAAGTGTATGAGTTTAATTATTTTGGTTAATTTAACATTTATAAACACCAAGAAACCTGTTAAACTTACCAGCAACTCAGGTGCTTCCTCAAATCCCTGTACCAACCACCAAACACATTTTTTTAAAGAAATTGCAAGCAAGAAAATGCATTGGATTGATAACTTTGGAATAGATATATGAAAGTTGAAATGTTATTTAGTTAGTAACACCAAACCATTGATGGTTGTCGTTTCTGATCAACCTGCAAGCACTGAAATGCAATCTCAAAAAAGACTTTCAGCGACGAGCACGTGTTTTTCTTCAAAGAAATGTCTGTATCAAATTGATTACCATCTAAAGGATCACAGGTTTCAAGTATGCACATCAAAATCATACGATAGCGTGTCCCAAATCAAACATAAGCGCCCCGTATCATGTTTTACGCTGTCTATAGAATATATAATTTACTTTTTTTTCTCGTCGTTATATAAACAGTATTCGAACCTCGTGCGTTCCGGCAGAGGCATAAAACCATGACAAAGACTCAGTTGAATCTCCATCATAGCTGCAAGAGAGGCATAATATCGAAGCTCGTATATTTTTTCTGAATTTCGTCAATCTTTTTATTTTTTATATTTAGTCATTATTATTAATTATGAAAATGTTATACTAATTAAAACTAGATAAAGTTATGACTTTAGTCTTTGTAGGAATATGGGTTGGGTGATATTACGAGGAATAGGATTAAATCCAAATCACATTTCGTTTAAAAACGTAAGAATCACTTAAAAAGTGTCATATGCATCTAATCAATTTCAAAGAAAAAGTAAAATAATAACCTAAATAATGTCAAATATATTGAATTTCTTATAATTATGCTAACGAGCAATCAGATCCTTTTTTGGATTCTTCCTTTGTTTTCAATGTGCTGATATAATTCATATATGTGCTCAAATCAATTATCTTGTTTAGTTTAATGTGCTAATATATTTTAAAAGTGTTACTTTTATGTATGTGTTGTTTTAGGATGTGCTAGTTTAACTTTTTTAAGTGTTAGGATATGTTCTTACGATTTTTAGGATAAATGTGGTTTATACCGTAACCATCCCATGTATCACGAAAAGAACAATTTTCTTTTCCCCATGATGGGCAACGTACATGCAAACAACTATTTACTTGTCAAGTTAACACCAAAGGGATGGAGATATAAATAGTGACGTAGCACACCACATCCAGGCAGGATGGAGTAGGTGAGAGCAGCCACTGGGGTTTTGTGTGACAAGAGGTTCCCGAGTAAACTAAAGGGAAAGTTCTATAGGGTTAGAGTTAGACCCGCTATATTGTACGGTGCAAAACGTTGGGCCATTACGAAGACACATACATGAAAGTTGGAGGTAGCATAGATGAGAATGCTAAGGTGGATGTGTGGGCACATTAGGTTGAATACGACAAGAAACGAGGTTTTCAGGGAAAGATTAGGGGTAACTAGGATATTGGATAAAATAATAGAGGGAATGTTGAGATGGTATTGGCACGTTAAGAGGAGACAAGTCACGGACACGGTTTGAACCGTGGAAACTCTCACGGTGGAGGGGATGAGGAGTAGAGGCAGACTGAGACTAACTTGGGAGGAGCGGATTAGGCATGATTTGTTACACCTGCATCTTTCTGAGAACGTGGTCAATGATAGGAGTTCGTGGAGACTCAAAATTAATGTTAAATACTTTTAGGAATAGTGTACAGTTAGTTCTTTTAGTTTTACCTCACAAGCTTAGTTTCTTTTAGTGTTTTTTTAGACAGTCTTTACATGTCATGGCTTGCTTGTCTGTCTTTTTATGTGGTACTTGTTCTTGTTATATTTTTAGCAAAGGTGCAGTATTTGACGAGATGTGTGCATCCTAATTTGACTTTTTGTGTGTTTATGACTTTGGAGCCAAGAATCTAATTGGAAGCAGTCTCTTTATCCCTAGAGATATGGGTAAGGTTGCCTACATCCTACACTCTCCAGACACCACCACGACTATGGACGGGATTGTACTAGGTATGTTGTTGTATGCTTGTGTATAGTTTAATTGGATTTTTGGAGTAAATTTTAGAGAGTGTGTGTTCACGTTAAAAATGTATGAAGCTAACGTATATATACGTATATTTTGTACCGATGTTTACTTTGACCTAAATTGTTTCCCATAGACTGTATTTATTTGAAGTTAATTAAGAAATTGATTTATAAAATAAAAGATGTTACATACAAAAAGAATGATAACGGCTGTACATCCGAAGAGGCTTTTTATAGTAATGTAGTTGCATTTTAGGAAGGATTTGATATTCATCTGCGATATCAGCTTTAGTTCTTAGCTAGCCAAGTTTGTCAAATCTAGCAACCTCGAGAATCCTTTGTTATACCAGATACAACAACAAATTGAACAATCTTTTCCCTTGCAAGGAATACGCTTAAGAGTCTTCGGTAAAAACATTTCAACCCAACACATAGTTTCAGGTTTTAGCCGTTCAAACCAAAACCTTTTAGCGAAGGGTATGATCGATTAAGTCCAAGTCTGCCTATTCTCATTCCAGCTTAAGTACAAGTGAACTGAGCTTAACAACTCGACAATTAGTTGCCGTTTCTATTTAACACGTAACAGCTCGTACCAAGCCAAAACAATATTCGGGTTTATACTTTTATAGACGCCTATAGGAATTGAACCAATCAAAGCTAAGCTCGGTTAGAGCTTTTATTACAAAGCTTATAAGAACCGAATCAAACCAAAACCTATCAATAAGAAAAACAAAAAAGAAAAAAAAAGTCATAAACAGAGTATAAAAGTCGAGATTACAAGAAAACCCCATTTTAGTCGTTCATTAAAGGCGTTAAGTAACTTAAACAAATATGATCATATATATGTAATTTAATGTAAATTTTTTATACATTAAACTAACATCTCTAGGGTTTTGTATGATTTCTATAACTTGAAATTAATCAAAATGTGGTAACTTTAAGGTAACTTGCTGTGGTAAAAAATCGAATTACAGTCTGAACCATACATTACTACATTTTAATCATTTGCTGTCCAATGACAAATCTAACCTGCTGCATTTATAGTTCTGAATTGATGCATTATCCACATCTGTCCTGCATGAACTTCCTTCTGAATATTTTCTCTTTGAACGGGCTTTTATCGTTTCTTCTTTATCATCAACGAATGAAACGAACGTCTGAAGAGGTCCTGATCGGACGCTTCTCCCGCTCGACTCCGAAAGCATCGGATAATGTTTGTAAAATTGCCTTATTATTAATATAATGTATATGATAAGAGCAAGAAAACAAACTACTCCACATATTATGAATAACCCTTGAAAGCTTGTTAATTCGAGTTGGTCTACTTCAAATTTCGTTCCTTGTGAGCTGCACGCGCTTCTCATCAACCATTTGTCATGGATTCTTTGTAGCTCACCGGTTTCCGATAGTTTTAAAATAGCCGTTGACATATCGGCTGCTAACGGAGAGTCCCGTGGAAAGGCCTGTGACAAAATAAGATCGGAAAATATTACGATTGACTTTGAAGTCAAATCTTTACGAGTGGAAAAAGAATGTTCAATGAAGACTCTTGACCAACAATACTTACAAATCCCCATCCATTTTTGGAAAACTCTTGACCGACAATGCTGAAATCACAACGGGTTGAAAGAAAGAGTTCGACGTACGCACGTTCATCGACAACCGCAGCAACACCGCCATTTTTGGGACCGTCTCTCAACGCTTTGTCGAAGTCTTCGGACAATGAAAGCGGAATTAACCGAGATTCATGAATGCCGTATTCGGCTATTAGATAATTACGTACAAATGAATTTTCTTGGTACCCAATGGGATCCTTGCTTGCCATTAAACTATCGATTCCTTTAATAGGCGAATAAAGTTTTTGAACCGTCAAGATTGAGGTCAAACTTGCAGTGTAGCTTGAGTTTATTATCAGAACCACAAATAACCATAGGATTAAAACCATACGACCAAGAGTGCTCAACGTGTTCTCTCCTGCATAAACCATGATCAAGTAAGATCATACAACATTAACTTTTTGTTCCATTTCGGAAAAGATGATTCATGTAACTGCATTAAAATATGAATGGTGGATTATTAACAGAAACAAGAAGTAACTTTTTCTGAACATAAAAGAACACTTACTGTGGGATGAAAACAAAGTTGAAAAGCTAAACCTGCAAAAAAAACATCACAAATTGATTATTTAACCTCTTAATAATCGGAATCATAATTTGTTTACAAACATGAGTAAAATGCCATTTTCGTCCCCGAGGTTTTTCGTCCAAAGGTTTGTTTTTAAGCATCTGGATCCAAAAGGTTTGAAATCTTGCCATTTTCATCCAGCTCGTTAACTCTATCCATTTTTCTCGGTTAAGTCAGGAGTATTTTCGTCTTTTTTGTTAAGCAATTCGGTATTCGGTCTTTTTACATAAGGTGGAAAAGACCGAATTGCCCTTTAAGTTAGCAAACCTTATGTAAAAAGACCGAATACCGAATTGCCCTTTAAGTTAGCAAAAAAGACAGAAATACCCCTGACTTGACGAAGAAAAATGCACGGAGTTAACAAGCCGGATAAAAATGGCAAGATTTCAAACCTTTTGGATCCAGATGCGAAAAAAACAAACCTTTGGACGAAAGTCGCAAAACTGGCCAAACCTCAAGGACGAAAATGGCATTTTTCTCTTTAAACATTAAATTTGATGATGCGGGATTATCTCATTCTAAGTTTATTTTATGTTTATCTTTTATTTAGTAGGGTTTATCTCTAAAGTTGTTAAGAACTAATAAAAATAATGGCATTGGTCAACATGTATGGATAGTTTTTGATTGAATTTTAATAGAAAAGAACGTTGTTCTTGAACCTATCGGTCCATTATGAGACTTTGATTAACGAAGTGATCGTGAGCCATTTGATTGCACGCGAAACTGCATCAATTGATTGTTTGAAAACACAAATCCAAACACCCCCTTAAGTAAGGGGATTGGATCGCATATACCATGTGGTGATTCAAGAACAAAAAACAGCAAACTTTATGTAGTTTTGGTGCAGTCTATAGAACAAAAACAAAAAATGACACTTACCATAGAACCGTAACAAGCTGTTTTTTGGGAGGACCACGGAACTCATCGTTTATACGATGTTCTAGAACCCAAACAACAGCTCCCACAACTATGAAAAAGATTCCCGAAACACACCACATTAAAGGAGAAAACGGTCTAAGAAAAGCCCAAGTACTAGAGTTTGACCTCCGAACCGGTGCCACTACAACTAGCCCAGATTCAATAAACGGTTGCGAAAAATCTGCTAATCGTGTCCGATTAGTAGTTATAGCAATATCTCCCACTGCAGCATCATAAACCTGCGACAAATTTATTAAATTCCAATAAAACTTTAACAAGAAAATCTTCCTAGAATCATGTTGGCTTACAACATTATGAATCTTTTTACTTTAAACGTAAAAAAATGGAAATTATAAATAGAACAAAAAGAGCTCACTCCAGTGTTTATCAAGCTCACAAGCATGGTGTTGCTAGGGTTCTTGACACCGTCTCCGTACAATTGAAACTTATAAGGAACCGCATACGGAAGTAAGTTTACGGCAGCCGTAAAAACATCGATACAGTATCCCTTAAACGTATCACTGTTCCTTGATTGTCCGACAAATTCTTGAAAACTGACTCTCTTCGGAACACCGATTTTTAACTGCTTTCCGTTCTCTGGAAAAACCCATCCACGCGGTTTTTGAATTATTTGACCGGGCCAAATCACGGCATGTAATGCGCCAGAAGAACTAGATTGTTGACGTGGCTTCGTGTTGACTGTTTCCGGAGGAGTAGTTGACAGACCCGAAACGTTTGACCAATACCCAATTCTCCTAACACCGGTGCCGATCACGTTATGAACTTCAAACGCAGGGGAAACCAAGTCTTTATTAGATGTAAACTCGAAATCCCCCGTTAAGCCTTTCATTTTAACGTTTAAGATGTCTTGAAGCAGTAAATTTCCTCCATCGAAGATACTTAAAGAATCAAGATTCAAGATTTCTCCTTTTATTCTTTTTAACTTAACGTCTTTCGAGAACGAAATGTTTCCACCATGATTAAAATACGCATCAAGTGCATGAGCAAGCATCCAAACAGTATCGTATGCGTACAAACAATAAGTACTTAATCCAAACGCCGTTAGGTTTCGCCACTCAGACGCGAACTTTCTTGTGCGGTTTGATTCTTTTGTGTATGATTTTAAAGTAATAAACCCTTGCATAACATCAACTGTATTAGTAGGGAGTGGAGAACTAATATCAATAACCGTTGATAGCCAATTTGTCGCCAGCCAAACGTACCCATTATCCAACATCTGAAGACTTTTAGCCACTTCAAGTATATCTAATCCCCAAGTAGCATAAGTATGGACAACAAGAATTCTAGATTCCATTAACGCAACTTGAACCAAAACGTTACTAATATCTGTTTTCGTGGCTAGTGGTTTAATAGGCGCTTTATGGGAGATCTTACATCCTCTAGCGGCTAATTGATCTCCTAATGAAATTATTCCGTTTCTCCCGTGATCATCGTCTATGTAAATTGCGATAACTTGTCGCCATTCGTAGTATTGGACTATGTCTGCTATGGCCGCCATTTGGTAAAGATCACTGTGTGTTGTTCGGACGAAAAATGGATATTGGAGTGAAGATAACGTAGGATCGGTGGCTGTGAACGATAATAACGGCACTTGAAGCTCATTTGCCACATGGGAAATCACGTGAGCTAAAACCGAACTTTGTGGGCCGATTAAGGCCACGGCATCTGTCTCCATGACTTGTAAAGCTGTTAATATAAGAAACAAATCAAAACGACAAGATTTTAGTTAAAAATTCCGTACTGCTTTGAGCTTGAACTACTCAACATTGACTTTAAAAGTTAAAACCGTAAACTCGTAAAGGATTGACCTGCCATCATGCTAAGAAATCCATTGTATTTTGAGTCATGAAGGGTGATTTTTAGCTTGGTCCCATTAAGAATAGTTGGATCAGCATTAACGTCTTTAATTGCAGCTTCTAAAGCGATTTTTGCTACCTTCCCGATGATGGAATCGAACGTCAAGATAGACGCAATTGATACGACATCTGGTCGTTTCGAAAAAGTGGTATTCTTAACTCCTTCAGTGAAACATCCACTGAAATTAACCACCAAAACCACCACTGCCCAAACCAAAGTCTTAGCCATTTTTTTCTTAAAAAGGGCCGCTCTCATACACCCTGATATGCCAAAAACAGAGCTGTCAGTAGCGGTTAATAGTGACAAGCTACCTATATGCTACGTAGAGATAGCGACGAAATAGCGCCCGCTAGTTCGTGTTTAGCAATAAAGTAGAGAAACGGAAAAATACATGTTATCGAACCATGGAGATGAGGAACATACAGAAAAATACATGTTATATGACCAAAACTGAGGTGTCAAGCAGTGGAGATGAGAGAAAAAAAATGAAAAATAAATAATTAAAAATGTCGCTATTTATCGCTATATACTATACAACGACATATGACCTATACGCCACGTAGCGCGTTACAGCGAGCGCTGTAGTCGCTATGATAACTATGGCCAAAAAGCCACAAGAATCTTAGTTTCTGTATTGCTAGTTATATAAACACCAAAGATCCCATTAATGATATTAGCAAGCAGTAACAACAATGAAGTAAAACTTTGAGTGAGATAGATGATAGCAGTAAGTTTGAGCAATTTTTGGGTAGTAAATTCACAAGTTAGTATACAGAAACTTGAATCTTTACCAACTAGCAAGAAAGTTCAAGTGAACAAAAAAAACAATTCCAAAACTCATTCAAGCAAAACATCAAACAGGTTGTGAGCAACTTCAAAACAGTCCCAATAACAAACAACCCATCAAAGTAACCTATACCCACATCAGAAAATAACACTCAGTCCACAACAAACATCAAGAAAGTCCCAGAAATGAGAAAAAGATCACACCTTTATCCTGTATAATCCTATTGTACATACATGTGTGTGTTTGTGTGTGTATAAGAAAAACAGAGAGAGATTACAGAGAAGATGAGGCTGCTAATTAGCAGCCATCAACAGTTGCCCAAAGAAAGAACGATGAGCAATATAGCTGAAATGGGAATTCATGTATGGTAAAGAAATGATTGGATTTTTGGGATAGTGATAATAGTCACAGGAGATTTTGAAAGAGGTTAGTGAATGGTGTGAAGTGGCCATTTAATTTGTCTGTTCACATGTTTCGTGAATGGTGTGGAGAAATTTCCCACTTTTCTACTGATAATTGTCACTGTAAAGTGGATTAGACATGTGCGACATCGGCTCATGTCGTTTGGGAGTTTCTTCTCACATGTTTTTAATATCTGACATAGTGTTAGGTGTTCATGATATATATATAATCTAGTAACTTTTTTTCTAATTATATTATATTAGGAAATAAAAGCAAACACTTTTAGTTAGATCATGTTAAAGTTTTCATGATATTAGAAGAACATAATTGCTCCATAATTAATAAATCATCAAGATCATGATTCATGAACTCTTGATAGTAATTCGAGTTTCGGTTTCTGTCTAATCCATCTATGATTTCATCAGTTCCTTCCTTTTTAAAATCGAATTGTTGATATAGAATCGTCATTGAGAAATAAACTTTATTGACGTTTGGCACAAATTAGCTCCAAAAATAACTTGCAAAATATTCATAATCAGTACAAAAGTATTATTGCTTCAAATAATATTGTGTTTTTCTCGATTTGCTTGAATCGATACAAGGAATATAGAAAGACTGGTCTAGTCCAAAAATTAAACGCAATATTACGAGCTTATAAAGATGAGTCTGTAACAATCTACTTTAAAGTGTACTATGTATCTTTGATGATATTGTACTTTATTTATTTATTATGCGAGAAAAGTTGTCATAGTGTGCATATGCCAAAGTAAGTTGGTCCATTTTAAAATAAGTCATGTGCTTTAACCTTTCAAGTAATAATTTTTTTTATCTGTTTTATGAGTTTAGTGCTAAAGTAAGCCATGTGCATTTGTTAAATGTGTATTTATAAATATATTTTGAAAAAAAAAATCAGAAATCCAGTTATTTATTTATTGATTTTCTGTTAGTTTTTTTTAAACTAGGATGCATGTGTTTTTGTACATTTTAACGTATAGAATCGGGTCGTTGCAACAAATCGAACACATGGAGATATTTTTTTGTCAGAATATGACTTTATATTTTGTGTCATCTCCTTCCCTTGCCATAACGTATGTCGGTATTATTTCAAGCTCAACTGATACTGATCAAATTTCTATTGCGGGTTAAATTTTGCTAGTTGTTATTTTAATAGTATATCTTAAAATAAAATAGAAGAGTTGTTAATATGATGTCACTTAGGGTATTCCCTGGTATTTCTTAAAAGTTTGAGTTGTATAAATTATTTATATATGTTATTATTAACTTGGTAAAATATATATATGATTGATGTGTATATTTAAGATGTATTTGTCATGGTTCGTTAGATTTTAGATATTTGATATAACAACAATATCTTCAAAGATAAATCACGAGTCTGAAGAATTGAGGAATTGAGGACCTTATACGAGTCATATGCTACTTCGTCACAGTGAGAAAATATGTCTATTTTTTATTAGCCCTCAACTGAAAATAAATATTGGTTGGATATAGATAGATAGGGGGAGGGTAACCCCTTTCCCTTTTGTGTCATCAAAATATTTATTCCGGTATTCGTGACAAGATGTATCGTCCGAACGTGAAAAATAACAACCTATATATGGGCAATGAGCATATGTGGGATGATTATCGACTCATATTCCTAGTGGCATCTATTTGGTTGCATTTCGCATGCGTCTCGTCCCGCCACATTAAACTAGTGCATGATGCATCAGTTTAGATCCAATTGGACTAGACTAAGCCTAGTGCTCTAGGGCGGATATGGGTCATATTTGGAACCATGTCTCTTCGTTATTTATTAGAAGATATGAAAAAGTGATTAAAGACAACCACACATTTTTATATATGTTAAAATGTTATTTAATCAACGTCACCAGTATTTAGCACCTCAACTTTATTTTATGTTGTTTCTTTTTAGTTTTTTTTCAATGTATTGTTTTTTTTTTCTAAATATTGTATGTACCATCGTAAGTATGTTATTTTATTTACATTCTGAACCCGTCGCATGTATTTGTTTTTATGGTTACAGTGAGTACCGATAGCGTAACAAACTAAAACCTATAACTTTTCCATGACTTTCGAATATGTTGCAATGACGTGGTTTTTTTCTATTTACATAGAACATCTCTTCATGATTTGCTTATTTTTGTATACGTTTCAAACACGTTACATAGCACGGGTGATAACCCACTAGTATGTTGTTTAATATTTCAAGTTTTAAATCATTAAAATATTCATAACTCGTTTATAGTATGGCTTCGTTTGGCACTAAATTATAGCAGCCATGTAACCCTATTTCAATCATAAGAAAAAGAAACACGTTTTAATCAATATACATTTTTATTCCTTATGTGATACCTTATGGTTACATTTTACTTTTCTTTGTGGGTGCTATGGCACATCAAGATGCCGATGATTTGTCATCTTGTTTTCAAATGGCTGATTATGAAAAACATTCCCTTAGCAAATCCAAATAACACAATATCATAATATACAATATTGTACCTTTGCTTTAAAAATATAACACATATGTTGATACCTAATCGTGTATATTATATTTCATATGTTTTCTTTTTTTATTAAATAAGTAACACGTTACTTAGAAATGTACTGTGCTTCTCTGTTATAAGTGCATCTGTATTTAACATGTCGTACTAATTTTGAATAAAAAATGTTTGATTAAAATGTGAGATTTGTCATATGATATATAAAATATCATTCAATTATTCATGTAGAATAAGAATGCAAGTTGATACAAATGAGATATTTTTCATCCAACGATTGTTATGCGACTATTAATAAGTACAGACTTTTTTGTGTGGCTGCTAATAGTTAGATTTGTTTCTCTCTGTGTGTATTATGTGGTGTCGGTATATGTTATTTACCATATATATTTTATTGCACGCATTTTATACATATAATTTTAGAAAATGAAATTAAATAAATAAATAAAAACTAGTAATTTAACGTATATGAAGGTACAGAACAATGTACAGTTGCGCATGCGTCAGTGGAGAATCTTGCTCACATCCACAGGTAGGGGCCGGGGGACCTACTATTCATTTACTTCGTGTATGAAACGACGTCGCATAAAACTTTTGTCATTTCTTTCATTTTAGCATTTATTTTTTATTTGATAAAAGGAGATTCTATTGACACACTGGATAATCCATCTTTACACTTTGATAATTTCATACGGATCGTATATGCCTATACGATCTGTATTGCATAAAGTTAAAATATGTGGTTCAGGTGATATCTGGCAGCTGGCTTATACGGATCATATAGGCCTATACGATCCGTATTGCAGCCCTGAATTTTTTAGGTTTGAATTTTGCTGTGTTGTGTTTGGTTTTGCGTATTTTGGGTTGTTTATTGGTGTTTATTGTTGGTTATTTTTGTTTAATAAAGTTTAAGATATTTACTATTTTTTTTATATCGTTACGTATTGTTATCGTATCGTATCACATTTTTTACTTTTAATATTTAATATGAACGTGTCATATAAAGTATCATCTTGTATCATTATTGTTACATATAACAATCAAATATAATAATGAAATTGCAAATTTAACTACAAACTAAGTTTTAATATAACTAAGTAATCAAAGACCCAATTAACCCTAATCGATCCAGTCGTGCCAAAGGGCCCCGCCCCATGCAGATCCTGTCCTGGGCGTGGCGCCAAGTTCGGCATCGATATGGAAGTCACTCCACGAGCCGCCGATGCCTTTATATCGCCCTGTATCACCCACACCAAAAGTAGCTCACTCCTAGCGTGGTGGGCGTCCATGCGCGCCTTTAGCCGGTCATCCATCTGCTGTAACGCAAGCGCCACAGCTGGTGGCAACTGGTCATACAGGACGTGTTGGGGACCTGAGGCACCCCATGCGGTGGCGGCGGCGGACTAGGATCTAGGTCGACCTGCACATAAACACAATTGTTAGAACATGACGGTAAATTTAACGATCAGCGTACAGCGCGTCAAACGTGTCGGCTCGACCACGCCAAAATCAGTAACCTGTGGGTCCTCACTCGGAACGAGGCCCAGCGACACAGCAATCTGTGTAATGTACGCCCCTCCGTACAACAAACCACACTCTTACCTGTGAAACACCGGCACAAACCAATCTGCGAGGCAGCGAGCAAGGGCGCACAGCTGGCGCCATATCAGGCATTACATGTAGAATAGATTCCCCTGATTGCGCCACTCGCGACTCTACGAACGTGGTGCAATCAATGTGGTAATAAGCCTATGCAGGTAACGGCATAGGGATTTGTAATGTGGGACACCCTAGACTTCGACCTGGTAAAACGACTGTCACACCCTGAGCCGCAACGGATATAGTAGTTGGGGTATGATTGGGTTTTCATCAAAGCTCATGACATTTACTATAATAAAGTTTCATATTTATTAATTCAAATTTAAAAGAGAATATTCCAACAACACATTAAAACAACAAACACGAAAATGTTCTAGACAAGAAATGTTTTATTCATCTTCTAAAGCCAAACCCTAAGTGTTCCTTTTCTCAGTCTGTCCACCTGTATCATGTGTAAAATAAAGACTTGGTTCAACAAAAGTTGGCGAGTGAATCTCATTTAATCATTTGAAAGAAATAGTTATATTGATTAATTTAATAAAAATGTGCGTAAACCAAATACGAGCATGCGTGTATGTAAATCTATCCACAAACCACATAACATCAAGCAATGAACACATGAGCATGATAAATGATGAGCTGTGAGATCAAGGCTTAATCAAACGGAGGCGATCTAATAAGGCACGCGATGCTCAACTCGTATCCAACAAGGAACTGATGGGCCTAATGTGAATGATGCACTGAAATGAGAAAATGTAACCACATATAACAACAACCAAACATTACATAAACGTTAGATCATATAACGGTAGTAGCACAAGTGTTTGAATAACAAAATTATGTAAACGACACATGATACACCCCAAAACATGAATAAAAAAGGGAATTTGTAAGGATTCACTCACAGTGGGTGCGTTTTTTGGATTGATGACGAACGCGCACGATTTAAGATTCAGCCGACGAGAGAAACTAACCTAAATAATCACGTAATAATTCGATAAATATATAACTTTTATTTGAAATTAATATTTCTAATTAATGCCTTTTATTAGATTTTTAGGTCTATTTTTATTGTATTTATTACTCATTTAAAACTTGAAAAGTCTTATTTTTTGAGTATTTTTAGGGATTTTTGAATTAAAAATAAAGAAAATAGGAAATAAAAATATTAAACTTGTCAGGGTTTGACCGGTCGGACTATGCTTGGAGTTGGCATCGTGTGAGGTTCGAACTTGTGACCTCCCGTATACATGCACGCAGCTCTACCAACTGAGCTACGTGTCTAACCCGAAATAATCTTGATTTTAATTATATATATATATATATATATATATATATATATATATATATTTATATATACAAACTCAGTTAAATCAGAATTTCATTTAATTAAAAAGGGTTTTGGAAATTCATCGAACTGCTACATGGAATTAGTGTCGAACCCGCGCCCATACGGTATAATGCACACAAACCTACCAACTGGGTTGTGTGGCTAACCCATAATATCTTCAATTTATATTGGTTACATATACTTACTACTATTAATATATCAGAGTATTTAAAAACTTTGGTTTAATACGGAGATAGGCAGCGTATTGAGGTTCGAACCCGGGACCTATGCTTTAGTTTTGCACACAGTCCACCACTGGACTGTGTGTCTAACCCGATTAAACTTCATATTTTAATTATATTAATACACTACACAACCTTCATCTTCTTCATCAATATTACCCATAAATCAAACCCTACCGTTAGCCAAATTATAAAGTTTTGGTTAACTGTTTTGAGATCATAAAACACTAAACAAGAGATAGCAAACGGATTAAGATGATTGTACCGATTTATCAAAGTGTTATGATTTTCCGGTTGAAGATTCCGGCGATAAATAGAGGATTCTGGCGATGACAATCGAAACAGAGAGGTTTTGGGTAATGATTGAGAGAGTTTGAGCGAGTTCATTAGAGGGTTAAAGTTTGATATTTATAGTGTAACTAGTGATCAAAGATTTCGGTTTCAATTCAATGATTTTTTTCGGTTTTCAAATCAATCATTGATTTCCGTCGGTTACATATCAAATCGGTTTCGATTTTGTGACTGTAACTGATATTCAAAATCGGTTATACTTGTTTAATCAACAGGAAAACGCTAAGAGAGTTGATTGCAAAGATCATGCTTTCAACAATTACGGGTTCTGGACATTTGAATTGCAGGTTGTTTGTTGGTTTTATTATAAAACTTAATTGTTTTTAGATTTAAACACAAATGTGTGTGTAGTGCAGTGGTGTATGTTGTGTGTGTTTCCGATGGGGACCCGGGTTCGAACCTAGTTGCCCCTTAGTATTTATTTTTATTTTTTTTAAACTTCATTTATTAATATTGTTATTATTTATTTAATATTTTAATTCTTTTATATTATTTATTAACTATAAATTAATAACTCGGATTAAATGGTGAATAAATACGTAACGAGACTTCAAATAAAACACTTGAATTATTTAACGAAGCGGGTTTTGAAACCCATTTTACAACAAATGTTACCCCGACCGATCACTCTCCAGAATCTGGCGTGTGTCGCCTGGGGTACAATGTGCATGCCGTCGGTATATAGTGGGGTGTCCGTCTTCGGCAACGTATAAAAGGTGGTGTGAGTGGCAAACTAACGCGGTGACATATGAAAGTACTGCCCTGCCAATCTAAAACTAACCTCAACCCACGGGTCTTCGGGGTCGTCATCCTCCTCACGACGGTCGGCTGGTTTCAGAGCGAACACTAACGACGACAAAAACTCGATAATGTTCACCCGATAAGATGGCGGATACGCCAACAGGAACATCCTGTAACACGATATGGTTAGTATTTTATAATCAGAACAAATAAAACAGAATAATAAATAGTATACCGGTCCCACGGATTGTCGTGCCCGATAAAGTCTCGGGCTCTCACCTCCTCCAACGTCGTCCAATCGACGGCAACATGGCCGCCAATCTCAGTGTGATGAAACTTCTCACATTGTTGCGCCACCTTCGACCTGTGCTCGAATGCCAGATATGGGTGCTTTGCGAACGGGTCAACATCGGGGATCGCGTGCCCCCGACCACGACCCCTCCCTCCACGTCCATGACCTCTCTCAGCACCTCCACCACCACGACCCCTCCTGTTGCCTCTACCACCACCGCCCCTCCCGGCGCCGGCACCACCACCGCTCTGCCCGACCCCTCCACCACCAGCAACCACGTCCATCTATAAAGTTTTCAAATTTTCAAAGTTATAAAGTTTAAAATTTTTTAAGGTTTTCAAATATTAAAAATTATAAAGTTTTCAAATTTTAAAACATTATAAAGTTTAAAACTTTTTGGAATTTTTTTGAACCAATACGCATCATATAGACCCAAACGATACGTATCGATTGATAAACGGGCAAGAAGGGGATGATTTTTTGAACCGATACGCATCGTATAGTCCCATACGCATCGTATATCCCATACGCATCATATCGTATCAGTTCAAAAAACTTCAAAAAAAATTGAAACTTTTGAGCCGATTTGATGCGTATAGCCCCATACGCATCATAGCGATTCAAAAAACTTCAAAAATATGAAATTTTTGAGCAGATACGATGCGTATATATGCATTATGCTGGCCCAAAGTGCAAGTCCTGGAAAATTCGGATCTAACAATGATATCAAACAATCATCATGGATGGGCGGAATCCAAACTTAATGATGATCCAAGAAAACCGAAAAGATGAAAGAACAATACAAATCAACTTTAACACCTTGCACACGATTTTATTACTTGAACAAGAAAAACCTCTGATACAAGATGGAGGCTATCTAGAGAAATTCAAAAAGTCTGAACCTAGAAATGACATAAGCTTAGCTTATATACCTGGGGAAAGGGCATGCCCCTCATGGGCTTGCCTATGGGCTTGTCTGGCCCACATGGCCTATGGCATGCCCAAACCTAATACAAACTAACTCAGTTAATCTCAATTAGCTATCATAGACTGTTGCATATATTTGATGTGTTAGTCTCACACTTCTAGGACCTAATAAAAGGTCAGCGGAAAAAAACAGGGTATACGACCAAACATCAAAATTCAAACCTTCACTATTATACGGTCTAATAAACACTAACATATGGTCTAATAAACACTAAAATACATTAATAAAGAGGCTTCGTTTAACATACGTGTATATGTCGATAGATCCGTATAGATATCGTATTCCAAGCGTAGATCCGTATTCTAAGCCTATACGACTTCGATTCGTATAGAGAGCGTATGTCCGTATGTGTGTGTTTTGGTTCGTATGTGTTTTGTTTGTATTAAGGCGTATTGTGTCCGTATTAGGGTGTGTCAGTTACGTCCGGTATTGTGATGTTAGCGTATTTTGACGTATTTTAACGTATGTTGAAGTATTTTAACATATTTTAACGTATGCTGACGTATTTTAACATATTTTAACATGTGATGGCATATTTTAACGTATTTGGACATATTTTAGCGTACTCTGACGTATTTTAGGGTCCGTTAAACAAAATTAAAACAAATGGAATACATTATACAAATAAATTATATATTAGATTACAAATTAATCAAGATAGTGCACTGTCTTATCAATATTAGGCTTCGTTATCGTTTAAGACCACGCTATGCGTTCCGTGTAGTCTTCTGTCCAAAGTGTCGCTTCTTTGCCTCGGTTTCTTACCCAGATATAGTTCGGTGGCGGCATTGGATAGTACCCGTCAAGTTTTACATGGATGAAATTACCATTGTTAACATATACCAGTGTAACCACTTGGTGGGGGACACGTGCGCGCTCTGGATGATAAAAGTGGAATAAAGTCGAACAGCCTATGATGTTTAATATGTGAACAATCACAACAAACATATGGGCAAGAAGGAGTCCTGCCTGAGGCATCTCCATCCAATGCTCCATGGGTGCACTCCCAACTCCGGTAAAATCTATTCTCTTTAGTTGTGCGTCGTAGTCTCCCGGTATATCACTGTCTAAAATGTACTTCCATAAATATTTTTTCGCACCCATCAACTCTTCAACTAGTTGGCTCTGAATAAACCCAAAGTAGTCTTGTTCCAACCCTAAACCCACAGCCATAGCCCGAAACCCACAGTGTCCATTCGGCTTGACATCTTTATTCTTGAAATATGGGGGTGGAACACTTTTGGAATTTGTTTTTTGAATCTGATAACATATTTAAGCGTTCCCTCATCAGTGATTAACGGAAACCCATGGTACTTGCAAGGCTCTTTTTTTCGTGAAGTCGTTAAACGACTGCGTCACATTAACGACTTTTGAGACATTGCAGATGTAAATCGTATTAGAGAATCTCGCGACTGTACATAAGAGTTGTGTCGAGGAGGGTCACACCTACTTTGTTCAAAAGGCCAAACTGAGCTATGTATAGTTGGTTGTTCTTTTCTTTGTTGTTGGACCTTGGAAGTTGGCCGCCCGCGAGTGTTTTCTTGTACGATAGGCGGTTTTTTGTCGCTCGTGAATGGGTTCATCACCGCCTTGATCTTCGATATGATGCTTTTATTCACTTGCGGGGTTGGGTAGACATTTTCTGTTTCGCATTTTCAAATTCTTTTTCTACATCAACCTTTTCATCATCAATAGTTGATGGATTAAGGTCAAGTTTTTCAATAAAATGTCTATATCATCGAGCTGAATAATGCGTTTTGCGAAAAAAAAGCATTACATAGGAATATTAAATGAATACAATGAAACAATTTTATAAGTATATAAGTACTTATACTTTGCAATTTCTCCAAACGACAGGCATATAACAACCCGCTACCCGTGTACAATTGGTAGCCACATATTGATCCAAATGACTGCAACGTACATAGTCTCCGTGTTAGCTCGTTTTCTAGTAGGTTAAGAGCGTGGATGGAAGCTTTACAAAATAGGTTGCGAAACATAGGAATCTCAAGGTGGTGGTTCATTCGCTTGGTGTGACTTTCTTCCAAACATTTTTTTATTTGCGTATATTGTTTTAGTACCAAGGTATCCACCTTTTTCACCAGGGTTTCCAAACTGCATTTCGGTGTAGTGAGTTGTTTCTTTAATGCAGCATGTGTGCCTTCGGCTCTATTTGTCGTAGTTTGGTAAAATGTTAGCGTTTGATTGGTCTGCAGATACAAATTTATAGCGGGATGTGTGTAACTAGTTTTCGCACAGGTAATCAAAAACATCTGAAAAATATAAACATATTCAAATTGTATATCTATTTAAATAAATTTATTAACCTACGAGAAAACGTACGTTTACGTTGGTGATTGAGAAGGTGTCTATGAAGGTTAGTGAGGTTATAATCGTATAATTCTTCGTTAGCAGAATCACACACAGTTTTCCTCTGACGAACAAAGTCCTCCCAATCTAGTTGAGTAAATGAATTCTTGCAGTGCTTATTCAGTAGGATGTGGAACCTGTAGAGATATCCGTGTGCGACAGGGAATATTTTTTTACACGCGTTTATAAGTGTTTTGGTCTCTGTCCGTAAGAATTACACGCGGCTCCATACACTCGTGCCGAATGGACCTGATCCTCTCTAGGACCCAGACGTACGTTACCTCCTGCTCGTTTGAAATAAATGCATGCGCAACACAAAAGGTTTGGCTTGTCGAAGTCATATCAACAACTTGCAAAAATGGAAGATTATAATATTAGTTTCGTACGTCGTGTCGACCATAAGCACATGCGAGAATGCCCGCCACATTTCAAAGGACTTCTCGTGACAGAAAAATATATCCTTGACGACATTGGTGGAAGGTTCCGCTTGTATGTAATACGTCATCTTTTTTCTTGGAGGATTTGTTCCAATCTTTGCATGGGAGTCGTTTTTATCGAACTTTGAAGCTTAATCTTTTGACGAGCGTTGTGTATGTCCTTCGGAACACATTTATTTTAAGGGTTCTGTTCGATTACGGCTTTCCAGATTGTATAGGGTTGTATGTCTTGATCTATCAGCTCTTGCACCAGTATAAACTCATTAGGAGTAAGTCTCCTGGCATACGCGTAACCCTCCAGATGTTCAGCAGGGTAGTGGTTATGCTTCTCGTTAAAATTTTTGTGTAGATAATCTATCCGGCAAGCTCGACGACTTTGGTCGAGATGACCTATCATGATAAAAGGCAATACGCATTTTTTGCTGCCGGTTTTCCTAACCGTGGCCTTGCTCTCATGCTCGCCACTACGACAACATTGGAGCCATGTCCGGTGATTCTTGGACCGTCTAGTAACAATGACGTATCCGTTGGCTAAACCCTTCTTTTTACCCAACCTTCCAAATCATTGCGGGATATAAAGTCCTAAGTGAAAATATATATAACATTTATAATAATTTTTTAACAAAACAATATAAGATTTATCATACATTTTATAAAATATATATCTATATCATTCGTACCTGATCAGTTTTATATGAAACTTCAGGGTAAGCGAGTTGCTCGTCGCCCAATGACTCTTGCGCGTAAGAAGGATCACCAACATCTTGTTGTATGCCCGAGGCACCACTAACGAAAAAGTTATTGCCATAGTCTTCTTGTCCGTACGAGACACTGTAACTGGCTTCATAATCCGGACAGCCGTAGCCATGATCATCGCTACGCATAATAACCTAAAAAACCAATGGTTAAATGATAACGGCACATCTGAAAGCCTTCTTAATAATAAGTAAATATACTTTTACCTTGTTCCGATCTGGAAACAAAGGTTGGCGGGGCACAACTTAAAAAAAAACCAACGGGTAAAAGGTAATGGTAAATTTCACGCCGAATATAAAAAAGTAAATAAATACTTACCTCGTTGAGGTCTGCCAACAACAATTGATTATCATGGGGACAAAATCCGGACACGACTTCCTCTGCGTGATCATCATTTCCTCTCCCATTGTAAGAATCAGTGACAGCAGACCCCGCCTAATATAAACGGTGTGCTAAGTATTTCATAAACAAAACAAGTTAAAAAGTGCTTTATCACACTGCTTCCCAGAATAAATGTGCTCGTGTTTGTGTCGGACGACTAGCCAAAAATGTAATTGAGGCTGAACCAAGACATGGTGGAATCTCGAATAAAAAGAAAAACTAAGTAAAGTAAGCACTCACTTTTGTGAAATCAAATTTACAGATGAAAGAGATTGCGAAACAAATATATGGCCGTCGATATGCTCATATAACTGAGCGTATTTTTTTTTGCTTTAGGGTCATATAATGGTGTCGAAGGAAAAAGCAAATTTTCAGACTAATACGGGTCATATAGGCCTATACGACCAATATAGGGTTAACGTAATTTCCTATCAATCACTTTATGTCACTGTTAATAGATATGTACCAATATGCACCGTATAGACCTATATGATGCGTCTAGGATACGCATGTGAAGACAGTGTCAATGTCGGTGTCAGTCTTTCAATGACCTTGTAAATTAAATTAACCCTATACAACCTGTATTGAGGGTGACCTTGTAAGCCTATACGACCCGTATCGAAGGGTATCGATTTACTTTTACAAAGTGTGCCAATAATACGACTCTTTTATAACCATCTTCAACTTTATTGGAAAAGGCTTTTTTTTCTAAAATTTAATATGTAGATGCACAACATTTAATTTAAGAGGCTTTTGTGTTTTTTTTTAACGACTAATAAAAGCCCGATGACTCAGGTAAATTTAATGGTAAAAGGTCACCCATGTCTGAGAATGCGGACAACGCTGGTGCAGCAAGCCACCATTTCAGAGGAAACCCACTGTCGAATACCTACTGTGATAAAACCTTAGCTTGACCCAAAGCATTTTTGCTTCAGACAAGAATCGAACTCATAACCTCCACTTTAGAAGGTCACGAGACTGCCAATGCACCGTAATACCATAGAAAATAAACAAATAGTTATTAACTGATTAGTTTTTGTATTATTATATATCAAAAGTATTATGAATTTATGACTTTTTCCACATAAATAAATGGATAATATAGTCCATGTTGCAATTCATTAAAGTCATGCTCCAAAGGTTAACTTGTTTGTGTAGCGAGCTAGTGAAGGTAAAATTTCCTGTTTGAAGTTAGTAGCTGATATCAAGGAGACTTCATATAGGTGAACTACATCTAGATCCAAATGGAGGTATATAAGGCTACTCGGTGTAGATGACGGGCCTCTCTCCAGGACGACCCGTCACATCAGCAAACGCGTCAGAGACTTTGGAGGACGCCCCTCCAGGGATGGAAGCTTGAAATGGGTGACGACCCGACTCCACCTAGTTTTTTTATTTTTCTTTTTAATTTTGGTGAAATATTTATAAAAACTAAAATTAAATATTAATTCAAAGATTACATAAAAATAAACTAACATAATATTAAAAAAAACTGCTAGTCTTCATCTGGCATGTCGTCGGTGGGTTCGTTCTGTATGTTGTTCCAAATGTAGTCCACCAAGTCCGCTTGTAGGTTGTGATGTATGTACTCGTTACGTAGAGAGAATCTGTTTAAATCTTGTTGTTCTTCACTCACTGGAACAAAATTCCCGCTAGACTCGTTTTCGTCGTAGTCACAGATCGCTCTCCCCTCGTCTTTGATGATCATGTTATGCATCAAGATACAAGCATACATAATGTATCGCAACCTCTGTGGTGTAAAAGAACGTGTCGGATATTCAATGATATGCCACTTTTTTTGTAGAACTCCAAAACACCGTTCAATATCTTTTCTCGCCCCCTCTTGAAACTTGGCAAATTTCTTTCTTTTATCGTCTGTAGGGTGCGGAATAGTTTTAACGATTGTAGAGTACGTCGGGTATATTCCATCTGCAAGGTAGTAACCGCGCCTGTATTCCACCTCCAAAATCGTAAAACTTGTGTCTGGACCTATTCCTTGGATTACATCGTTAAATATCTGTGATTGGTAGATGATGTTAAGGTCGTTAAGTGAACCAGGCAGACCAAAAAAGGCATGCCAAATCCAAAGATCCTGTGACGCAACAGCCTCTAATACTATAGTTGGATGACCGTGATCGCCCCGAGTATACTGACCTTGCCAGGCAGTAGGGCAGTTCTGCCAGGGCCAGTGTATGCAATCAATGCTTCCGAGCATTCTTGGAAAACCATGTCTTTCTTCGTGCGCTTGATATAATTTTTGGACGTCGTTTGCGTTTGGTTTCCGCAGATATTTTTTGCTATATGACGTCACGATCCATTTGCAAAACTTGTGCAGACATGCACGTGAAGTTCTTTCGGACATCCTTAAATACTAGTCTAACGAATCGGGTGCAGTCCCGTATACGAGCAGGCGAATGGCCGCGGTACATTTCTGTAAAGTGGTGAATCCCCTACGACCCCTGGTGTCGTATCGAAGTGTGAAATACGGATCATACTGCGCCAAGTCGTCTGCTATACGTAAGAATAGTCGACGACTCATTCGAAACCGACGTCTAAACATCGCGTCCATGTACACAGGTTCGTCAGCAAAGTAATTGGCTACTAAACTAACATGCCCAGCTGATTGTTAACAACGAGTCATATAAATTAGGAAAGCACATCAAAATAAAGACACACTAAAAAATTAAATACGTTATTAACAACGAATTAAATACCTTATCGTTGTCGATTTAAGACGGCTGCCCTAGTTTGCGGTTGTGACGACGTTTCTTCCTCTTCCTCCTTCTCCATGATCATCTGTGCTGCTTGCATGACGAAGTTCGCAATAAACACGTCGGCGTCATCCGAAGATGATGAACACCACGACGAATGTGACATGTCTATATTTTTTAAAATAAAAGGTTGAAGAATTATAAAAAAGATGGAAATGATTTTATAATTTTGAGAGATGGAGGTGAGTAAATTGTGTAAAAAAGTGGGATGGTATTGGTGTATTTATAGGTAAATTTATTAATTTAAAAATATTTTTTTAAGAAACTAGCCGTTTCCAACGGCTATATTTTTAAAATAAGTTAAATTAATCGCCCCGTCCCCGACGTCTACACGGAGACTCCTGCAACGGCGACGCCCAACCCGGTGCGGTGTTGGGGCGTCGTCGGCCACACCCGGATATGAGACGACCCCACACCGAATGGCCTAACATGGGTCCACAGGAGCTATGGCAAGATTCAATCCTGTTACATATTAATTATTACAGGGTTCACATATATATGATTGTTTAGATTAATATAATGCATTATTACAAAATATAATTACATTTTTAAAATCGAGAAAAAAGGTAATTTTCTAAAAGAGGCCTAAGGCCATTCGGTGTCCCTAGGCCGTCAATGGCCGACGACACCCCTAACACCGTGCCGGGTGGTCCGTCGCCATCGGCCAAGTGCTCCTGCGGACGATGGGGACGAGGCATTATTTTATTATATTTTAAATATATAGCCGTTCTAGATTTAAAAAAATATTTTTAAATTAATAACTTTATCTATAAATACACCAATACCATCCCACTTTTTTACACAATTTACTCACCTTCATCTCTCAAAATTATAAAGTCATTCCCGTCTCTTTATAATTCTCCAACAGATTTTAAAAAAAATATAGACATGTCACCTTCGTCGTGGTTTTCATCATCTTCGGACGACGCCGAAGTTTTTGTTGCGAACTTCGTTATGCAAGCAGCACAGATGATCATGGAGGAGGAGGAAGAGGAAGAAACCTCGTCACAACCACAAACGAGGGCGGCCGCCTTAAATCGACAACGAGAAGGTATTTAAATCGTTTAACGTATTTAATTTTTTAGTGTGTCTTATTTTGATGTGTTTTCCTAATTTATATAACTCGTTGACGATCGGCTGGGCATGATAATTTAGTAGTCGATTAATTTGCCGACAAACCCGTGTACACATACGTGATGTTTAGACGTTGGTTCCAAATGAGTCGTCGACTTTTCTTACGTATAGCAGACGACTTGGCGCAGTCTGAACCATATTTCACGCTTCGATACGCCGCCAGGGGTCGTAGGGGATTCAGCACTTTACAGAAATGTACCGCGGTCATTCGCCTGCTCGCATACGGGACTGCACCCGATTCGTTAGACAAGTATTTAAGGATGTCCGAAAGAACTTCACGTGCATGTCTGCACAAGTTTTGAAAATGGATCGTGACGTTATATAGCAAAAAATATCTGCGGAAACCAAACGCAAACGACGTCCAAAAATTATATCAAGCGCACGAAGAAAGACATGGTTTTCCAGGAATGCTCGAAAGCATTGATTGCATGCACTGGCCCTGGCAGAACTGCCCTACTGCCTGGCAAGGTCAATATACTTGGGGCGATCACGGTCATCCAACTATAGCATTAGAGGCTGTTGCGTCACAGGTGTCACACCCCGACCCGCAGCGGAATAAGAGTCGGGACATAATTGGGTTATCACCAAAGCTCATGATGTTTACTAAAATGTTTCATACTTATTAAATTCAAATTACAACTTAAATATCCAAAACAAAATTCATACAATTACAAGAAAATGAAACTACATAATTATTCCAAAACTTAAACTTGTTTATTCTTCTAGGCCTTCCTATGTGTTTCTTGTCTCAGCTGGATCACCTGTATCATGTGTAAAACGGGGGATATTTTGGGCAACAAAAGTTGGCGAGTGAACCTTGATAAAACATTGTTACTAATTTCTTGTTCTATTTAATAAAGAAAATTTGTGCAATAATCACATGTGAGCAAACATATATAAATAAACAAACACAAACCACTTTGGATGAGTATATGATATGAATGATGATGTATGTGAGATCAAGGCTCAATCAAACGGAGCCGATCTAATGAGGCACCTGATGCTCAACCCGTCTCCACGGGGAACTGATGGGCCTAATGAAATGCGTGCACTGAAAATGATAAATCCAATATACATATAATTCACACAACAATTAATACACATTTGATCACGGATATGATGTATGCACAAGTGTTTAAATATAATAAAAGAATTATACGACACATGATACACCCCAAAACATGATTAAAACGGGGAATTGGTAGAGATTCACTCACGATGGGTGCGTTCTTTGATGATGATGAAGGCGCACGAATTTATGAATCGATTGACGAGGGAAGAACTAACCTAGATAATAACAAAATGATTCGATAAATAAATAAATTTTGGTAGAGATTAATATTTTTAATTAGTGCTCTTAAATGAGATTTTTAGATTTATTTTTGTGAGTTTAAGGAAATTTTCTAACCTTAATAATCTTATTTTTAAGTATTTTTAAATAATTTTCTAAATAAATAAATAAATAAAAAGAAATAAAAAAAAAGTTGACTTTTTTTGACCGTTGACCGTTGACCGGGTCGTGACTGGTCAGACTGTGTTTTTATCTGCGCTGAGTGAGGTTCGAACTCGGGACCTCTCGTATACGTGCACGCAGCTCTACCAACTGAGCTACGTGTCTAACCCGAAATATTCTCTGTTTTAATTATATTTATATACTAATTAATTTTAAACTTATTTGGTTTTTATTAAAAATGATTTATATGGCCGAACCGGTTGCAGGGACCCGGAGTCGAACTCGGGTCCTTCGGTTCGAGTGCGCACAGCCCAACCAGTTGGGTTGTGTGTCTAATCTGTTTAACTAATGGATTATATTACTCTTATAAACATTCTGTGACTTGTTCTGATTCAGTTCTAAAAATGTTGGTTTTAGTTCTGAAAGTCGGTACGTGTGCGATTCGAACTCGGGACGTGCGTGTTATATTTGCACACACTCCACCGCTGGACTGTGTGTCTAACCCGTTTAATTATTTGGTTTTAATTATATTAATACACAACTCAACTTCGTCTTCTTCAGTTATAAGAACTCAGAAACAGTGAAGCCGACTGTTTGTTTAATTGACCAACAACACTTATAATTTGATTGAATTGGAATAGAAAAAGAAGAATAAGGATTATGATGTACCAACTCAGAGTGGTTTCTTCAATTTCCGGCAAGAGTCGGCTCTGATTTTGCGATTTCCGGCTGTATGAACTGTTTTAACAGTTTTGAATATTGGTTTGAACGATTAAAGTATAAATTAAGAGATAGCAGAGAAGTTTAGACAGTTATACCGACCGATGAATGAATGCGGTTTTCTGACTAGCGATTCCGGCAGGATTTCGGCGAAAATGAAAATCTCCGGCGACGTGCTCTGGAAGAATCAAAGCTTCGAAAAAGTGTGCGGTTCTGAGCGAAAGGTTTTCCAGAAGATTGAGTGGGTATTTATAGGGAAGAACTGGATGAATTGTGTCCGATTTTGAGTCTTGATTCGCGGTCAAAGGTTTTCTGGCGGTTATGACCGAAATTGACGGTTAGACATCCGTTATAATTGATGTCGTAGTCGGTTATCGCGTTTTAGTCAAAAGGGAAAGGCCACATTTGCGGAGTTTTGGTTTTACTCCGGCGATTCCGCGTTCTGAGCGCGCTGATGTCCGGTTTTGATTTTCTGGTTTTACCTTAAGTGTTATTTGTTTCCTTGTTTATCACAAGTGAAGTGTGTGGCGGAGCGGTGTGTTGTGTGTTTGGGTTTGTGGGTGACCCGGGTTCGAAACCCGACGTCTCCATCATTTTTTTAATTCACTATTTTTTTGTTATTTAATAATTATGGTTTAAAATTCTAATATATATATTAATTATGTATTTTTTAAAATTTATCTGAGCAATAAATACGCAACGAAAAATTATAACTGAGTATTTGATTAATAAACGAAGCGGGTTTGGAAACCCGTTTTTCGACGAATGTTACAGTATCCCCTACTTTTAGAAATTTCGTCCCGAAATTTAAGTAGTAGTGGTAACAGGAAAAAGATGCGGGTATTTTTCGCGCATTGAGTCTTCACGTTCCCAAGTAAACTCGGGTCCTCGTTTTGACTCCCAACGTACCCTGACAATTGGAATACGACTTCGTCTTAAACGCTTCTCTCCGAAGTCCATGATTTCTACTGGTCTTTCAATGAAGTGCATAGATTCATCGATCTAAATGTCTTCTAGAGGAATATGGAGGTTTTCATCGGCGAGGCATTTCTTCAAGTTTGATACGTGGAATGTGGGATGAATTCTGTTGAGCTCTTCTGGTAGGTCAAGCTTGTATGCTACAGGACCTACTCTTTCGAGTATCTTGAAAGGTCTTACGTAGCGTGGTGCTAGCTTGCCCTTCTGGCCAAAACGAACCACTCCCTTCCACGGTGATACTTTTAAAAGTACTTGATCACCAATGTCAAACTCCAAGGGCTTTCGTCGTTTGTCTGCATAACTCTTTTGACGACTTTGAGCCGCTAGAAGATTGTTTCGAATTTGAATGACCTTGTCGGTTGTTTCTGGAATTAATTCTGGACCGGTGATTTGTGATTCCCCAATTTCGTGCCAACATACTGGAGATCGGCACTTACGACCATATAAAGCTTCGAAAGGAGCCATGCCGATACTTGAATGATAGCTATTGTTGTACGAAAATTCAACTAATGGTAGATGAGCGTCCCAATTCCCTTTGAAGTCTATGACACATGCTCGAAGCATGTCTTCAAGAGTTTGGATGGTGCGTTCAGATTGGCCATCAGTTTGAGGATGAAAAGCGGTACTGAGGTCTAATCGTGTACCCAAGGCGGTTTGTACGGCTCGCCATGTTCATGAAGTGAAATGACCATCACGGTCTGAAATGATCCTTAAAGGTACACCATGACGGCTTACGATCTCGCTGATGTAGATACGAGCTAACTTCTCGTTCTTGAAGTCCTCGTGAATCGGAATGAAGTGAGATGACTTTGTAAGACGATCGATTATTACCCATATAGTGTCATACCCACTGGAGGTGCGAGGTAACCCGGTAATGAAATCCATGGTTATGTTTTCCCACTTCCATACAGGTATTTCGGGTTGGACTAGAAGTCCTGAAGGTCTTTGATGTTCAGCTTTTACTTTGGAACAGGTAAGGCACTTGGAAACAAAGACGGCGATATCCTTTTCATGCCAGGCCACCAGTAGGTGTATCGTAGGTCTTGATACATCTTGTCGGCTCCTGGGTGTACAGAGTATCGTGTTTTGTGTGCCTCATTCATGAGGAAATCACGAAGGTTATCGCGATCAGGGATCCATATGCGATTTAAATAGTATAGAATACCGTCGGATTTGGTTTCGATTTTGAGTTCAGCTCCACATGACAGCTCATCGCGTACGTCATTTTCTGTTACAGAAACATGTTGAGCTGCTCGGATTCGATCTTTGATGTCGGTTATGATTTGCGAACATAGAAGACGAATGGAATTTGCATAACCTTTTCGACTAAGCGCATCGGCCACCACGTTTGCCTTGCCAGGATGATACCGAATTTCACAGTCGTAGTCGTTAAGAAGTTCGACCCATCTTCGTTGCCTCATATTCAACTCCTTCTGGTTGAAGATATGTTGGAGACTTTTGTGGTCAGTGTATATTTCACACTTGGTACCATAGAGGTAGTGTCTCCATATCTTGAGAGCGAACACAACGGCTCCAAGTTCCAGGTCGTGGTGGTGTAATTCTTCTCATGAACTTTGAGTTGTCTAGAAGCATAGGCTATCACTTTTCCTCTTTGCATTAATACATAGCCTAGCCCTTGCCCTGATGCGTCGCAATATACTACAAAGTCATCGCAACCCTCAGGGAGTGTGAGGATAGGTGCGTCACAAAGTTTTTGCTTTAGAGTTTGGAAGGCTTCTTCTTGTTTAGGTCCCCATATGAAGGGTTTTCCTTTATGAGTCAAAGTCGTGAGTGGTACAGCAATACGGGAAAAATTGGCAATAAAACGTCGATAGTAACCAGCCAAACCAAGAAATGACCTTACTTTGGTAGGGGTACGTGGCGCTTGCCATTCCTGTACTGCCTTGATTTTTTAAGGATCGACATGTATTCCCTTGTCATTGACGATATGTCCAAGGAATTGTACTTCTCTTAACCAGAATTCGCATTTTGAGAACTTAGCGTAGAGCTTTTCAGTCCTTAAAAGTGTAAGGATGAGTCGAAGGTGTCGCTCATGATCGGATTTAGACTTGGAGTAGATAAGAATATCGTCGATGAAGACTATGACGAAACGGTCGAGGTAGGGTTTGCATACCCTATTCATTAGATCCATGAAGACAGCGGGGGCGTTGGTTAAACCGAATGGCATGACCATGAATTCGTAATGACCATAACGAGTTCGGAAGGCGGTCTTTGGGATATCTTCTTCATGTACTCTGAGCTGATGATAACCAGAACGAAGGTCGATTTTTGAAAAGCTGGTGGCGTCTTGAAGTTGGTCTAGGAGGTCATCGATGCGAGGTAGTGGATAGCGACTTTTAACCGTTAACTTGTTGAGTTCTCTATAATCAATGCACATGCGAAACGTTCCATCTTTCTTCTTCACAAAGAGAACAGGTGCACCCCAAGGCGAGGAGCTAGGACGTATGAATCCTTTGTCAGTCAGCTCTTGCAGTTGACTGGCCAGCTCTTGCATTTCGGATGGGGCTAACCTATAAGGAGATTTTGCGACTGGTGTAGCGCCAGGTACAAGATCGATGCGGAATTCGACTTCTCTCACAGGAGGGAGTCCTGAAATGTCGTCGGGAAAGACTTGCGGGAATTCTTTCACAACTGGGATATCTTCGAGTTTCCTTTCCTTGTTTCCCTTTTTGACGACGTGAGTTAGGAATGCGACATAGTTCTTGCGGAGATATCTTCGGGCTTGAAGGCAGGACATTAGTTTGAGTCCTTTCGAAGGGATTTCTCCAAAAATACGTAGGGTCTGACCGTCTGCAAGAGGAATGCGAATGAACTTTTCGCGGCACACTACTTCAGCGTGATGCTGGCTGAGCCAGTCCAGACCGATTATAACATCGAAACTTCCCAACTTCATAGGAATGAGGTCAACTGGAAAATCGTCATCGTTTAGAGTGAGGGTACAATCGCATATAACAAAATTTAATGAAACGGGTTTTCCGTCAGCGACTTCCACCGTTAGAGATTCCATGAGATTAACACGAGTTTGGTTGAGGATAGGTTCAAATTCTAAGGACACAAAACTCTTATCCGCACCAGTATCGAATAATATGGATGCATAACTACCATTGATGAGAAACGTACCGTTGACCACGTTGTTGTCAGCCCTAGCTTGGTTGACATTGATGTTAAAAGCTCTTCCTCTGGCAGGTGGAGGAGCTTGGTTGGCTTGGTTTACTGGGTTTGCTTGGGCTTGAGCATGGATGATGTTCACCAAGCGTGGACATGTGTTCCTAAAGTGGTTTGGGTCCCCACAGTTGTAACAAGCTCGCATGGGTTGCATCATGGGGTAGTTGGGTTGGTAGTAAGTTTGGGCTGTGTGTGGTGCAGGTGGTAGAAGTAAGGGTTGTTGGGCTTGACCCACTATCTGATGGTGGGTTTGGATTGGGGGTTGATTGCGGTTCATTCGTTGAAGAGTACGACAGGTTTGGATGGTGTGACATGCGCGACCACAGCTTGTGCAATGTTGGCAAAGAGTTTCGGGAGGGTGGTGGTATTGACAACGGTTGCATTTTGGGTGTGGGCCGGTGTATGGCTTTTTAAATGGTGCAGCTGAGGGAGCAATTTGGGTGATTGGTGCAGCGGTGATAGGAGGGTTGGTTTGAGTGACAGCAAAATTCTTGCTGTTTCGTTTCCTCTTACCAGCAAACTTTGAGGAGGAGACTGAGTGGTTTGTAGTTGAGGTCTCTATGGGTGCTTTCTTCTTTTCATCTTTGAACTTGCCGTTTCGAATGCGATTTTCAGTGAGTTCTGTAGCTAACTCCATCGCGGCTTCAAGTGTTGCAGGCGAAGTGCTTAAGAACGAGTCTTGAATTTTCGAGGGAAGGCCTCGGATGCAATGTTCAACCAAGTGGTACACGGGGGTGAACAAATTAAGGATCATCTGGATCAGTTCGAGAAACCTCTTGTTATAGGAAGTGTGATCTCCTTCTTTTTGTTTTAGCGCGTGGAATTCATCTTCCAACTTTTTGATTTCGCTTCTTGGACAAAAGCGTCTGGTCATGAGTTCCCTTAACTCTTCCCATGTTAAGGCCATGGCATCTTCAACTCCTCGTTTACCCTTTTCCGTGTTCCACCAGGTAAGGGCTACCCCAAACAGTCTTCCAGTTGCATAACGTACCTTGCGATCCTCGGGACAATCGCAATTGAGGAAAGTGTTTTCCATTTCTTCAAACCAGTGAAGGAGGGCGGTAACACCTTCGGTCCCTTCATATTTTGGGGGATCGCAAGATTTGAAGTGTTTGTAGGAGCACTTTTTGGAGGGAGGGTTGGCGACGCTCTGGTCTTCTTGATTGGGAGGGTTGATGGGATTTGCGGTGAGAGCTTGTTGAACTTGAATCACGATGTCAGGAAGCACTGCGGCTATTTGTTTAGCAATTTGTGTGGCCAAGCGTTCATTTGATCTTCCTGACTTTCTACCTCCACGTAGTTGCCTAGCCGACATCTACAGGAACATACATAGAAAGATTGTGAGTTTAAGAAGTTTCTAGGTGTCATGTGTCGTTAAAAGAATAAAAAATAATATAACTGACAATAATGCAACTACATCCATAGGATGTCTTGGGTTTGCTCATGTTTGGGCCTCCAATGTCCCCCATACCATTGCCTGTGTAGTCATGTGGGCCCCCATGACTATTGGGCTTGGTAGGATTCACATTGGTGTTGGCGGATTAACACTCGCACCACCCGAATGAAAATCGGAAAATATAATTGCGAGATGTATGGTAGGAGGGTGTCCAGGTGTAGACACAATGACAACTCAAAGTGGGGTTAGCTCACACGACGTTTGGTATAGCATGCTTTGGCCTAAGGGTCTAATAACCTATCCTATATCCCTATAGTCATGGCTCTGATACCAATCTGTCACACCCCGACCCGCAAGGAATAAGAGTCGGGGCATAATTGGGTTATCACCAAAGCTCATGATGTTTACTAAAATGTTTCATATTTATTAAATTCAAATTACAACTTAAATATCCAAAACAAAATTCATACAATTACAAGAAAATGAAACTACATAATTATTCCAAAACTTAAACTTGTTTATTCTTCTAGGCCTTCCTATGTGTTTCTTGTCTCAGCTGGATCACCTGTATCATGTGTAAAACGGGGGATATTTTGGGCAACAAAAGTTGGCGAGTGAACCTTGATAAAACATTGTTACTAATTTCTTGTTCTATTTAATAAAGAAAATTTGTGCAATAATCACATGTGAGCAAACATATATAAATAAACAAACACAAACCACTTTGGATGAGTATATGATATGAATGATGATGTATGTGAGATCAAGGCTCAATCAAACGGAGCCGATCTAATGAGGCACCTGATGCTCAACCCGTCTCCCACGGGGAACTGATGGGCCTAATGAAATGCGTGCACTGAAAATGATAAATCCAATCTACATATAATTCACACAACAATTGATACACATTTGATACACATTTGATCACGGATATGATGTATGCACAAGTGTTTAAATATAATAAAAGAATTATACGACACATGATACACCCCAAAACATGATTAAAACGGGGAATTGGTAGAGATTCACTCACGATGGGTGCGTTCTTTGATGATGATGAAGGCGCACGAATTTATGATTCGATTGACGAGGGAAGAACTAACCTAGATAATAACAAAATGATTCGATAAATAAATAAATTTTGGTTGAGATTAATATTTTTAATTAGTGCTCTTAAATGAGATTTTTAGATTTATTTTTGTGAGTTTAAGGAAATTTTCTAACCTTAATAATCTTATTTTTAAGTATTTTTAAATAATTTTCTAATTAAATAAATAAATAAAAAGAAATAAAAAAGTTGACTTTTTTTTGACCGTTGACCGGGTCTTGACCGGTCAGACTGTGTTTTTATATGCGCTGAGTGAGGTTCGAACTCGGGACCTCTCGTATACGTGCACGCAGCTCTACCAACTGAGCTACGTGTCTAACCCGAAATATTCTCTGTTTTAATTATATTTATATACTAATTAATTTTAAACTTATTTGGTTTTTATTAAAAATGATTTATATGGCCGAACCGGTTGCAGGGACCCGGAGTCGAACTCGGGTCCTTCGGTTCGAGTGCGCACAGCCCAACCAGTTGGGTTGTGTGTCTAATCTGTTTAACTAATGGATTATATTACTCTTATAAACATTCTGTGACTTGTTCTGATTCAGTTCTAAAAATGTTGGTTTTAGTTCTGAAAGTCGGTACGTGTGCGATTCGAACTCGGGACGTGCGTGTTATATTTGCACACACTCCACCGCTGGACTGTGTGTCTAACCCGTTTAATTATTTGGTTTTAATTATATTAATACACAACTCAACTTCGTCTTCTTCAGTTATAAGAACTCAGAAACAGTGAAGCCGACTGTTTGTTTAATTGACCAACAACACTTATAATTTGATTGAATTGGAATAGAAAAAGAAGAATAAGGATTATGATGTACCAACTCAGAGTGGTTTCTTCAATTTCCGGCAAGAGTCGGCTCTGATTTTGCGATTTCCGGCTGTATGAACTGTTTTAACAGTTTTGAATATTGGTTTGAACGATTAAAGTATAAATTAAGAGATAGCAGAGAAGTTTAGACAGTTATACCGACCGATGAATGAATGCGGTTTTCTGACTAGCGATTCCGGCAGGATTTCGGCGAAAATGAAAATCTCCGGCGACGTGCTCTGGAAGAATCAAAGCTTCGAAAAAGTGTGCGGTTCTGAGCGAAAGGTTTTCCAGAAGATTGAGTGGGTATTTATAGGGAAGAACTGGATGAATTGTGTCCGATTTTGAGTCTTGATTCGCGGTCAAAGGTTTTCTGGCGATTATGACCGAAATTGACGGTTAGACATCCGTTATAATTGATGTCGTAGTCGGTTATCGCGTTTTAGTCAAAAGGGAAAGGCCACATTTGCGGAGTTTTGGTTTTACTCCGGCGATTCCGCGTTCTGAGCGCGCTGATGTCCGGTTTTGATTTTCTGGTTTTACCTTAAGTGTTATTTGTTTCCTTGTTTATCACAAGTGAAGTGTGTGGCGGAGCGGTGTGTTGTGTGTTTGGGTTTGTGGGTGACCCGGGTTCGAAACCCGGCGTCTCCATCATTTTTTTAATTCACTATTTTTTTGTTATTTAATAATTATGGTTTAAAATTCTAATATATATATTAATTATGTATTTTTTAAAATTTATCTGAGCAATAAATACGCAACGAAAAATTATAACTGAGTATTTGATTAATAAACGAAGCGGGTTTGGAAACCCGTTTTTCGACGAATGTTACAACAGGATCTTTGGATTTGGCATGCCTTTTTTGGCCTGCCTGGTTCCCTTAACGACCTTAACATCATCTACCAATCATAGATATTTGACGATGTAATCCAAGGAACAGGTCCAGATACAAGTTTTACGATTTCGGGGGTGGAATACAGGCACGGTTACTACGTTGCAGATGGAATATACCCGACGTACTCTACAATCGTTAAAACTATTCCGCACCCTACAAACGATAAAAGAAAAATTTTTGCCAAGTTTCAAGAGAGGGCGAGAAAAGATATTGAACGGTGTTTTGGAGTTCTACAAAAAAAGTGGCATATCATTGAATATCCGGCACGTTCTTTTACACCACAGAGGTTCCGATACATTATGTATGCTTGTATTTTGCTGCATAACCTGATCATCGAAGACGAAAAAGAGTTTAACGGGAATTCTGTTCCAGTGAGTGAAGAATAACAAGATTTAAAGAGATTCTCTCTACGTAACGAGTACATACATCACAACCTACAAGCGGACTTGGTGGACTACATTTGGAACAACGCACAGAACGAACCCACCGACGACATGCCGGATGAAGACTAGCAGTTTTTTTTAATAATATGTTAGTTTATTTTTATGTAATGTTTGAATTAATATTTAATTTTTGTTTTTTAAAATTATGTTACTTTATTTTTATGTAATGTTTGAATAATATTTAATTTTAGTTTTTTAATATAATGTTAGTTTATTTTTATGTAATGTTTGAATTAATATTTAATTTTAGTTTTTATAAATATTTAGCCAAAATTAAAAAGAAAAATAAAAAAAAATAGGTGGGGTTGGGTCGTCACACATTTCCAAGCTTCCATCCCTGGAGGGGCATCATCCAAAGTCTCTAACGCGTTTGCTGATGTGACGGGTCATCTTGGAGAGAGGTCCGTCACCCACACCAAGTAGACTACCATACATATTTCCCTTTTCGATGCATATCTCCCTTTCCTATATGATAATGCTATGGCAATCATACAATTAATAGCGGAAGTTGAATTTTCACTATCAAATCTTGAATGTTGAATATTTTTGTTGGGATTTAATTTTAAGTTATGTTTTCTCACATAATACGATCAGCAAATTTAGAAACCCGGTTAATAATAGAAATTAAGTTTTTTTAGTGTGTGTAACATTATTTATTTCTATTCTGTCGCATTTAATATTTTGATTATCTTCTATGCATGACGAGTACGAGTAGATATTTGGTTTTTTCAATTTTATACTTAGACTATCTCCAATACATTCGGGATGTCGTTACTAGCCCTTACCATTTAAGGGCTTTGCTTTTTTTGATTTTGAAGGTGGGTAGCCCAAAGAACAAGAAAACAAATGTTTTCTTAAAATATTGTGTGTAGTGGGTAGGTAATGAGGTGGAAATTAAGAAGTGTAAGGATATTTGTAGGGTTGGAGAAAAAATAAAAGATTTTAAGGATTTTTAAGGATATGATGTAGTAGATGACGTGACAGGTAAGGGCGCACGTAGCATTGAAGATAGTCTTAGGCTGGGTGGTGTAGCTCAGCGCCCATTGCCACCTCAGCATCTTTGGCACCCCATGGTGCCCTTCCTTATTTCCTGGGCGCTATGGAGGGTGCTATTCTTGGCATTCGCCAAAGAGATAGCGGGTGTGAATGGCTGCATCTGGTGGAACCCATGTCTTTTGACCAATCAAATTTTACTTATCTTTTTCTTAATATTTAATCAGGGGCGGTGTGAACTTGGTAGTGCTTTATTCCACACCGTCGTTGTTAAAAGGGGCGTCTTTTTATTCCAAAATCTATATGCCGCTTAAGTAACGTGATAAAGCCCCTAAAAACTTTATAGCACGTCACCTAGCCTTACATTATTTTTATTTAACTTGCTTCTACAGCACATATGATCCTACAACACATATGATCCTGATTTGTCCCCTTCCCAGTCCCCACACAAATATTCGCCCCTGAAGTATCTTCAATAACAACATTTTTTTAGACTGACATATTTGTCCTAACCACTGATGTGTTATTGTTGTTTAAAACGAAGGACCACTGCAAAATGACGAAAATTCAAATGGAATTATATAAAAAGATAAAAAATTTTGTTATAAGTACATTTCATGGGTCACCTTCCATCACAATTGGATGTATGCTTATTGTTAACAAGTCTCAAGATTAATGGTTTGCAAACTCAATCTCAATATACTCGTTTATGTGAATTTCATTGTTAGACTTGGTGCGATGTTGCCAAAATATCAATCCTAACAAATGGTATGCTTTCGTCCATTTGTGATGTTTTTTTTAACGTCAAATTTGAATCACTAACGGACCACTATTATGGTGTTACCAGTGGAACCACCCTATCATATCCATCTCCACTAGGCAATATAGCCTATATACCAATTCAGGAGGAAAGCCAATATTTTTGAGAAAAACCCTCTTTTGGGAATCGAACCTAGTATCTAACGGTTGTTAAATCTAGGAGATCAGAGAGATGAATACAAATGGAATTCAGTAACTCCTATTAATATTTGTGAATTAAGGAATATAAATTCTAAAAATATTATACTCTTACTTTTACTCATATTTATCCCTAAACAATTAGAAAGTAAATAAAACTAATACTTAGAATAATTCAAATAATAATTTTAGACCGATTATTATTATTTTTCTCTTTTAGTCCTTCGACTTTAGATCTTCTCAAGACCGCCCCTTGAGGTCGTCCGTACCTCCCTAGCTGATGTTGTAATTTTATCAATGGTCCCTAAGCCTTATCTCACCCCACTAGGCTATAATGCCATGGGCGTCCATTTGTGATGTTGATGGTGTTAAGTGTTGGTGCAATGGTGTGGCCTTGGTTTAACCCAATTCAAAGATGTTCAATTAAAGCATTTTGTGTCGACCGGATAAAGTAGACTATGCTCAAAAGGGTTAGCATGTGGCTTAGTAAGAGGAAGTTAAGGTGTTTTGTTTCGAGTCTTTATGATCTGCCAGTAGTCAGATGACGTGTCATGACAATGAATAATGAGAATACATGGGTTATATGGAATATCGTTTGATGAGAGGCCCAAATATAGACTTGGTTTTGAGAAGTTGGTGAGGATTGTTGTAATTCAACCTAATCTCACAACGTCTAAAAATTAACATATGAGTTTTGTGGACCATTCCTTATCAATTGGCTTTAAAATGAAACCTACTATATACTTATGCATTGTGCTTGATGAAATGTGAAAAAATGTGCTTGCAATATGCATCCGCGAATAGGTAACGGTAAAAGGTTAAGGGTTTGAACCTTGGTAACTCTTTCGAAAAAAAAAAACATCGGCGAATCAAGAAAATAAATTCAATGCGGTGCTTGACACTAAATGTGACAACTTAAAGTGTTAAAAAGATTAATGTGGAATCAAGTAGAGATAATTACCTTTAAGAGTCGGCCTATAACAAAAAAAAACTGAATAAGCTATAAACAAAGACTTGTTCCTCTTGTTTAGCTACACTATGAGCTTACATAACCATGCATGGTTTCAAATGTATGTTCAAGCGTTTAAATTTTATTCGAACGGAGCTTTGTATGAGAATGATCGTTGAGATATCAAATATAGTTTGAAGCTAGAGTCGTAAAATTACTTGATTTAACTTCACCCTTACTAACCATACCATGCCGATACTAACCATACCATTCCGATCACATAAAAATCATTTACGCCACCTCGAGTAAACCTTGTTGCTAATTTACTTGTATCACAACTTTGGCAATTGTTTTACAAACTCTCTATTTTTAGGAAAAAATAAACGATTAAAATAATATTTTTCTCAATGAAAGCTAGAAAAAGGAGTAAATTGGTCCTGGAGACACAAAATCATCGTTGCATAATCTAGTAAATTATCCTCAAATAATATTAATAAAAGAGAAAAAAAAAAGAAAAAAAAAGGAATATGTATGAAGCATGTGAACAAAAGGACTGGGCTTCGGATTGGGGGCGTAATGTATGATTGTATGGGCCTTAAAATCTTTATAGGTTTCGGAAATCGGAATAACAATATCACTATCTAAAATATAATTTATCATTTTAACTAAATTTATTTATTTTTGTAACTCATCAGTATAAATGAATATAGTTTAAGTACTAAAATACTATTTAAAAATTCTTTTAAATATGGTGACACACAAAACACGATTAGAATTTAACATGTTAACAATTACTTTTTTTATAACGAATATGTTTTGAAACAATGTTAAATCCTCAGATAAGCATTATCGACTCCAATATGGAAATTACAACGTGCAAGCTCACGAAAGCCTAATTAGATGCTCACATAATTCGTTCTTAAGTCATGTTCTCTATCAAAAGGGTGGCTATCACCAACCACGATCATCAATGTTGGTACAAAGTCTTTGCACACCGATGTATTTCCCAACTTATCTTGATGTTATCACCTATCATATAATTAATACATACACACGCCTTTCGGCTCTCGCTATATGTTAAGTGTTGTTTCAGATCTTAGTTATAAATGAATAGGATTCAAATCGTAGTATAAACGTGCTTGGATGGTTATCCAAATAAAAACATAATCTAGCGTAAAAAATGCGAAAATGAATAGTTCCTTAATTTTATCTAAATTAAAAATGCATAGTTTGACTTAATTTTATGTAAATTGTTAAAATACTAGATATTGTTGACCTAGTTGGCAGATAAAGGTTTCTAAAGTTTTAAAAATATGCACTTGAATGATTTCCAATCAAAATATTAGTAAAAATTGATTATAAACTGAATCTTTGTGTTAAAAAGTGACAACTGGTTTAAACTTCACAAAATAATATGAGTTTGGAAGTAAAACATATACTAAAGCATGTATATAGGACAAATGGCAAGTCCACAATACAAATTGAAAAATTTATAAAGAATTGACAACTTTATGAACTTGGTAGGGAAGTGGTTATCAAGGTGTGTGTACATAGTGACAGGGTAAATTAAACAAAATATAGATCAAATCTTTCTTTGAAGTTCAAAAATCACTAATTCGGTTAGTTTACTTATGTTGTGGTTGAAGCAAGCATACACTAATTATAGCCTAGATACTATATGAATACTATGTATTGTACATAAATACGATATCTCCCATGCTAGTAAATGAACACTATTAAATATTATGTATTGTACAGAAATATGACAGATGTAATATCTCCCATGCTAGTAGATGAACACTATCCAAAAAACGGACATATTTATCGTGTTTAAGAATAATTTCCTTATCACGATGATGGTATCTCCATGTGATTATAATTTGATAATTCCGAAGATATCAATTGATCCAAGCAATTGACGAGAATTGTTGATTTTGTTAAATAGATAATCTATAGCATTTTGCTCACACTTTTAGCAATCTTCAAGTCAACAAAGGTTCACTTTATTGTGTCATCATGTTATTTATGCATCTCAAGTCTCAACTAACCTTATGCTTAGTTAAATTATATGTTTGAGGGAATATCAAATATGAGTTTTTGAAGTACTTTGGAAACTTGGTTTTGGGTTTATAAGTGTTATAATGGTGTTAGGCAATTCTACACTATGTCCTATGAGCATCATAACTTTACCATATTTGTCATATGACTATCACACTTGGATATGTTTTTATTTGTCATAAGACAAGTATAGAGTTTTTTTTTTTTTTTGGCTTATTCGGTTATCGTAATGGTCTACATAAGGCAAAGGTATAGTGACGTTTTGAAACTTTAATAAATAAATTTGGTATATTTTTGTAAGTTCCAGTCAAATATGTATTCACTTAGCATTATCCATCGTGTGTGATGTATACATCTGATCCAAATTGGAAGGTTAAGACCTAAAAAATAAATTGCATAGTGCCAACTCATGACGTATTAGTCGTTTGTTTGTGTTGATCTAGAAATAATATTCTTAGTGCCGACTCATGAATCATGATGTATTTAGTCGTTTGTTTTTTTAGTAAATTATAAGGAAAGAAAGGAACGTATTTTAAAGTTATGAAAAGTTATATAGTATCTGACTTTTGATATATTATATTGATGGATATTCTTTTAGTGCAATATTTCTTTATTATTATATTAATCTAAATATTTAATTTTGTTTTAAAAAAGATTGGAAGGAGGTATGATTTAAAAGAAGTGCTTTAGAAAACGACGTTATTTTATTTTATTTTTTTTAAGACTTAAACAGTTAAACCACATGATTATTTAGTGATTAGGTTAGTATCAAGCTTCTTATAAAACTAAACCTAGTGGGATGTGAAATGGTAAAGCATGCTTATATGATTCTGATTGATATGTTGTGGTAAATAAAAAAAAAACTAGGTATATTATATGTGAATAAAAAAAATCTTATGATAACGAAACAATAATATTAATTAGTTGAAAGTACTTTGGAAACATGGTAAAGTATGCTTATGATAACGAAACAATCATCTTATTATATATATAATTTAATCATATTATTATATATATAATTTATTAACTTTTTACCATAGTAATTCTTGTTTTTGTCCTTTTATGAATTTATTTCATCTCTCTTTTTGGTTTTTGTTTTTTTTTAAGTTTTAGTTGAACTTGGTGTTGTACATGTAACAAAACGAACTGTCTAATATGACCAAACAACGTTAGCACTGGAATTGGTATTTTTTTGGTCGTATCATGCATTTTTTTGTTTCTCTTTCGATAAGTGTCGGTATCTTAATAAACCATACTAATGTCAAATGAATTCCAGCCATTAACGTTATTTTTACTATTGCGTCTAAGTTTACATTAAAAACTGGGTCGCCCCATCACAGAGTACGGGTGTAACTCACTAGTTAAATTATATGTGAGGGAACATGAGTTTTGAAAGTACTTTTGGTTATACGTCATCAAACCTTCAGACCATCTGAAATCGTTAATGCCCGTAAGCCATTACCTCACCCATTAATCACATCTCTATAACGCAATGGCAAGATTTAAAAGTGTGTGTGTGTCTATATAGATTTTGTTTAAGCACTTCCAATTAATACAAGAAACAAGACTTTCCATAAAAAAGGAAATACATTATTGTACATAACTGAATAACACAACAACAAATACAAACTTTAACCTTCATGTAATCATAATCATCTCCTTAACATGGCATATTTTAAGCATGGCTCAAAGATTCACAGTGATGCTCCAAGATTCAACCGAATAATCCCTTAACAACCCGCATACATACACCACCGCAATCTAAGCTTGCGCTTTCATTCAAAAAACGCAACCAAAACCAAGATAAAGATCTCATCATTTCGCCGATTGGTGAAATGACCACTTCGTCCTGTTCAAGTTCTAAGCTTTAGGTGCAAGAATCTCTTGCAAAGAAGTCCATGTACCAGTTACAGCCAAAATCACACCAAAAACAATAAAGGCTCCATCTTTAACCCAACCAAGCACACCCACTTCATCTTTATGCACCATCAAGTGAAACAAAGCAGGCAACACAAACCCTAACACAATGCAAACACTACTCCCCACCAACGACAAGAAATCCGCAAAATTCGGCACCAAAAGAGCCCAAACTCACCACCAAAACCAAACCCCATCTCACCCACAAACTATACCTCCCTTCACAAAACATCCTCTCGAAAACCTCATAAACCGGGTTCATCATCAACGGAAAAGTGAAAAACAGATTCAAACAAAGCCCCAACTGAACCACACTACTCAACCACCCTGCACCTAAATTAGTAGTAATTATATCTTTCGTCTCATCGCCAAACGCAAAGTACCCGAGTATCCCAAAACTAGCAAACATCAAAGCAATAAACCCAATAGTTATCCCCAACACTCTCCCAAACTTATTCTTGTCCTCTGTTTCAGATTCCAACGGTAACACCATCCCGATCCCTTCAAACGCGTAAACCGCACACGATCCATAAAAACACCGAAAACCCACCGAATGCTTGTAAAACCGGTCTTGCATTCAAATATATCATCACTTCCTCCACCATAACAATCCCCATACCCCAATATCCACCACATCAGCAAATATACTTAAAGGGGCTAAATGTGTCAATGTTGGAATTGAATTTAACCCTAATTGAAAAGGAAAACACCCCAAATGTAAAAACTTTTCGCTGATAAGCCTAAAATGCTAGGGTTTGTAACAGGTGAAATTGGACTTACTGGAGTCAAATTGAAGATGTTGACCAGCGTATTTGACACAAAGATGAGATAACTAACACAAAACCCAGCCTGTGAAAGCACGATCATGACGTCAACAGACGATCGACCAACAGGACCGGCGACAACAAACCCTAGGTCACCAAAAGAGTTGATTTTGGAGAAACCGTTGATGGATTCGAGTCTGCGACGGGTGTAAACGAAGAGCATCATGCAGTGGTAGGTGAAGAAGGCGACGGCGAAGACGGTTAGGGTTCCGGTGAGGTAGCCGGTGCGTTTGAAGTAGGGGAGGCCGAGAACGCCGGCGCCGACGATGGCGATGAAGACGTTGGCGAAGGTTTTGAATTGGGAGGATTGTTGGTGGGATTGTTTGAGTAAGGGGGTGGATTCTCGTGGGAGATTGAGTGTGTGGGATGAGGAAGTTGCTTCTGAGTTGTTGTTGGTGGTGGTTTCTTTGAACCCCATGATTCAGTTGAATGATATTGTTTGATGAATTTGAGATCTGGAGATGTGGGTGCTGGATGAATATCTGGTGAAAAGTGGAAGAAATGATACACGGCTTCTATTATGATAATATCTTGAGGTTTTCAATAAAGTAAGTGATAGGAAGGTGTGAGTGATTTTGTGTTGTTGACGCACCTCAATTATTGTCTGAAACCAATTTTAAAATTAAGGCCTTGTTAAGAAAACCTATAATTAATCATTATATTATTATATAGTTTATTATAATTCTGAACTTTATTACACGTCATTACATGTTTATGTTGCACTCTAGTACACGAATATTCGAAAATCCATCCTGTGTGTATATTTCAGGGTCGTGTTTTCATGAGTTAGTATTTCCAACAAAGGGAAAGCTGTAAACTTAAACCAAGTCCTACGGGTTTACAAAAGTGCACTTCCGCAAACTCCTCGACTGGCGTACGACACTTTCTAAGATTCATGGGTTGAATATTTGAAGATGTCTACTATTTACAATATCCGTAAAGGTAAGATTGTTGTTATCGTTGTCGTTGTCATCGTCAGCCGGTGTCGTTGTCGTCGTCTGGGTCATTTTTCGAGCATTAGCTCGGGCCTATGTAGCGAGCCAAGCACGACTACTTTCCACACGATTTGGCTTGTCTACACTTTACATCATGGCTGTATATAGCATACATATATACCATAATATTCCCCTAAGTTTCCAAGCACTCAAATCAATCCTATCAAAATTATGTTTTATATCCTTTTCTAAATTTCATTCCTTTTCTTTCGTTTTTAGCGTTGGTCTTCTTTTGTCGTTGTTGCTATCATTATTATATGTATTATTATTGTATCAAATTTTATGTAAATGAACTTCAGATATTTCATATATATCTTTATAAAAGGTCAAATAGATAGCTATAGAGATCTTCATGATATGTAGTGTGTGTAAAAATAGATATTTTTAGAAATCTGTATAATCGTTAATCAGAGATCTTTACATAAAGAATTAAAAAATATAAAACTTTTTTATGTTCATAAGAAAAAAAAATCGTTTGATTACAGAGGCATGACATTTTGTTATTGAACATAAAAAACACAACTATTTTGAAATGTTTATTTTTTTACAATAAAGAATTTAAATTAATCAAAGATAAACTCATTTTTTAAACACTGATTAATTTATGGTTCTAGGCCTAATGGAAGCTGGAAGCAGTCAATATTCAGCCATATTTATAAGCATCAAATAACAAAATACAAAAGTAATATTTCATATAATACAAAGCAGAAATACGATTAAAGCTTGCAAAACTAAGGCTCATAAACATGAGCTTATACTTTTAACGCATGCCGAAGTCATATCAATCCATAAAAACTTGAATATGCTATACATATGTAATCTATATAAAAAGAAAGAATCATCACCTCAAACTCAATGTCCAAAGCATTCAACATCAAATATGATCACTGTGCAAAAACTAAAAAGCCTTCCAACCATCTAGCGAATCTTTTCTTGGCGTCTCTCTATCAAATGACGTCTTAAACGGGTCGTGTGACCCAAAAGGATCCGCATCGTCAAAAGATGGGAGCCCGTGATTGAAATCAGAGGAATTATTAGTGTTCCGCATGGAATCAAACCTCGAGAAAGAATCACGAGTCTGGAAAAGAGAATGGCCGAAATCAGACTCCGCAGTACTGTGCATGGAATCAAATCTTGCAAGGTTCCGTTCCGTATCTTCTGCTGTGCTATGGAATGAATCGAATCTAGAAAAGGAATCACGGGGAGTGTTGCTGGCGAAAGAATCGAATCTGGATAAATTGTTGAATGAACGATCTTCGGGACCATCATACATGGGTGTGCTGGGAACCGAATCTGCAAAAACTGAAACAAATGGGCGTTGAGTGTTACCATAAGCAGGCGTGCTTGGAACTGAATCCGCAAAAGATGACGAAAATGGGCCCTGGTTATGGAATAAGTTGTTTCTAGTTGGTAATCCAGCATAACTATAAGCAGGAGTGCTTGGAACAGAGTCAAACTGGATCATGTTCTTGTTCGTTCTTATCGGGTTTAGTCCCCAGCTATCAGAAGAATCGAATAACGCATTTCCATTAGAACTCTCTTGATCCATATCCTGCAATAAAAAACAGCTTCAAATTACGGAACAACAATATCAAGTATAAGCAATCAAATACCCGATGATTTGTAGCAGTGAAATCCCAAGCAGCATCTGAATCATAATGATTGTCAAATGTGGCGTTGACTGCCTCATCAGAAGTTTTTTCAGCCGAGAACACAGATTCACTGCACCATTGGAGACATAATTTCAAAATTAACCCCTTTTTTACCACAATAAATTACAAGCATTTAATAGCGCGATTTAGATATATCTCACACCTCTGGTTTTTTGTAGCACTGGGTGAGCCGTCTTCAAATATCTTAGATGGGCTTTCTGTTGACTTGACGCTATAGGGTGGGTTTTTTATGGAGTTATCGTTATGTGGCTCCGTTGATTCATTGGCGGCTAGAGGTTTTTCAGATTTATCGGTGGTGTTTGAGGGGGATGAAACGGTAGTTGAATGTTCATCATGGAAAGCGGACTTGTTTTGAACTGGTAAGGTCTTCTGTTTTGGAGGAGCTATGATGTTTTGTACATCAAGTGTAAGCTCTTTCACATATGCAAATCCTGCAAGTTTGATGTAAAATATGTTACGAGTTACGACTTTCACATTCAAGGGGTAACATGTAGAACAGTAGAAGCCTTATGTAACAGAAGGATATTAAGGTGGTATTTGGTTTACCCTCGTCTTCAAACTTATCCCAATTTTCATCCCAATCAGCTGCTCCTTCTTGAATGCCAGCTTGCCAACCTATTTTTTTTTACAAAAAAACAAACAACTTTTTTACTAAAGGTGAAAATAACCACTATACATGCACATTTTTATCAAACTGTTGGGAATGATAAATGGTGGACATGAAAACTGAAATTACCAAAGGGCAGCTCAACCAGCAATGTTGGTTTCCCGCGCAATCCATACAATTTGGAGCGTTCATTTAAGGCTTTAATTTGATCCTCAAGGTCCGCTTGGATGCGATCAACTCGGGCCTAGCATTCAAGTAACATGGCATTATAGTTATCTGCAACAATAATAATATTTATACACCTTTAATTTAGTTTATCAGCATAAAAGATACCTGAAGATCATCAGGTTTCCCATCCTGATCCAGATTGACAATTGCTCGGTAAAGCTCCATCTTTTTTTTCCTAAAAATTTCAAGCACAAGAGAATTGCTAGGTGAAGCTCCATCTTTGGAAAATGGAGTATAAGTTAACCTCTAAACATGTTAATTAGTAAACCTGTATATCACGAAAAGTGGCCTCCTCGATAGTCAATTTAGAAGCTACATCTCCAGCCTGCTTGTACTTATCTTCATATTTCTTTGAAAGTGATTCAACCTGGATAACAAGCTTCTAAGTCTCCTAAAGAACTATCATGTAAGAATATATGCTTTTTTAGTTTATTCAGGGATTTACCTCTCTTCTATCAGCAGAAACCCTTTCGGTAATCTCGTTTAACCGAGAATCACACCTGCTCTTGTACAAAATCTGACATTAAACAGCATAACACAAAGTAGGATTCTTAAGCTTCAACTTTTGATAGTATAAGTGTCTTTTTGTTTGATCCCAGAAAGCAAATGTACACACACAAAAGACGAGACACCTTAGAGATAGAAAACTTACAACTTCCTGCATCTTGCTCCTGTAAAACTCAATCTTCTGTTTAGCTTCCAATGTATCTTTTTCAAGTTCATTCACCTTTTTATCTGCCTCTGTTGCCTCCTGAAACTTTGAATTTAATGAATTCTGCTCTTCAGTACTAAGTTGGTCCACTAGATGCTTCTCTAGAACAGGAACTCTAGGTTTTTGGTGTTTAGGCTGCACATCTTCATCTATAGGAACTGGAACGGGACGAGGTGGCCTTGCTGCAGAATGACTGACCTGTCCTTGGGCAACAACCCTATGTCCTTTTTGGACTCCTAAGCAGAAAGAAAAATATTTAATGTAGCATAAACGAGACGTTAATATCTAAATTCAAAATTTCGGAATATGACAGGTGTCGCAAGAATTAGCATCTACGATATCCAGCAGGTGGTTGACCTGATGGAGGCAATGGTGCCCCTTCAAACATAAAGCCAACTGGCAAAACCCGAGGAAGAGGACGACCTTCCCTGTACCGCTCCATAAGGTACAGAGCAATACAGAACTCATTTAAAGAAAGCATGCCATCCTTGTCTTGATCAGATAACTCCCATACCTGCATTAGGATATCTGAAATACAAGAATAAGCATAACAGAACTTCTAATTCTAACCACAAAAAAAGCAAAAGAGAAAACGATGCAATGCCTACCTATTGGCAACTTCCAACTTAAAAACAGAGTGCGGGCCTGTTCACCAGTAATTTTCCCATCTTTGTCCATATCTACTTCCACAAATACCTTAGTGTACTTTTGGACATTTGACTGTGTCATCTTTGGCCAAGGTTCTAAAGATTGACTAAAAGAAACATTTTCAGCTCTAACAGGAGCAGTAGAGGAACTCTGTACAGGAGTTTGCTGATTGTATCTCAAGGTTGACTGCGTTTTCTGGTTTTGACCAGCAGTTGGTTGTTGAGAACCATTAGATGACAAGACACTTAATCCAGGTGAAGTGGACATAGGTGCCTGAAAATTGGACGGTCCTGCAACAGGGGTGCTAGAATCTTTAGCTCCAGTCCCACTAGCAGCAAAAGTATGACCATTTGGTTTGGAGGAAAGACCATTACTAGGAACTTGAGAAGAGGCACTAGGCGTGGGTCCACCAATCCTCTCATTAAGCCAATCATTAAAAAGGCTCGAAGTTGAAGGCCGAGGGCCTGCCACTGTGTGTCCACCTGGCGGTACATGAGTCTCACCATGCTGAGGTTGGATTGTGGTGTTAGGAAGTGAAGGCACATGTGACCTCACGCCTTGAGTTTGTTGAGATGAATAACCCTGTGGCCCACTCGTACTAACACTGTGAGAAGCTACAGGAGCACTACCAGGCGTCCGCTGGGCAGGTGGGACCGCATTTAAGTTTGACTGAGGAACCGCTAAGGCTCCAAGATTGATTTGAGGAGCAGGAATTTGAGCAGAATTAGGTCCGTATAACGCATTTTTCACCATTTCTGGAGTAAGATCTCTCCTACTTTGTGCAACCGTTACAAGTTTCAGATAATTGTAAAACTCAGCCCGACCAAGGAAACCGATTTGATTATGCTCAGCAATTGTCCATATCTGCATGAAGATTACAGCTTGTTACTCATTATTATTTACCATTCTAACAAACTAAAACTATTACACATGGTATTTGATAATACTGGATGATAATATTGAGTAACGTTAACACGTCATATCTTAATTATATTAATACACGATATCACAATATGGAGCAATAGGTTGCCAAATGTTGGCATATGTAGGCATTGCATGAATAATATTTATTTTCAATGGCTACATAAGCATAGAAAATTGTTAGCCAGAAGTAACAGAACATGAAATATGTTATTAGAATATGATACATGCTCCATGAAGAAAACTGAAAAATAATACCGAATATAATAGAATAAAATGATGTAAGCAGTAATAAAGATATTTATATGATATGCGCAAAAAATAAGAAACAAAACATAATTATAACTAAATGAACTAAAATAAAATAAAACTGAAAACCAAATACAATATCAAAGAACATAAAGTGTAACAGAGTAACATGTGCCCAAGAAAGAAAACTGATATTTCTGCCTTGCACTTAATGTTTAAGATACAGTTGTCTAGAATTCTAATGTGAAAGTCTAAACCTCTTAATCAACAAATGACTGAACCATCCAATGACTCGTTTAATGCCAAGCCAACGGACAAAAATCTACCTGTGGCACTTAATGAACAACTAAACGTTTCACCACCAGCGTAGCTGTTTCTTTCTGCTAAATCTATTTGTTCTTAATGTAAAAGGGTCATGATGGTTAACTATACCTACACATAAATCATAATAAGCTACAAACATGCAAGTGTTGATTGGTTAAGAATTCCAAGTTAAACAAAACCTCTAATATTAATGTCAAAGGAAAAGCATTGTGTAATAAATTCTTTACATCATTGATCATACATCTTAATAACATAAACGCTCTTCTTTAACGATAATTGACATCTTACCTTATCACACCATGACTTGATAACAAACGAAGCTATCTATACGCATGAACAATGGATCCACAAATTCCTAAATGTCTAATTGTCTATATACAGCATCACAATTATAATATTAATTTCGAATCGTTAAGTAAACATTACTGTACTCAACTAACTTCAAAATCAAAACATATAAACCTTGTTACGCTTGTGCAATTTTCATTTTCAAAATTAAAATTCTCCTTTAATTTCCGGCTTATATAAGGTATATACTAAACCCTAAGTTCAACTCATACAGATACATACACAATAACCTCGTTCACAGACAGCTGATAATGCACACACCTAATCACCTATATCTTATCACAAACCAATTCAAGTTAACAACTTAACATGTTTTAGTTCAATATCAACAAATTAATATACAACTGAACTTCATATATTGCAAAATTCAAACACTACGAACAAAACTACCGGAATTACTCAAAATGAAGCTATCTATATGCATGGACTACGGATCCACAAATTCCTTAATGTCTGTACTCTATACGCAGCATCACAAACATAATATTAATTTCCATTCGTTACGTAAACATAATTGTACTCAACTAACTTCAAATTTAAAACATATAATACCTGTTAGGCTAACTTTCTGCTTATACAAGATGATGATTGTAATACAAGCAGGTATATGTAAAAGTGTATAACACATACTAAAACCTAAGTTCAGCTCATACAATCATACAGAGAGATACAAAAACAACGTTTCACGGACACTTGATGAATTCACACGCCTACATCTCATCACAAACCGATTCAAATTAACATGTTTCTATTCAACGAATCAAACTAAGGTTCAACAGTTCAAATTAGCTTCATATACTGCAAAATTCTATCAATACGAACAATAACTACCGAAATTACTCAAAACTAGTAACCTGAGCGAGAACAGGCGTAGGTAAACCAGAGGCTTTGAAGAACGTAACAGCTTCAGCGCCACTAATCCGTCCGTCATGATCCAAATCAGCTCTGTTGAAGTACAATTCGAATTTATCAATATTCGATGCGCCACTCGCCATATGTTCCACCAAATCGAGAGAATTCAGAACAACGAATTGGTGATCGGATTGGAGGATCGAAGAGGATTTGTTAGTGGATCATGTTTAGAAGAGAGGATCGGTGACAATTAGGGTTTGTGGGATCGAGAGAGAATTGTGTCGAGAGTTTTTAGAAGGTTCTGTTGAGTATTAAGAGTTGCCGTCATCGGCGAGAAAAAGGGTAGCAACGTAATTGCAGTGTCGTCTTGACGGAGAGTTGGAGACTGCCACTGGCATAATAGTCGGACAAAATTACAAAAATATTTTTTTATTTTACGTTTTAGAAAAGTAAAAATAGTTAGTGATTATAGCCAAATGGTATTTACAGAACTAATAAAGCTTTTACTATTTGGAGTGGGGCTTGAAAGTTGAAATTTTTGTTTTTTTAATGAGGTGATATGTGGCAGTCTAGTTACTAATGATGTATTATAAAACATTAGTTTAAAATGGGTATAATGGTATAATGACCAAAAGCAAAATATTATATTGGTCCTTTGAATTGAGTCTAGCAATTATTATTATTTTTTAGAAAAACAAAACAAAAGCAGAATATTCTATTGGTCCTTCGATGTAACACCTTGTAAAATCGTGTCCAATAATATAGTGACACGTGTTGTATTTTTATATATAGTCTATTAAGGACTAATATGGATTAAAAGTGACAACATGCTCAAACTGAGCCTCTGAATGACTTTCTGATGTCAACATGCATAAACCTAGCTCTGAACGACCATTAGTGTCGTCATGCATAAAAATGTAGCCTCTGAACGACCATTAGTGTCGTTATGCATAAAAACGTAGCCTCTGAACGACCATTAAACGTAGCCTCTGAACGACCATTAGTGTCGTTATGCTTAAACTCGGTCTCTGAGTGACCGTTGTGTCAACATGCCTAGCCTCTGAGTGACATCGGAGTCAACATGCTTATACTGAGCCTCTGAGTGATCCTTTACGTAGTCCTAGCTCTCATATGTCCTGTTTGTTGGACGAGAGTGATTAAATCCAATAATATATGAAAGTTGGATAATGGAGGGATTAAAAGTGTCAACATGTTAATTTATACCTCTGAGTAACCTTTTAACGAACCGAGAGCTCGACAATATCCTGGCATAATCCCGGGTATGCCACGTATTGGCTACGGATGGCTAAAAGTGCCAAAAAGGTGTTTAAAAAGGTTTTTAGAAGCTTTATTAAGTTAAGGGGTTAAAAGTGTCAAACTTTGAAAATGGCCAAGGGGCGGTCGCAGGCCGCGAGAGACCAGGCCTGTATCTCTCGCGGGGCGCGATAAAGGCTCTGCCACAAAAAGTTTGTTTGGCAGCCAAGCAAAACTCCACAAAACCATTAATTCATAACTATGGACTTGTAATCAGTTATGCCACGTTTTGGGACACTTGTAAGCTCCCTCTTACACCCCTAAACACCTGGCTTCACCTCCTTTGAGTTCTCCAACTATAAATAAGTGATCAGTTCACCATTTGAACTTGCACCTTTCTTATTCATACTCTTCTCCCTCATCTGGAAGTTCCTAGCTAAAAGGAGCATACAACATAGTTCTTTTGCACCTTAGGAATTACTGGTAAGGGTTCCTTCTTTGTGCATTTTCGTTTAAAAGCTTTTATAGTCAAAAGTCAACCGTTTTTCGGAAAACGCTTTGACTTTCGGTTAAGACCATTATGGTCCAGCCATTGTTCGAAATGAACATGGCTAAGTGATCGTAATAAGGTAGGTGTTAATCCCTATAAAGGGCACCTCCTAAAGATCACGTTTCCTAGACCAATTGACGGGTCAAAGTTACGATATTAAAAAGTCAAACAGGCCATTTTTCGGAAAAATCATAAATTGATCTTATATATGTTATGAAACCTGTTTTGACACTTAAACAAGTTGGTAATAATTATTAGAACATGTAAGAATATGTTCGGCTCGTCAATTTCAGTTATAGGGTCTGTTCGCAACCGAAAGACGCGAAGTTTGACTTCTGCTTTGACTTTCGATTCTGAACCGATTTAGGTTAGTTACCTACTAATATAAAGTTGCATTATGATCGTAATATAATGTAGCATAACCCTCTGAGGTTATATTACATGATCATAATCAGAATCCAAGTTTATACGCAAGTTCCATAATTATGACATTCTTGACTAAAATGCCCTTTTTGAATAAAACAATGTTTTAAATGGTATTGAACTTGAAAATGAGTTTCTACTAATGTAATATCATAAGTAGGATTATTTGGGATGATAAACAAGTTATAAACTGAGTTTTCAAGCAAGTCCTTAAACTATGTTGATAAATGACGGTTTTAACCCTTGTGACTCATAAAATGATTTTAATCAATCTTTTCAAGGTAAAGCATTTACCTACTGATATGTTATATTAAATAACATATTCTAAACATTTTAATCTGACCGAAACATCAGTTTTCGTAAACATCGTTAAAGACGTCATTTTACGACATAAGCGCCGTTTCGGCGCATAGTATGGTTTTAAACCATATTATTGACCAAGACTTGATACCTACTGATTTTAAAACTTATTTTAAACATATTTACAGTAGGTACATGTTATAAACTCAGAATCCTAAATAATTTATAAGCTATGTGTAAAATGACCAAAATGCCCATTCGATGCATAGTTTGGTCATAAAAGATATATTACACATATAATTGATATCCTACTGATATTATATCATAAATAGAATATTTTTCCAGAATACTCATGATTATAAACTTAAAATATATTCAAGTTCCTTTTATACGGTATATAATTACCGAAATGCCCTTATGAGGCATAGTTTCGTTTTAAAACCATAACGGGCATACAAGTTGATATCCTACTGATATCTTAACTTATTTAAAATATAATGGCATATAGAACTTGTCCATGACTTATCCGGTTACCCGATATCGCTGTTATGCGCACGGTTAAGTATATGTAACTATTTTACGAAAATTAACCGAAACGGGTTTAACCTTGTCATTTAAGTTTCAAAATCCAGAATGTTTATAGTTTACCCATATTATACAAGTCAAGTACTTGTCGGGATTAAACTACATTCTATCCAATCATCGTTTAATCAAGCGTTATACGTTTTGATCATGTACACTATTCGGTTTATAAGACCTTAGTATTTAATTGGCTAGCTTATGCCATAATCCAGACTAGAGCTTTGCCGGTAAATGCTATCTGCACGTTAGTACTTTTGTATACGGTTGAGTTATTGAATTTTGAAAGAAGACTAGCTCAGGTAAATACTCTCGACTTATTTTCCCTATATGGGCTTGGGATACGGTAAATTATTACCGCTTGGTCCGAAATGGGGTCAATCGAATGCCCGTTTGTGGCTAGTAAACCCGCACATTCCGTTTTAATCAGTTTTGTTTGATAACTTAAACATCAGGGGTTAAATTACCGTGTCCTGGATATCCTCGGCTCAATACATTAGTTATTGGCCACGACCTTAGCGCGGGGTGTAGGCATACACCTGACAGGCGCTCATATGCAAATTACCCAAGACGTTGGGGATGACTCCTTCGTGAGTTCCTGAGTGGTGTGTATTTAATCATGTCTCGGTTTCTGTACTGGGCCATGTATGTATTGACAAACATGTGAATCTGATACAAGGTTGCAAGGTCAACTTTACTAAGTTAATAAAAGATTTTGTGCCGTTTTGCACTTAAAAAATCATTTTTAAAGTTTTCAAAATGAGTCAGTTGGGTGTATTTACCAGCGTAAGCTGACGTATCGTCCAAAGGCTAACTGCAAGGTACAATACGAAATAGGCCTACTGAAAAAGAGGATCTTGCAAATCCTTAGATCTGCCCTAAAGTCTGTTTTATATTCTTTCTTGTACATTTTATGATCCGCCTGTGGATCTTCTATTATGAGTCTGTATATTATTTTATTTTGAACATTCGGTTTGTAATAGTAATTTTACTCCAAGACTTCCGATGTGCCATGTTTAATTGACAATGATGTTATCAACTTATGTCACGATACTCCCCACCTGGGCCCACCGGTGTATGGATTTCGGGTTGGAAATCCGGGGTGTGACATTCGAATTGAGTTAGGGCGTTTTAAAAAAACACGCCTTGAACAAAACCATGAGATCACGCCCCTGGGGGCGGTGTGCCGGCGTGAATGGGGCAAAAAACGCCCAATTTGGTTCCCACTACGGGTGGTCTTAGGACCTGGTTCGATTCCCCACAAGGGGTTTTTCCCATATTGGGTTTCGTCCTGAATTAGTGTATAAACATCATAGCCTATTGGGATGATGAATATATCATGTGGTTCCGCTGATGGCATGATGATACTCTAGTGTGACATCCCACATAAAGATGTTCAAAAAATCGATTTTACAGCTAAAACGGTTTTTTTTTTATAACCGGTTTGGTTACAAACCGGTTTGGCCGGTTACGGGGCGATTATACATTTCGTTGATCAGACCGGTTATTAAGAAAAATGGTGAAAACACCGATTTACAAAAAAGGGTTACGGAACTGGTTAACCGGTAACGTATTAAAAAACTTGTTTAACCGGTTTTAAAACGCCCGACAATTAGCAACAGTCATATGATCGTTTGGACCATGTTCTTACCATTTTTTTTTGTTTTTTTTTGCCTAGAAACCATCTCCAACTAGTATAAGAGGGTGGTGGGTGTTTAGGTTCAATCACACCACTCTCTAAATCTAAAAAACTCTTGAAAACGCTCACCATCTTGTTCGATAATTCTTAAAAAGTATGGAAAGCTCTAGTGCTCATGATTCGGTCAATGTTGGCGAGTCTACAACCGACACAGTGGTTCGTGTTCTTCCAACGAAGCGCAACCCCGAAATTTGGTCACATCTGATTTGTGCGAGATGGCCAATGGGAAAAAAAGCACGTTGTCATCATTGTCATGGTTTTTACGCCGAAGGAGCAAACACCACCTTGAGACAACACATCGAAAAACCGTTTTACAAGGTGTTGAAACAACAACCCGCTAGTGGTCAATCTTCCATGGCAAGTGAAGCGCTTCTTTGTTCGCCTACAATTACGATATGGCTAGGGTGGAAATGACGAAGTTTGTAATCCAAAAAAGTTTGCCATTCAACCATTTCGACAACCAACGCTACACAAAGATGGTTCAAAGAACTCTCCAACCACGATACACCCATGTAAGTCGTGCTACTCTTAGGAGGGATTGTTTAAAATTGTGGAAAAATGCTAAACAATAATTAATTTCTTATTTTGAACAATTAGAAACCGGTGTTAACTTGACTAGCGACGTTTGGTCCGCACCGCACGGTTCACCCGACTCGTATATTTGTGTAACCGCCCATTGGATTGAACCGGCTTCGTGGCAAATGTGAAATGCACGATTTTGTTTAAATTATTCGAGTACCCTCACACCAGTGATACTATATATAAAGCAATCGACAAATGTATTATAACATACAAATTGGAAGAAAAAAATTTCAATATCTTTTGACAACGCCTCAAACAATACGATTTCGGTAATGCATTTAAAATTAAAATGCAAACTGATTTGTGAGGGTATTTTTTTTCCATAGTCGATGTGTTGCACACATCATAAATTTGGCTGTTCAAGACGGTTTAAAAGGTTATTGAACCACAAAAAGAAGCTTTCAAAAATGTTACATCATATATACAGTCACACACATAGACATTCAAAATATATAAAAATGTGTAAGGAAGCAGGTCGAATATGCTTAGGACTCAATTGGAACGTTGCTCATAAATGGAACTTGACTTGCACCATGTTTGAAAAAAACTATTTTGTAAAAAGAAAGCTTAGAATTTCATAACTCTTTGTCTAGTCGTAGAAAGGTTTCGCCTTACCACCCATCGGGTTGGACTACTATTGAAACGGTTACACAGTTGCTTCAAGTTTTCAAAACATCAACAAAGACTTATCGGGGGTTTATTATCCAATAAGTTCATTGGTGCTTCATAATTTGTTTAAAGTGTGTTTAAAATTAAACGAGATGTCGGTTAGAGGTAGACCATATTGTGATATGGTAACCCCATGAAGGAAAAACTAAGAAAATATTTTAAAGAACTACCCGTGATTTTCACTTGTGTCACGCTTTAAACCCTTGCTTTAATGTTTTTTTGAAGAAACACCGGCGAAACCGAGAGGTATACGGAGATATCATAGTTACACATAGTTTTTTCTGCATAAAGGGTTGTCTCTCGTTCGTTCTTCTGGGTGATCTCACTTCGAGCTAATCTGCAAAACTAACAACGCCGTTAGCCTCGTCACGGGAAAAGGGGAGGGTTTTATCCGTGACCACACTCCAGCGTGAGAATAAGTATTTGTATATTGCAAGGTAGCAAGTAAGTAGTAATTAGTGAGTGAGCAAGAAAGCATGTATCTGGGTGCAGATAAGATCGATTTACCTTGTGGTTCGATACTCATTTTAAACCGAAAATAAGTGGGTTTAGGGGATGGGCTGATGGGCCTTGGGCCCGGCCCAGACGACCAGGGTTATCCGTTCTGTCCCTCTGCAACGACCCATTAAATGATCTATGGCAGGAGGTATGCTTTGTCGGATGTTGAATGGTGCTACGTGTTAGGCAGCTGTCCCTAGTGTCATACCTATCATCAGCTGAAAGTGGAGCATGTGTGACAGTCACTGGCGTGAGTATGGTTGGTGCATAGTCTGGCCTCTACATTTACTGTTCATGCGACGCAGTCTGACACAACCTGCCGAGCAACCTTAGGTCACAGCTCTGCCACTCTGTACCCTTGTGTATATATAGTCAACACCTCTTTGTGCTTTTCCCTTCCGCGAGGCTTTAAGTGCTTTCTGGCCAGCACAGAGTTGTAGGGATTAAGTTCTTTTGTTCCCAAGACTATGAGTTGCTCTCATGTTTGTCTTGTCCTCTGCAAGGTTTGGACTTCACGGCTAGATGGTTGTTTGGTCCGCGCAAGGTCAAGTGGCCTACGCGTCTAAGTCTAACTTGCCGTTGCGCCAAGTAGCAAGGTTCATTGTGCGACCTGTATGGTTTGGTCTAACTTTCCGTTGTGCTGAGTGCGCAAGGTTCGTTGTGGGACCTTTGAGTTGGTATAACTTGCCGTTGTGCTAAGTGAGCAAGGCTCGTTGTGTGACCTTTATGAGTTGGTCTAACTTGTCGTTACGCTGAGTGCGCAAGGCTCGTTGTATGACCAGCATGTATTAAGGATGCATTACCATTGTGCATTGCACGCAAGGTGGTTAGGCAACCTGTTGGTTTCAAGAAAGGCGCACCATTGCACGTTACGCTAGTTATTCTTGTGGTATGTTTTTGTTGAGGGTATGGTCCCTTGCGCAGGCACATAGTTTTTGGGACCATACCCCTCCATTTTTGGAACCGGGTCTTTGATTGAAAAAATTGCAAATGAGTTGAATTTAAACACCGGACAAGAACCTAACTTTGGTGAAGCCGCAAAAATTCGTTTAAACGATTAACTTTAAAAAATGTTTGATGTTTATGTAACAAAATATGGTACAACCTCGTCACACATTCACGAGTCAGTGATAAATGTTGCTTTCGGTGAAGGTTCAAGTATGGAAGATCAAGATTTGTATGTTTATAACCAATTGTATGATGAGTCGAGTCAAGTGCAACGTGGTAACACTACTAGTAGCGAACTTGGTCGGTATGGTGGGTCGAACTTTCTACAAATGATGACTTCACAAGAATTTAAAATTTTTGATTTGTTGGCTTGGTGGAAAAGTAAGGAAGATCAATTTCCAATCTTAGCCACAATGGTCCGAGATTTACTAACGGTCCAAGCTTCCACGGTAGCTTCGGAAAGTGTTTTTTCTATTAGTGGTAGGATGATTTCGATAAGGAGGACTCGACTAACACTAAAGGCGGTTGAGATGTTGATTTGCTTGAAAGATTACTTGGATGCGCGGAGAGATGTCAACACATACGCTCACTCGAGGGAGATTGGATTACGAAGGCGAAACGTACGAGGACGAGGTAGAAGCCGAATTGACAACCCCAATGACCGACAAAAAAGCCGCATTGGATGACTTCCTACGCAATAGTTCAAGTTCGGGTTTGAGCGACGAAGATTGAATGAGGCTATTCAAGATATATATTAGTCCCACTATAAAAAATATATTAATGGACGTTCTTGCGGCATAACCTTATAACTTTATGTATTTCGTTTATAACGTTTAGTGTTCGTATTTTCATTGTTATGTAACCGTTTGTTCCAAGACTTAATGATATTATATTTAACCAGTTTATTGCTAAGTTTTTATATAAAAAAATCCATTTCAGCTAAAAAAAAGCTGCAAAACAGCAACAAAAAAACATTCTGTGCTAATTTCTGTAGAACCGGTTTATTTAACCGGGTTTTATTCTGGTTATTATTAATTAAAAAAACCAGTTTTTTTTCACTCGGTTTTTTTCCCGTTAAAACCGGTTCCAACGGTTACACATTTCCATAAAAAAACGGTTTATGACTAGAACCAGTTTTTAATTAACCGGTTTATTAAAACGCCCATAATAACCGGTTCGGTTATTAACCGAAACCGGTTTTTGAAAACAAACTGATTTGTACACCTCTAATCCCACCCGATAAGAATGCTTTATAACACAGTTAATACAGAAAGTGTTTATCTTAATGATAATAAACGTATTGTACAAATGTTGGAAACTTAAATTACCACATTTAATCAGACTAAATCTAGTTTGACGTAACAATGCTTCCACCAGATCACACCGATCCAGGATATACATTTATACCAGACTATCACAAATCTAGGATACAGTATTCCGTCCGGCCACACATATCTGAGATAAGCAACGCACATATAATTAACTTTCATTACCCGTGCCACATGCTTAAAAGACATCAGCTATTGCTGGTGAGTTCATGAATATACACGAGTTATAAATCACATTATTTTACCATGACTTTGTACCCGCCCATATCATCATAACCTAAATTCAACATGTGACACATCATCATACAGTCAATGTCCTTTACACCACATGTGTAAACCAGACAAATCCCGTCCTAGCGGCACATATAAAGGACCACAAATATCGTGTGTATGAGCGCACAGGTTATGTACATGCGTACGACATTCATGCATTGATATTACAGTTTAGGATAAGCATGTTCACATTTGGAGAACATTCATAAAACTCACCTCTTGCTAGTTGCATAACACTTGATAGCAATTGCTAGTAGGATCAGGTAATATCTCAAGGTCTTGACACAATTTACATTAATCATTAGTTAGGTAACGGTACACCTAACTAGTTATTACTATGATTGGATATTGGTTAATGTTGCCTTATTTAAACATGGTTGGTCAGTCCATACCTAACTAAGGCTCGGCTACCCAATACTCGTTTATGATAATAACCCTAGCACCTAAAATAAAGATACTAATACTATTATTATAAGAAATAACCCTAGCACCTAAAATAAAGATACTAATAGTAATACTACTACTACTAAGAGAAATGATCAACTAGACAAACTTAAAAAGAGAATATACCTGAATACTTTCTAAAGCATGTTGTCATAGTCTCCTTGTACCTTGAGAATAACTACTAATAATTCCTAAAAGGTTTATTGAGGATTCGTAATTCTGAGAACCGGTGTTCTCGTTGGTTTTGTGAGATCTCAAATGAACCAACCAAGTCTTCTTTATATAGCCTAAAATAATGTATGGTTTTGCTTTGTCCACAAGATAACAATTGACGCCAAGGAAAAAATCTTCATTATGAAAAAATCCACACGTTCACTTGATTTCTCATAATATTAATATTATTATTACTTAAATACGAAGATATGAAATCTTCAATCACGCGTATACATTTAACATTACATATTTTATAATTAATAATTAATTCAGCTGCTTATTTTATTTTTCTCTTGTAACTTTAATATATAATATCTTATAGAATGATGAATATTTCATTAGAACAAACATATTTTTATTTATGTTTTGACCTAAGTTTTGTTAAAAATGAAGTAGGGTCAAATAAAATATAATATATTTTATAATTAATATTAAACGGTCTCCTACAGTAGCCAAGACTCGTCAATGTATTTCATATAACCATCTTACTTGTTACTTACTCGTTCAACAATATACGAACTACATATATATTTATCTACAAAACGGGGTGTTACAACTCTACCCCCATTTAAATTGGGTTTCGTCATCGAGCTTGTCAAACAGTGGATAACTGAGATAAGGATTTCTTCATCTCAATGTACTCTCTTTATGTAACACTAAAGATGTACAAAATTCGAGAAACAGGTGTTACATCCAGTGATCCAAATTTGACATTAAAAATAAAGAACTTTATAAATAATTTTTTAATAGTAAAAGAACTTTCATTAAAACAATAACCTATTTATATTTGTGATATCAAAATGCATCAGACCAAAAACCTAATGGACGTTAAAAAATGATTACAACACCCGTATTTCAAAATAACAATACACAAAAACACTTAGCGTATCAGTGAACAAGAAATAACTAACAAAACTAATACGGAACCAAGAATCTCCCTAGCAACTTGAAAAACATTCGTGACTCCACGAAGAATTCCAATTAATTGATTATTCTTGGTTACTCGTTATATCATGCCACTATCCATCTTTGATGGGTCATATCCGCATGGGTTCTAGGTGTATATAGAAACATTGCATCGAACTCTATAGATTGAATTTAAAGCAATAATCCTTAAACAAATCAAAGACACCGTTTTCCTTTCTCATTTTTGGCCTTTTTTATCGAGACACCGTCTTTGACTTACGTCCACCATTTTTTTAACTTGCAATATATATATATATATGTGATCAAATAAATATAAACGTGTCACATGGTTTTATATATATATATGAAATTATTCTGGCGTGACTATTGGAAATGTGCTACACAACTACACAATTAACCAGTTATGTAGTTTTGTGACACTACTAAGCACAGAAAATGGTGAACTCATTACATTTTAGAAACAAACTGTTTTTGTTATTTTCTTAAAAAATAACCATGTGCTTCAACTATATACAAATATGAATTCATTTGTAATACAGCGTTTATCAAAATGCAAAGTGAACAACAGCAAATAGTTTGGAACCCTCAAGGCCTCAACTTAGTTGATATCATAAGAAATACGAGTTAAGATACACTACAGGTCGGGACTAGTCGAGTCTTACTTGTTTAATATAAAAAGTTGAGTTTTAATTGAAAAAAAACTAATATATGTTAGAAACCAGCATAAAGTCTATGAAATTTTATACAAAAAATATTTACGATTGTCAAATAATGTTAAGACATAAGTAAAATTGGTGAATTGGTGATAGTTTAGTAAATAAAGGGGAGTAAAAAAAGATATTATATGATATTTGGGCTCTAGTAAGTAAAGTGGGCTACTTAACTCGTATTCTTTGTATATTGAATTGGTATTTAAAAAATGTTTGTACAAAAATCGTATGCGTCCAACTTTATGATGGGTCGTAGGATCCCTCGGGCCTCATGAACTCGCTTCAAATAAAATACTTGATATTGACATTTTCAGACAATAATATCATTGAAGCCCACATTAAATGGTTTACATCATTTGTTGTGAAATTGTAAATTTCATTTACAAAAAGAGTCAGTGGCGGATCTAGAAAATCTTTGTAGGGGTAACATTTTATAAAAAAAAGTAACAAAATCGAAAAAACATCAAAAAAGTCAAATTTTTCCAAAATTTACACTACCGCCGGAGCGCTAAGGGATAGTGAAGGCTATCCCTTCCCCTAAGGTAGGTTCGCCCCTGCAAAAAGTATTTGTATTTTCACTGTTACATTCGAGCCTAAAATGTTTACATTTACAAGCATCTGTCAATACTTGAAAAGTGAAAAAAAAAAAACAAATATTCATATGATGTTATACAAAAAAAAGTCCCATAGATAGACAAAGTATCCTCTTTGGTTGATCTTGTTGTGTAGTCTAGATGAAAAACGAAGGAAAGATTTTTGTGTTAAACCCAAGGCCATGGCCCCGAATATAAACTCAAATGATTAGGTTAGTTACTAAAACCTACATGTCATCAAACCCAACTCATATTCTCACATTTACTTAATAGTGTGTCACAGTTACAAACATGCAATCACCATTAACAAGCCACCTGATGATGTTTAGTCTAGTCACGTACACAACAAATGAACAAATTAATTATATGGCACATACATCAACCAACATTGATGGATCTAGAAAATTCACACTGGGGAAACATTTTAAAAAAGAAGGTAACGAAATCGAAAAAACGTCACTTTTTTCCCAAAATTTACATTACTGTCAAGCGTTAAGGGGTAACGAGGATTACCTCTTGTAACACTATAGGTCCGCCCATGATAGCAGATCTATGAAGGAGGTAGGTAGAGGTAGCTTGAGCTACCCCTGAACTTTGTCGGCGAAGTGTAAAACTGAAAAATATATTTTCCTTCTCCGTTTTATGTATTAGATATCCTTGAACAAATATTTTGATACCTTAGATCCATTTTTTTATATACCCCTAAATAAATATTATGATATCTCTAAGTTTTCTTTTGTTTTTATTTGAGATACCCTTGAATTTTTCTTTTAGATCCGTCACTTATCATTTCAACTAACGCAAATACACGATGACCAAAAAGGTATAAAACACACACCTAATACAAAATTACAATTACAATTAAATTTTGCATTCGGTTTTCAAAAATGATATACTCTCCTTACAGAGTCCTTAGACCGTGGGTTGTGGGCTTGGGTTGGGGGTGTGGGTTGCCATTCAATGCTAGATTTTCCACCTCAGGTTGGCGTTGGGTATGGCGTGGGTAACTACATGGCGTGGGCCGGGGGTGACTTGGCTGGCTTTGGTTGGCTACTTTAGTTAAAAGAAAAAATCCACATGGCTGACCACGGCAAGCTAAGCCACGCCACACACCACTTTTTTTGGGGTGGCTAATAGAGCCCACCTCCGTTACGTGTCGTGCAAAACCCCGACCCAAGCCTCCACACACCCGCGGTCTTAGTAACAGTGTGTTCATGTTTCCATATCTAAAATTTCTAAACCTAAAGTACTAGACCCCATACGGGCGATCAAACTGTGATGACATCAAGATTTTTCAACGAATTTGTCACGTTTGATTTTCATCTACTCAAACTCTTTGAATGAACTTTATAAAAAAATAGTATATACTATACCCATACTTCATGAACTCGCAATATCAAGCCACAAAACTCAAACTAAAAACAATTGATTAAAGTTCTTTTAAGTGCTTTATTACCTAAAAACATGTTACATGGTAAAAAAAATTACATGGTTAAAGGTGAACTATGTAACTTGTTCATTAAGTTACAAAAAAAACATAAGCAGAACACAACAAAATATAGTCATAGATTAAAGCTAGGAAATCGACTATTTCAAAAACCAGCTAACAAGCAACGTAAAAAAAATTGAGAATCAAGTTGACAATCTCGACCATGTCACATGTCCGTCTTGAGAGGAGGAACACAATGATTGTGAATTAGAAGATCTTGAGGTCATTGAAAATTGAATACGGGGAAGTACCAAGAAGGGAGAGATGGGGGTTGATTGAGAGAGGGACTTGTAACAGGTGGATGCTTAATAAGATTAGATAAACTTTCTTTCTATCTAATCATATTTGTCATGTTATTTTCTCTCTCACTCTTGTCTATTGTCAAAAAACAATAACGGATGCATGTCTAAGATTAGACAAACTATTTAAAAAAAACTTAATTAATAAAAGTACGATAAAATTACATAAAACCATTACGTTAAATTAAAAATAAAAAAACCACTACATTAAATTAAAAATAAAATAAAAGAAATTACATTAATTAAAAATATTTAAAAATAACCTAGATTAAACTAACTAAACTAACTACTTTTTGTCGGATTCCACCAGTAGGTAGGGTAAATCCATTCTTCCGAGATGCTCAACGAGATCATGTTTTAGTCTCCAATGCATATCTTCATCCATAAGCTCGTCAAGACACTGTCATCGAGTGCGGGCTCGACTGGAGGATCCCGAATGTGTATCGGTGCTATCGCGTTTCCGTCGTCTTTTAAAGTCATGTTATGTAAAATAATACACCTATACACCACAGACCTAATTTTGTTCACACTCTTAGCACGCATTGGCCGATTCATTATACCTCATTTTGACTCCAAAACACCAAAAGCCCGTTCCATGTCTTTTCTTGCCGCCTCGTGTTGCTTCTTGAATTTTTTTCATAAACTTGGTGAGGATATGGAAATGATCTGACAAACACGGACCATGTAGGGTAGATTCCATCCATAAGATAGTAACCACGTTTGTATAAGTGGTTGTTAACGTAAAATGGACATTTTGGGACCATCCATTTCGTTCGCTTTGAAATAATGGAGATTGGTGAAGCACATTGATGTCTTTTTGTGCACTTGGTGGACCGCAAAAAGATGTCAAACCCACAAATCTTGATAGGCCACCGCTTCGAGCATAACTGTATGGTAACGGTGATCTTCTCTCATATATTGGCCCCGAAACTCTATGGGACACCTTCCCCATACGAAATGGGTGCAATCAAGGCCACCCACTATACTAGGAAGGTGATGTTTATCATCATAAGCTTGGTACAAAAGCGCCATGTCGTGGCTTGTTGGCCTACGTAAGAACTCGGGGCGTATATTTTACATACTGTTTCGCAGAAATATTATAGACACTCACGGGAAGTCCTTTCGGCCATATGTAAATACTCGTCGTTCTCGTCTAAAGTGTTACCGGTTGTAAGTTGTTTAATAGGCGGTGTAATTTTTTGCAACGGTGTAAAACTCTTTTTCATTCTCGCATCTACGCCATCTTCAAACTACGGGTTATTCGCTTCCACGTCGCTTACAATTTTTAGAAACAAACTTTTTGACATACGAAACTGGTAACGGAATTTTTTTTGTTATATTTCGGTTCCTCGACAAAATAATCCGCCATAAGGATTTCATGGCCACCCTCACGACCACGACGAACATAATGTTTCTTACTAGATGTGCCCGTGTCTTGTAATTCGGCTTCGTCGATGAGTTTTTGGAAAAAAACTTATGCTACGATCGAATGAATCACTACTATCGGGTGGGAATAAAATAGGTATTTCTTCCACCATTTTTAAATAAAATAGGGGTAGAGATTTATAGATTTGGAGAAATGAGGATGTGAGTTGGTGTGAATTTGTTTAAAATGGATGTGTTTATATAGATTTATAAAAATAACCTTTTTTTTATTAATTAACGGCTATAAAGCCATTTGAAAACACCTCCCAACGGTCAAATCAGCATTTCCCCCAAGCGGCAACCATTCCCCGATTTATCTACTCCTCGTGCGGCAAATGTATGTGACGGCGGTGTTTGCCGAACGGCAAAGGGGCTTGCCGCACCCCTTGCCACGACCACCCCGTACACCCTAATGGCATTTAATGCCTATCGCGATCACTAACAAAATTGCCCGTTACAATCATGTGAATATGTTCCACATATTGAAGGGGAAAAATAAGTCTGCAAAACGATTTTGCTAAGGCCTGATTTGGAAATTATAACTTTTATTCGATCATTTACAAGTATACATTTCTAATTCCTCTTGATTTCTTTAATTCTTCAAATCATTTAAGTTATTAAAAAATTTCAAAACTATTTTCACTAGTGTGAATTTAGTTAATCACCAAACTTATTTATGCAAAAGAGTTTCATTTGACATTTATATACTGTCACGAAATAATTTATAATATTTTAAAAAAAATTAAGTGTCCGATTTATAATATGGTTGTCATTTATCTATTCATTGTTAAATCTTTAAAGTCAATTCTTTTTGTAGATATTACATACGACAGGGCATTTGAGATGCATATGTGGCTTTTCATTTCCAACAACATATACATTTTCAAGATTCCCTATTGAACCAATCTAACATATACACTTCTACAATTGAGGAACAGTATCACGCAAACTGCTTCCATAAACTGTTCCATATTCACTTTAAAATTACGATTTCATCATCACTTTAGAATTATATTTTTCTCTCCACTTCAAAATTAAATTATGCTTTTGCCTCTCGCTCAAAATTACGATTTTGCCTTTAGTTTAAAATTATGTTTTTGCCCCTAGTTCAAAATACAATTATTTTTTCTCTCTAGTTCAAAATTACGACTTTGCCCTCAATTTAAAATTATGATTTCGTTCCTAGATCAAAATAAAAATATGACTTTGCCTCTAGCTTAAAATTACGATTTTACCCTCTGTTCAAAATTATGATTTTGCCACCATTTGAAAAATACGATTTCTCCCATAGTTAAAAATTGTGATCTTGCCATCGTTTTATTTTTTTTCTTTTTTGCAAAACTATAGTAATGTTTTATTTTACTTGGTTGACTCAACATAGCTTTTATTGTGTCAAGCAGTTGTCTAGCACTGGTTTATTGAGCCTGACAAATTAGTATTTTATCCCCGGCTCAAAATTACAGACCTGTTATCGTTTTAGTTTTTTTAGCAAAACTATGATGGTGTTTTGGTTTAAATGGTTGTTTTGATGTATTTTTTTAGATCGTGTTATAAGTAGTATGTACAAGTAACCTAAAAACATGCACACATGTTATGAAACTAAGAAATATTCGATTTAGCGCCCCGCAACGCGGGCGGGCATAAGTGTAATTTTTATTCGTCCAGGCATGCTTGACACATGCTCATTTGTCCTAAAAAATTACAATTTGCTCCCAGTTGAAATTATAGTCTTTCCATCGTTTTAGATCTTTTTTAGCAAAGTTATAATAGTGTTTTGTTTTAATTTGTTAACTCGATATAATTTTTTTAAAATCATATTATGAGTAGTATGTATAACTAACTGAAACACAACACATATTATGAGAGAAAAATATTTTGCTTCTTTCCTTAGAATACGTGCAAGTCAAAAACTAGTTGTTACAACATAACTCCACAATGCTTCATTTTCAACAGACAAGTCAATATAATAAGTGATAAATAATGACACTTGTAGAGTTGACTCATAATAGATACTATACTATTAATAAAGAATATCTTAAAGTGTTAGTATTGCCTTAGCCGGTAAAAATACCATCCGTACTCGTACCAAAAAAGTAACCAACTCGATGTCTTCATTTTCCAACCATAACAATACCAAAAATATACAGTTTTATATTTTATATTCATGGTGTGATCCAGTTGCATTGAGTTGACACAATATCAAATTTAAAGTAGACACAATTATAAAATTTAAAACTTGACATGAGCTCAATCAAGCTTGAGATACATTATCTAAATACTAATTTTAAGCTCATTTAACTCGACTCAACTCAATTCAATCTTATAAAATTACGATAATAGAAATTTAAATTTATACTAACTAAAACGTGAAATAACACAAGTTACTAGTAAAGCCCTTTAATACTTGAGTTAGACATAACAACCATTTGAATAGCTCGAGCTTTGATCTTAATTATACTCAAATCAAGTCAATTTATTTTTTTGTAAGTAGATCACAAGTTTTCTTGATTTGTTCCTTACTTAAAAAAATGTTTATTATCTTAGAAAGTGGTTACCTGTTACTACTTCTCAAAAACTTATTATCGTAACTTAAAAAATCTTACATGTCAAACGTTATAAAACAAATCACTAAAAATACTAAAGTCAATGATCTTCTGATGGATTGGCAACCTCATGACCTTCTAATGTGTAGATTTTGGGTTTGAGGTTTAAAAATCTCTGGGTTTAGCCAGAGGTTTTTCCGTAGTCAACCTTCAGGCAATGAGTTTCCTCTGGAATGGTAGCGGACTAGGTACTTGCGTTGTTTGTGTTTGCAAGCGTGAGTATCTTTTTGTCATTAGGTTTACCTGGGTGATCGGGCTTTTGTTAGTTGTTAAAAAAAACAAAAAACATTAAATATTTGTGAAAGTTCAATTGGATGGTGATTATCTCATAACCTCATCTAATTTATTATGCAACCAAGATATAGAGGGAGGGGCAAGTTTGGAAAAGCGAATGAATAATCAAGCCAACCCATCAACCAAACTTCAAAAAGACAGAGGGACTTCAAGAGAACCAAAGAATTTAAACAAAGAGCAAAAAGTGGAGAAAGATTTGGATTGAAGGCCACTACTTTCCCCAAATTTCTCTCAATTCTTCCTCAATATACACAACACATCATTCAAACTCCTTCTTCCTCAATCCATCAATTCAACTCATCAATCAATCATTTTAACCAATCAATCAACCAATCATGTCCTGCTCATCCTCATCGGCATCCGAAGACGATGAGGACTTCGATTCCTACCGCAAAGGAGGCTACCACGCGGTCCGAGTCGGCGATTCGTTCGCCGCCGGTCGGTTTATCGCCCAAAGGAAGCTCGGTTGGGGCCAGTTCTCCACCGTTTGGCTTGCGTACGATACACAAACATCTGTAAGTTGTTTCGTTAGGTTTTAATGTTTTATGATTCCGTTTTGAAGTTCGTATTGTTGAGATTGTGAATCTGTTAATGTGATCTGGATGCAGTTTGTAACCTAATTGTCATTTTCAGTAATAAATAATGTTATTGATGTGTGAATAATATATCTATGTTAATAATTTGTAACCTAATTGCACCGAATGTAGATCGTTTATTTAAATGTGCATATATGTAATTAGTTTTATTCATTTGATATATTTGGATCATATAGTGTATCATGTTAATAATTTGTAACCTAATTATACCAAATGTAGATCGTTTATTTAAATGTGCGTATCTCTAGTTAGTTGTTTTGGAAGCTAAATATGCGGTCGGATCTTTTTTGTATTGATCTTGCACATTAGTTTTATTTATTTATGTGATCAATTTAAATCAGGTAGTATTTAGTTATATTGGTGTTAGGAACTTAGGATTGATAAATTGTTAATCATCCATAGCAGTACCCACAAGATTGATAAATTGTTAACCATTCATCTGGTGTAATGTGCGGCAATCGAGCATTTATAGTTCTTATTTAGTTATTTTGGTTGGTTCATTTTTAGAAATATGTTGCACTCAAGATCCAGAAAAGTGCACCTGAATTTGTGCAAGCGGCACTCCACGAGATTGAGATTTTATCTGCCCTTATGGAAAATGACCCTAACAATGAGAAATGTGTTGTGCAATTAGTGGATCATTTTAAGCACAGGGGTCCGAACGGGCAGCATTTATGTATGGTGCTTGAGTTTCTTGGTGATAGTATATTGCATCTCATCAGATATAACCGTTACAAAGGGCTTAACTTGTATAAAGTAAGGGAGGTGTGCAACTGCATATTGATAGGACTTGATTATATACACAGAGAACTTCGGATAATACATACAGATTTAAAGCCCGAAAATATACTTCTTATGTCTACTGTAAATCCGTCAAAAGACCCTATTAGATCAAACACAGCCCCTATTCTTGAACGGCCGGAGGGAAGTTTGGCCGGTGGAGGAGCGGTTAATGTGATTGAAAAGAAACTGAAGCAGAGAGCGAGAAGAGCAGTGGCTAAAATCGCAGCTGAAAGACGAGGTATGATAGGAGGTTGTGCACCAGAAGTGAAACCTGAAAGATGCCTTGATGGTATTGATTTTAGGTGTAAGATTGTGGATTTGGGAAATGCGTGTTTGGGCTGATAAACCGATTACGGAAGAAATTCAAACGAGACAGTATCGAGCCCCTGAAGTTATTCTACAATCTGGGTACTCGTTCCCGGTTGATATGTGGTCATTTGCTTGCACTGCTTTTGAACTCGCCACTGGTGAAATGATGTTTGCTCCGAAGCCAGGACCAGGTTTCAGTGAAGACGAGGTATTGCATTTATATCGAAACACTTTTTGTCTATAGTTTTAATATAATTATAAAGATTAGTGTTTATGCAATAAGAGTTACACTTTGGGTGACTTCTGACCACTTGACCTGACCCATTTCCTTTTTCAGCTAACTTGTTTTGATTTTACTTATTTGACCCGTTAGAGATAAAGACGTAATAACCCCAAACGAACCCATTCATAAGTGAATGGATCAAAATAATTTTCTTGAGTAAAGTACATGGATGGTCCCTATGGTTAACCAAAATTTTGGATTTGGTCCCTAGCTTTTTAAAGTACACAAATGGTCCCTGTGGTTTGCACTTTGTAACACATTTAGTCCCCATCTAACAAATCTAAAGGTTTTAGCAGGTCCAAGTTAGGGACAAAATGCGTTATGAAGTGCAAACCACAGGGACCATCCACGTATTTGGCGAAAGTTGGGGACTAAATGTGTTAAAAAGTGCAAACCATAGGGCCAATTCGTGTACTTTTGAAACTAGGGACCAAATAAAAAAATTTGGTCAACCACACGGGTCATCTATGTACTTTACTCTATTTTTCTGAAAAAAATAATATATGTTACTTTATGCATTTAAGGTACACTTTTGGATACTTTGACAGATTTGACCTGGTCCGTATTACCTTTTGAACTGATATGTAGAAACGTAAGCTGAACCGATTCATTTATAAGCAAATGGGTCGACATTGATACTTGTGGTTTTTTGTTTATGGACCACCATTAATATCTTCCGCATGGAATTATCTGCTTACTTGGCATGATCAATGCAGGACCACCTTGCTCTAATGATGGAACTTCTAGGAAAGATGCCTAAGAAGGTGACGTATATTCAAGAATTCAATCCCTTCGATACCTGTCTAAACAGTAAATATTAGTACTTTTTTATTTTATTTGTCTTTTCCTTTTTTTTTCCAAACTTAAAACAGATAGCCACTGGAGGAGGTCGATCCAAAGATTACTTTGATAGACACGGTGACCTTAAAAGGATCCGTAGACTCAAACACTCATCACTGAGTCGTTTACTCATTGACAAATTCAAGTATTCCGAAACTGATGCTGTGAATTTGCGGAGTTCTTGAATCCTATTCTTGATTTTGATCCGGAGAAACGACCAACGGCACAGCAGTGTTTGCAACACCCTTGGCTCTGCCAAACTGCCGCCAAGACGGCGGCCGAAAAAAGTAATAGCTGACATGGTTGAATTTTGGGATGATGATCAGGGTGGGTAAGTAAAAAAATGATTAGAAGTTGTTTTTTGTTGCAGCTTGTTACCCCTTTTCCCCACCTGTGTTTTGTTTACATATTTTGTTTGTGAAATTGAATAATATCTGATTATGTTTTGAATTAACTACGATGTAAAATAGACGTATATAGTTTACATATATAATTTGATAGTGATTGGGGTTTTGTGTTAACCCTTATCGAGAACTTATAATTGTTTGAATTAGGAGTACGCTTAGAGGGTGTGTTAGTCACTAATTTTTTTGTTGATTGAATTGCACATTGACCCGGAAAGAATGACCCAACAATGAATGGGCCGGTTTGTAAATACGGTCCATCTCCCTCGTTCAACCTTCCGGTCACCGGATAAAAACCCAAGTCTGACTTGCATGATAAAAGAATAAAGAGTACGAGAATAATCAAATTATTATATCGAACTTCTTTAAATCTGAACAAGTCTGATTGACTCAAGTTTTGGAAAACTGATGAAATTTACTTTCTAAATAAAGTGTAAATTACTCAAATAAAAAAATTTACAAGTTTTTATATAGAAAACAAATTACAACTTGTAAAGTTGGTGAAAAACCATTCAGTGTGAAATCGGGTATTTGGTTGATGCAATTCGGGTACGCTGGTTACGATAAAACACCTATGAGTCTTGAAACTAAAGCATAGCAAGTTATTCATTTTCTAGCATGTTTACCTTTGTGTGACTAATCCAAGTATTAGACTTTAGTCATGATATGGGTAGGGTTTACGTATCATGAAAATTCTAGTCGTAAAAGTATAGCGTATGAGTAAAACATTCCAAACCAGGTAGCGGAATCGTTGTTATCAAAACATGTAGCAATATGGTTTTTTTTTATCAATGTAATATATTTCGTTTCCTATTAAATATAACGTGGTTTTATGAAATTTTGAATATACCTTTGCGACACTTAATTTTAGTTATATTCCATATCTTTTTTATTAAAACGGAACTGTTGCAAAGCACCAACACTCACCACTGGTTGGTTTACCGACCCGTTCAATGGACTAGATACGATTCCTAAACCTACAATACCCAACCCGTTCGGCAAACCCATGTATTTTTAATCCATCTCTCTCCTCATCCCTCAACACATTTGATTAGGCCATATGGTATGGGGGACGATCTTGGACCGTCGAGCCCCGTCCAGGCCAGGCCACACTGCCCCCTGGTGGGTTGTCGCATCCACGTCGTCCTCCTGTGTTATGATTGATCTTCAAACATGAGCCTGAGTTGTAAGATTTGTTGCGAGTGATCAAAAGTTGTATTATATTCCTCACGTTTTCATCTTCTAGTTGGTATGTGCAAGAATTACAAAATGCCATGAAAATTGAAAAAATTGGTAATAGGAAGTCCTACTACACCAACATAATCTTGTTGGTCGTAACATCCCAAGCATTCGAAACTGTATGCCACCATGTTTCACCACACAGCTACGAGCACGGGGACTGAAAACTCAATACCCAACGTAGTTGACACGATTGTGCTGAAAAGTCATCTAAATAACTTGGTTTTGACTTACTGTTCGAGTGTTTATCTAGGGTGTCAATCGTGTTGACTTCCCAGATTGACGGGTTAAATCGCTTTTAACTTTTACATGACCCATTTATTTATTCATGTTAGAGACTAAACTTAAAATTGTGTAAGCAAGTACAACCCATGTAATTTATTAATTTAATATCATTTATGTATCACCAAAAACTTTGGGTTCACAAAAACGTAACATGAACGAAAAACATCAAACACCGGAGAAACAAAACTCAACCTCGCACTGTCGCACATCATCATCATCATCGGTTGTCGTCGTCGTCTCATCATCATCATCATCAGCATCATCTCCGTTGGCGAGAGAAGTATCAGAGAGCTGTATGGACAGTTTACTCACTGAAATAGTTTCATCATACGGCAATGTTCTCTACGCTACGACGCCGGAGCTTGCTGAAGTAATCGGTTATCAGGTCGGTCATCAGATATCTGAAAGGTATCGATTCAAATCGCGCTTTTTTATCAACAAATTTTAGATCTATCAACTGTTAATGAAGGTGTAGTATACCATTAGTTTATTTCAATTTCATTACAGATCTGGAGAATTAATTTGAAATGCCGGTTGTGTTGTGGAATGACTTGATTTTAGGTTTCTAGATATGATTATGTTTATTCATCTGGATCTTAGAATGCTGATCCACAACTGTGAATGTCTGTGTATTTGATTAGAGGATACAGGATACCAGAGCTTAAGTTTACAGATCTATCGATTGATTGGGAGCAGGTTTTAGGAATTAGATTGTAACCTGATCATTAGCTAATTGCGTTGTCGTTGATTTTTTATCATGTTCAAAATGCAGCATTAAACCAAATGGCATAGTGCTTGCTTAACATACATGTTAAGATTTGGAAACATAAAACGAATGAGTGTCACTTTCTCTAGTTTTTAATTTCAAGCTGTGACAAACAGATGTGTTTCGATTATAAAGTTGATGCGCGTTGCTTGGAGCACACGATATCTGAGGCATACGTTACTAAATGGATATTTGTAAATAATATTTTAACTTGTGAACTTTTAAACACGCAATGTAAAATACTCAAATCCATTGCTCAGATATGTTCAATTAAATTTGAGAAAACATCGCAATCGACGATACAATTTGTTCAAATATGGTCCTGCATAAGTGCTGCATACGCTTAAGAGCACATCAGACCGCACCATGCGATGCACACATCACATCACCACATCAGGTGATGTGCGCATTATGCCTCACGACGTGCGTATTTAAAAAAAACAGAGACGGGCTCTTTTCCATTTATTTTACCTCACATTACAACCGAGATAAACAACATATTACAAATCTGTAGTTACAATTACATTCAAATCCTACCTAATCATAGTTTTCTTCACATCACGGTCGGTTTATTGTTACTACTTTTACGGCATATAATTTGACTATTTTAATATCAACTACACCCAAATCAATGTTAAATCATATATACATACACATTTTCAAAATAATTGAAACTACTGGAGGCAATGCCAATATTATAATTTTACCTTCAATATCATCTGAAAAGAAACACGAACAGGATTTACTCTTGTTTCTTCCCGTTCTCATCGCTTTACGTTTTATTCTAAACGATCCACCTTTCTCTTCGATGTAACATCCGTCAAAAAACGGGTTCTAAAACCCGCACCATTTTGTAACCAAGTTTATATTTTAATATCTTTTCGTTGCGTATTTATGTTAATCGTTTAATAGATTCATTATATTAACAATATAAATAATAACAAATAATATATAAAAACATATTAGTACTAATACAAGGATATTATACACAAAAATTAAAAATAAATAAACATGTGCTGACCGCGGGGACTTGAACCCGGGTCGCACAAGAGTACAAGCGAACAACACACCGCTACACCACTCGCCCAACATCTGAAATTATTAAACCCAATAATCTGTTATATCATCTTTCCTTTGATCTGAATTCAAAAGAACCGCCCAATAACGGCTGTAATCACCGGCAATCATCAAATGGCCGTTTTCTTGCAATTAACTGAAGAAAACCGTTTCTAAACGTGAATTTGGACTCAATCACGAGTCAAACCTCATTCAGCTTGTGATTGCTAACAAACCGCCATAACCGAAACTCCTGAATCCGAAGCTTAAATCGTGTGACCCTCCTCATCGATAATAGGGTGTTCTGGAGCCATTAGAATGCACACACACTCCCAAATCTTCTTGCAAATCTCTGTTCATCAAAACCCTCGTCGGAATCACTAGCCAATCGCCGAAATCCTCGCCGGAAATCAGAAGAAACTCCTTGTTCGGAATATCACTCCTCTAACCACTTTCATTCTATTTATATCATGAGTAGTTAATAGGGATTTATAAAAGAATCATCAAACTCATAGATTCAATCGGGTTAATAGGTTCTGTTTTCTTTTATAAAGAAGATGAATTGAAGTTATTGTTTTAATGAATTAAAAATGGTATATAAACCGGGTTAAACACACATCTGAATTGTCGGATGTGTGCATACGAAGTCAAGGTCCCGGGTTCGAGTCTTGTATAGTTCCGCTCCACTGAAATTAATAGAAACTTTTTTATAACCTAATAATGAAACAAGCAGTAAGTATATAAGATTAATTAAAATTTTATATTCACGGGTTAGACACACAGTGTCACACCCCAACCGATGGCGGAAACATCGGATGAGACGAAAACTAGATTGCAAGAGACTTCATAACGCTAATTGTGTCAAGTGTTTAATAATTACTTTTTACATAGTTTAAATCAAATAATACAAAATTTAGATCCCGACACATAGCAAATATAACTTATTTCATAGATAACGATTTAATACAAGATATTGAAATGAAATACATGTTTGAAACAAATACAATACAATAAGTATTTAAAGTTTAAATGCGTTTCTAGGCAATCCTACTAGATTCCATGTGTCATCAAAATTCCTGCAATATGTATTAAAAGCATAGATCAATACAAAAGTATTGGCGAGCATACAAGTTTGAAATTAATTATAAGTATAAAAGTTTGTTTTGTTTGTGACAAGTATATATTCAAGTCGAATCGCACGAATATGTAGACCACTTTCGCATAACAATACATATAATCGAATTCCTTAACTAGCATGCATAGTATTCTAAGCATAACGATATCATGAGAATACAAGTCAAAACTAATAAGCATAAACAAACTCAAGCATAACAAGTAGCATGTATAGACAAGTTTAAACTAACACATATAACTCACATAAGCGTAACTGATGGCACATTTGGTATTGTGAACCATTTAATTTTGTTTAAAATAAATTTTGTAATTTATACATGTTGCACCCCAAAATGCATAAAAGTGTAAAAAGGGGTCGAGTATGCTCACAGTTTTGCAAAGTTTCCTTTAGTGATTCCGTGAAGAGTTGGAGGTTGGAGCTTCAAAGCTTCTTTTAAAACACTTAGTGTTTTATTTTAGAACTCTTAGAGTTCTCTTCCTTGCTTGGAAGATTTGGAAGAAGAGGTTGAAGGAAGAATGGTTGGAACACTTAGTATCCTTTGAATTTAGAATTCTTGATTTAGAGATATTGAGAGAATTAGAGAGATGGAGAGAAGAATGCGTGAATAAAATGGTAGAAGGAGGTTGGATATTTATATGTAGAGAAAGTGGAAAATGGTGAAATATGATTGGTTAAAAAAGGTGGAAGAGGATTGAAAAGATGATTGGTGGAGAAAGGAGGTGGAAAAAGGTGAAATATGATTGGTTAAAAAAGTGGAAGAGGATTGAAAAGATGATTGGTGGAGAAAGGAGGTGGAAAAGGGTGAAATATGATTGGTTAAAGAAGGTGAAAGAGGATTGATGAGGTGGAAAGATGATTGGTATATTTCTTGTTTCGGTATTTATTTGAGTATATATAAAAAAGTATAGAAGTATAATTCAAGTATTGAGGATGTGCGCATAAGTATTTATACGTATAATTGTGTCGGTTTGCGTATAAATACGTATTTAAACGATCGGTCATGTGATTAATGAATAATAATAAGAGATATATGCATATATATATATATATTATGATTAACGCCTCGAATTACAATAAAAAATAAGGATACTAAAATACGAGGCGTTACAATCTCCCCTACTTTAGGAAATTTCGTCCCGAAATTTATTCAAGAGGAAATCTTTAGAAAAAAAGAAGATGGTATTTCGTAGTATGTGTGGGTAGTAGATGAGTATTAGGTCTTGAGCGATCAAAGTTTGTATTCAATAGTAGAGAACCACCGATTTCTCATGGCACGTTTTACGAAAGTTCGGTAATATGGTATGAACACTTTTAATAGGAAGTACCACGATGTATCCACCATGTTCATACCATATTACGTTCGTTTCGCTAATCGATGCCATGTTACGTTCCGTGTCACGATCAGGGTTTATTAGCATATTACGAGTGAGAATGATAGCGTATATAGAGTCTCAAGTATATAAGTAAATTGCATTTAAGTATGAGAGAGGGTATAGTGTATAAGTATGAGTATAAGTGTAAGTGTACGTATATGCGCATTCGTGTACAATAATGATATATTTTAGTTAACCAAGATTAACGGATTACTGGCATGTGAATAAACAGTCAAACCATCGTGTACCACAATGTAGACTACCCATCATCGTTAAAACGAAGAGGGTGTAAAATAGTTTACTTAACATGACCTCAAGAATACAGGCGGCTCACTCCTATAGCGCTACACAAGCGCTATACATGTTAAGGTGTGGCTTGATAAAGTTAATGACGAGTCTACCACATAAACATGTGAATAAACAAGTCAAACCATGTGTACGCAATGTTGACTAGTCAATATTGTCGAAACATAGTGTAAAATAGTTTACTTAGTATGAAATAGTTTACTTAACATGACCCCAAGTCTGAAGGGCGGTGTGCTACTCCTATAGCACTACCATGTGTTAATGTGTGTGGTTTTATAACGAGTTTATCACATATAATGTTCCAGTAATCCCAAATCAAGTATGATGTTTAGTATGCACCTATAGAATCGTTGTGTAATAGATTTAGTATAAATGCGAAGTTTGTCGTGCATAAATTCGATTTTAGTATAGTGTGACATTGAAAAAAAAATGAAGGAATAAGAATTATATAGCATAAAATGTAAGATAGCATAAAAGAGAGCTTGTTAAAATGTTGGAGTTTTCAGGTTTAGAAACTTCGACTATTCCAAAGTGACTCGTAAGTCCTTTCGAATTAGGGAGACATGATTTGGCCTAATAGGTATAATACTCTCGTCGCCAAGCGATTAACGGTACTTTACCCTTCCAGTTAGTACATGTCCCTAATTTGATCGAAAATACGAAACTTTGGCGAGATTGAAAATTGAGGAGCGGGACCAGTCATCAAGGTTGGATGTCAATCCTGGCTTGACAATTTCGTCCCCAAATTGTGGTTTATTGAACGTATCAAGATATAATCTCGAATCGTCAATAAAGAATCCACTAGATTATGAAATGAAACTCCCATCAAGATATGGATATCACTCCTGACTTGATGGTGAATTTCGTGCGAAATAACATGTAAAACGGATTGAAACTCGTCACTAATGGCGGGAATCACCCTGTATTGATGAGTTATTTCGATTGTGGAACAAGAATATACTCAAAAGCGTGTGTTGTGTTTCATGTCTTAGGAAAGACATATTGTAAGTTTTAGGATCAAAAGAGGGATAAGCATGATAGAAAGAATAACATTTTAGACAAGTATCACAAATGGTCAAGAGTATGGTATTTAAACTATAGACTAGGTCGAAAATGGCAATTCTACCTAATTCCCTATAGTTATGGCTCTGATACCAATCTGTCACACCCCAACCAATGGCAGAAACATCGGGATGAGACGAAAAATAGATTGCAAGAGGCTTCATAATGCTAACTGTGTCAAGTGTTTAATAATTACCTTTTTACATAGTTTAAATCAAATAATACAAAATTTAGATCCCGACACGTAGCAAATATAACTTCATTTCATTGATAACAATTTAATACAAGATATTGAAACGAAATACATGTTCGAAACAAATACAATACAATAAGTATTTAAAGTTTAAATGCGTTTCTAGGCAATCCTACTAGATTCCATGTGTCATCAAAATTCCTGCAATATGTATTAAAAGCATAGATCAATACAAAAGTATTGGCGAGCATACAAGTTTGAAATTAATTATAAGTATAAAAGTTTGTTTTGATTGTGACAAGTATATATTCAAGTCGAATCGCACGAATATGTAGACCACTTTTGCATAACAATAACATATAGTCGAATTCCTTAACTAGCATGCATAGTATTCTAAGCATAACGATATCATGAGAATACAAGTCAAAACTAACAAGCATAAACAAACTCAAGCATAACAAGTAGCATGTATAGACGAGTTTAAACTAACACATATAACTCACATAAGCGTAACTGATGGCACATTTGGTATTGTGAACGCATTTAATTTTGTTTAAAATAAATTTTGTAATTTATACATGTTGCACCCCAAAATGCATAAAAGTGTAAAAAGGGGGTCGAGTATGCTCACAGTTTTGCAAAGTTTCATTTGGTGATTCCGTGAAGAGTTGGAGGTTGGAGCTTCAAAGCTTCTTTAAAACACTTAGTGTTTTATTTTAGAACTCTTAGAGTTCTCTTCCTTGCTTGGAAGATTTGGGAGAAGTAGAGAGGTTGAGGGAAGAATGGTTGGAACACTTAGTATCCTTTTAGAATTCTTAGAATTCTTGATTTAGAGATATTGAGAGAATTAGAGAGATGGAGAGAAGAATGTGTGAATAAAATGGTAGAAGGAGGTTGGTATTTATAGGTAGAGAAAGTGGAAAAGGGTGAAATATGATTGGTTAAAAAAGGTGGAAGAGGATTGAAAAGATGATTGGTGGAGAAAGGAGGTGGAAAAGGGTGAAATATGATTGGTTAAAAAAGGTGGAAGAGGATTGAAAAGATGATTGGTGGAGAAAGGAGGTGGAAAAGGGTGAAATATGATTGGTTAAAGAAGGTGAAAGAGGATTGATGAGGTAGAAAGATGATTGGTATATTTCTTGGTATTTCTTGATTATATATTATGTAATTGAGTATATATAAAAAAGTATAAAAGTATAATTCAAGTATTGAGGATGTGCGTATAGTATTTATACGTATAATTATGTCGGTTTGTGTATAAATACGTATTTAAACGATCGGTCGTGTGATTAATGAATATGTAATAAGAGATATATGCATATATATATATATATATATTATGATTAACGCCTCGAATTACGATATAAAAAAATAAGGATACTAAAATACGAGGCGTTACACACAACCCAATTGGTCGTGCTGTGTGCACACACGAAGCAAAGGTCGCGAGTTCGAGCCGGTTTCATGACACTGTCCCTATAATATACCAACCTTTTTATTAAATCAGAATATGGTTTGATCTAGTAAGTGCATAAATATAATTAAAATCCAATATATTCTGGGTTAGACACGCAGCCTAGTTGGGCGGGCTGCGTGCACACGAACGAGAGGTCACTGGTTCAACTCTCACACGCTGCGAATTCCAACCGGTTTTATCCGATTCAGTCCGATTTAATTCAGGGAAAAACATATTTTTTTAATTAACTAAACCTTAATTATTCTCTCCAAACTAAACTATTTTATAACCAAATAATATTATTTGCAAATAAAAGTTTAAGCTAATAAAAATATAGTAATCAACACAATAAAAATTATCTAAATTAGCTAATAAAATGTATAAATAATAAGTTAAGTAAAAATATAAATTCAACCAAAAGAATATATTTTTATCTAAATTATTATGTGAATATTTAGGTTAGCCATATCGTCGCTTGATATCTCAACCACTCAATCATCTTCATCGAATCGTAATCGCACTCACAGTGAGTGAATCTTACAACTCCCCTTTTATGTCACGTTATTGGGGTGTATAATGTGTCGCTATTAATATCTCGTTATTTTGAATCTCGTGCTATTACCATTAGGTGATCTAACGTGCTATGTGATATTGTTTGTTTATTGTCATTTTGTGTTTATATTCTCATTTCAGTCAATCTCTCACATTAGGCCCATCTGTTCCCCGTTACCTACGGGTGGAGCGTCGCGTAGCCTAATATACTAGATCGGCTCTATTTGATTGAGCCTTGATCTCGCAGCACATCGCTTATCGTGCTCACATGTACATTATTAGTGATGATGTGGTTTGTGATTTAGATTACATACACGATGTTCCCATATGTGGTTAATGCATATTTTTATAAAATACTAAACATATCATTTTTCTTAATGATAAAATGGATTCACTTGCCAACTTTTGTTGACCCAAAACTTTATTTTTACACATGAAACAGGTGAACAGGTTTGAAGCGTGTATCACATAGGACATGGGCCTTAGAAGAAAATAAAATGTTATTTGCAAGTTTGTTTGGAACATTATAGTGTTTGTATGAATTATGTGTTAATTGGAATGTTTTAATCAAATTTGGAATAATAAGTATTAAACGTTTATAATAGTAAATGTCATGAGCTTTGAGGAAAACCCAATCCTGCCCCGACTACCTTATCCGCTGCGGGTCAGGGTGTGACAGATTGGTATCAGAGCGAGTGACTATAGGGATATAGGAAAGCTTATTAGACCCTTAGAGCCTATACTATAGTCAATTAGAATTTAATTGCTTACGTTTTAAGTTGGTTACATGCAAACTTGTGTCATTTACTTGTTTTACACTTCTCTCACACATAATTAAATGCAAGCACTTTAATTGCTATTTGATTTTGTGTGACATTCGACGTGTTATAAATATTGTCAATATAACATGCATATATATATATATATGTGTGTGTGTGTGTGTATATATATATATGCACACACACACATATATATACACGTATATACTATCGTCATAACGCACGTCTTGATTCTCACATATTTAAACATTTTCTTACTTTTCTCTTCAAAATTTGTGATGTTTTTATTTTCAAATCTCATCAAAGTGAGTTCTTACGACGGGCATGTAGTAACTGGAAGGGTACAAGTACCGGTAGTCGGAACGTCCTATCTAGGATTGGCATTCGTATAAATCCAAAGTAACGGACCAGATTGCCTACCTGGGGACTAACGATGAGAGTACGAAGGACCTATTAGGCCAAAGCATGCCACACCAAACGTCGTGTGAACTAACCCCACTTTGAATTGTCACTGTGTCTACACCAGGACACCTTTCGACCTTACACCTCGAGATCATGTTTTACGATTTTCATTCGCGTGGTGCGAGTGTTAACATGTCACACCCTGACCCGCAGCAGAAATGGTAGTCGGGGCATGATTGGGTTTTCATCAAAGCTCATGACATTTACTATAATAAAGTTTCATATTTATTACTTCCAATTAAAAGGATAAATTACAACAAACACGTATTCAAACAAGCACAATATGTTTTAAACACAGTATTCATGACTTCTTTATTTTCTTCTATGGCAATTTCCTATGTGTTCCTTGCTTCAACCTGTCCACCTGTATCATGTGTAAAAATAGGGTTTTGGGTCAACAAAAGTTGGCGAGTGAATCTCATTTAAACATTTGAAAGAAATAGTTATATTGGTTATTTAAAAAAATGTACATAAACCAAACATTTGAAAGAAATAGTTATATGTAAATCTAACCACAAACCACATAATATCAATGAATGTACACACAAGCATGACAAATGATGAATAATAAGATCAAGGCTCGATCAAACGGAGCCGATCTAATGAGGCACGCGATGCTCAACTCGTATCCAACGAGGAACTGATGGGCCTAATGTGAATGATTGCACGCAACTGACAAAAATGTAAACACGCAATACAACAAATAACATTACATAACACGTTAAATCATATAATGGTAGTAGCACAAGTGTTTGAATAAACGAAATATGTAAACGACACATGATACACCCCAAAACGTGAATAAAAGGGGAATTTGTAAGGATTCACTCACAGTGGGTGCGTTTCTTGGAATTGATAACGATGGCGCACGATTTAGGATTCAACCGACGAGGGAAAACTAACCTAAATAATCACGTAATAATTTGATAAGTATATAAATTTTATTTGAAGTTAATATTTTTAATTAATGCTTTTTATTAGATTTATTTTTGTGGTATTTTTACAATTTTTAAACTTTAAAAATCTTGTTTTTAAGTGTTTTAAATGATTTTTAATTAATAATAATAAAGAATATTTGAAAATAAAAAAATAATTAAATTAAAAAAATGTTTGACCTTGTCAGGTCTAACCAGTTCTGACCGGTCGGATCGCATGTGTTTTAGGCATCGTGTGAGGTTCGAACTCGTGACCTCCCGTATACGTGCACACTGCTCTACCAACTGAGCTACGTGTCTAACCCAAAATAATCTCTATTTTAATTATATATATATATACTAGTTAGGTTAATTCAGAATTTATTTTATTAAAAAGGTTTTAAATATAAACGAAGCACTGCATAGACCCTGACTCGAACTCGCGACTTTAGTTTTGTGTTGCACCCAGCCCTACCAACTGGGCTGGGTGTCTAACCCGGTATAAGCTGAAATTATATTACATTTATGTACTTATTGAAAGATGATCCGTATGAGGTTTAAAAATTGTTTTTATTTCAGAAAGTCGGTAACGTGTACAAGTCGAACCTGGGCATGTGCTTTGTGATTGCACACAGTCCACCACTGGACTGTGTGTCTAACCTGTTTAAAACAACAAATTTAATTATACATAAACACTAGAAAAACTTCATCTTCTTCATGAATTTTAACCCAGAACATCAAATCCGATTGTGTTTACTTTTAAACACTTGTTTTAAGTTCTGGTACAGATGATTAAAAGGTTTTGAAGGAAAGATCAAAAAGGAATATACCAGACGTACACGGCTTTAACTTTTCCGACGAAATTCTGGCGGGTGACTGAAGATTCCGGCGACAAAGAACTCGAACATAGAGTATCCGAGAGTGCTTGAGAGAAAGAAATCGAAGGGAATGGCGAGTTCAATTGAGGTGCAAGGATCGTTATTTATAGAGTAGGCAATGCTCTTGATTAAATTTCTGGTTCGATCAAAATTGAATGCCGCAATGATTGTATAACCGTTTTTTGGAGGTTGTTGACTCGATAACTAAATCTGTTACATAATTTGAAAACAGTTACATCCGTTTCTGGCAGAGATGTATGAATTCATGATGATGATTGCCGACGGTTACAGGACTGCCAAATTTTGAATTTGCAGGTTGAAATTTGAGAGCGTATAACGTTTAATTGATTCGGGTTTTAAAACATAAAGTGCGTGTAATTTAGTGGTGTTTTGGTGTATGAGAGTTTGTTGGGGACCCGGGTTCGAAACCCGGCTGCCCCTATATATATTTTTTGTATTTTTAGACTTTATTAACTAACATTATTATCATTTATTTATATTTTATTTCTTTCAAATTATTTAATAACCATAAATTAATACTATAAAGTAATAACTCATATTAAATGATGATTAAATACGTAACGAGGCTTTAAAATTAAATACTTGGATTATTTGACGAAGCGAGTTTTTTAAAACGCCCATTTTACAACGAATGTTACAGTGATGTATCCCCTACTTTTAGAAATTTCGTCCCAAAATTTAAGTAGTAGCTGTAACTGGAAAAAAAGATGCGGGTATTTTTCATGCATTGAGTCTTAGCGTTCCCAAGTAAACTCAGGTTCTCGTTTTAACTCCCAACGCACTCTGATTAAAATATTAATATTTTTTAACAGAAAGAGAGGTGTGATGTTTGGATTTGACGTTTACATAACCAGATGAGTGTGAAGTTTTGAATCTTGATTAAGGCGGTGACGTTCCTAGTAAGAGTTGGATACCCTGCTACAGGAATCGCTTTTGATGCCTGAGGTGAGAAGCGTTGATACACATAGTTGATTAGCTGGGTATGATCTCATGCATAAGAATTTTGAGAAAATTGATGCGTTGAAAAGATTAAGTAATATCACAAGACGAAAATCTTCAACCATGACGATATTAAGATTTACACTATCTACATAGAACTTCTCATAACCGCATACATATATATAGGAAGTACCAGCGGCGTATCCACCATATCCTTGTCAAATCTTCATTGGCTTTGTCAGTAAGTTACAATTAGTTCTATGTGACTCGTCCTAAAATCTATAAAACATAAACAAACACAACAACCAAAGCTTGAGTCACAAATATGAGGGATACATGACTGAATGATGACGGTTCCTCTCTCGTGTGTTATGATGAAGTGATCAGTCTATGAAAAAGTGAGACACGACCCAACTTCTTTAATGATGAGACGAGGTTTGTCGTGATGTACGGTGACATAAAATTTTGAATCAATGAATAGAGACATATAATGAAACAACTTGCCATGATGTGATATAAACTGCGTTATTGGCATTAAAATTTTGATACATAAATTCCCAACTTGTAACAGGGATGTACAAAGTTGGAATTCATAGAAGACATTGAGAATAAACGGTTGAAGCAGAGTGTTGTTTCTTGATGATGGAAGGCTAGTTGGGTTGCTTGTTTGCACCATGGTTGACCTCAATTGGATTCGCGTTGATATTGTAGGCTTTTCCTCTTGCTGGTGGAAGTGCTGGGTTTGCTTGATTTGCTTGATTAAGTGGGTTTGCTTGAGCTTGGGCGTTAATGATATTAACCAACCTAGGGCACGTGTTTCTAAAGTGGGTAGAGTCACCACAATTAAAGCAAGCTCGAACATGTGGAACTATGGGGTATTGAGGTTGTTGATAGGGTTGGATCATGTTTTGGGTAGGGGTGAAGCTTGGTTTTGGGGAGTGCCACAAGTTTTACTTAAATGGCCATAACGCCCACAATAGCACACAATCGACAAGGTATGGTGGGTTGGTGGTGATAAAAGCAGGTGTTGCATTGAGGTTGAGGACCAATGTAAGGTTTCTTATTTGGGTATGCAGTGTTGGGTGCTACTTGAGTGATTGGGATAGCTTGGAGGGGTACGACTTGTGGAGCTGGTTGACTGGTTTGGGTGACAGAAAAATTTTGCCCGTCTCGCTTCCTCTTGGTAGTGAATTGAGAAGAGGATTTAGTTTGGGTTGGGTTTGAGGTTTCCGTTGATGTTTTATCTTTCTTCTTCTCATCCTTGAAATCCCCATTCCTAATGTGGTTTTCGGTGAGCTCTGTAGCTAGCTACATTGCTGCTTCCAAAGTTGCAGGTGTAGTACTCATCACAAGGTCCTGAATCTTCGAAGGAAGACCCTGAATGTAATGCTCGATCAAACGGTAGAGAGGGGTGAAACAATTGGGAACCATTTGATTCAACTCAAGGAACCTCTTGTTATAGGTTATGTGATCTCCCTCTTTTTGCTTCAAGAAATAGAACTCATCCTCTAGTTTCTTAATTTTGCTTTCTGGGCAGAAGCGTCTTGTCATGAGTTCTCGAACTTCTTCCCAAGTTAGGGCTACTGTGGCTTCGGCACCTCTTCTGCCTTTTTCGTCATTCCACCAAGTTAATGCTACCCCAAATAGACGGCCAATAGCATAACAAACTTTACGGTCGTTGGGACAATCACAATTGAGAAAGGTACTCTCCATCTCTTCAAACCATCGAAGAAGAGCACTGACTCCCTCAGTACCTTCGTACTTTGGAGGGTCACATGAGTTGAAGTGCTTGTAGGTGCACTTGGTGATGTTTGGGGGAAGTTTAGCAACATTTTGACCCTCTTGATTGATTGGGTGGATGGGATTGACTGCAAGGGCTTGTTGGACTTGAACTACGATGTCGGGAAGTACGGCGGCCATTTGTTGAGCGATATGGGCAGCCATGCGCTCGCGGGATTTTCCTGATCTCCTACCTATACGAGAGTGACTAGAAGACATCTACAAGGAATACGTAGCGAGAGTATGAGTTTGACATATAGATGTCATGTGTCGTTTTTAGAAATGAACATCCACAAAACAAATGAAGAAAATAAATTTGCTACATCCATAGGATGTCTTGGGCTTTGCTCATATTTGGGCCCCCGTATGTCCCTCATACTTGGCCTAGTAGTCATGTGTGTAACATCCGTCGAAAAACGGGTTTCCAAAACCCGCTTCGTTTATTAATCGAATATCCAGTTATAATTTTTCGTTGCACCTTTATTGCTCAAATTAATTTTAAACGATACATAATCAATAACTATATTAGAATTTAAAAACCATATTTGATTAATAATCGTAAATTGTGAGAAAAAAATAAAATGGGGACGCCGGGTTTCGAACCCGGGTCGCCCACAAACTCAATCACACAACACACCGCTCCGCCACATGACTCCTTTGTGAAATTACTGAAACAAATAATACATAAATTAAAACTCGAAATCAAAATCCGGACCTCAGCGCGGCAGAACTCGCAATCACCGGAAAATCCGGCAATCCGCGAGTTTAGCCATTTTCCTTTTGACTAAAACACTATAACCGACTTCGACATCGGTTATAACCGACGTCTAACAGTCAATTGCGGACATAACCTCCGGAGAAACTTTGACTGTGAATGAAGACCCAAAATCGGACCCAATTCACTCAGTTCTTTCCTATAAATACCCACTCAATCTTCCGGAAATCCTTTCGCTCAGAACCGCTCACTTTTTCGAAGCTCTAGCTCGTCGCCGGAGATATTCTGCATTCGCGGACTTTCACCGGAAAACCGAGACTTACTTCAAATCGGTAAAATTCTCGACTCTTTTGTTTGCAATCCATTATTAGGCAAGCATTAACATAAATCGTTCAACCAGAATCGGTCTCAGACAACGTTGCCTGGAATTCCTGCACTCACCGGAAAATCGCTGGAAATTCCGAAGTCTCGCTGTGAATCGGTACAATTATCTAAACCCCCTGATATCCCTTGTTTAGTAACTTAATTGCACAACTCATTGATCAAAACTGTTAATTGATTCACTCAGACGGAACTCACCAATCAGAGCCGACGACTCTTGCCGGAAATCTGAGAAAAACATCCTGTTCGGTACATTTTACTCCGTAACCCTCTTTATCCATTTCATTCCAATCAATTATATGTTCGATGACCGATTTAAACAAGAACAGTCGGACATCATTGTTCTTTGTCTTTGTAAACGAAGAAGACGAAGTTGAATATGTGTATAAGTATAATTAAAAACGGATATTTGAACGGGTTAGACACACAGTCCAACGGTGGACTGTGTGCACAAACAATGCACACGTCCCGGTTTCGAATCGCACACGTTACCGAATTTCAGAATTAAAACCAACATTTTTACAACTGAATTGGATCGGGTCACCGAATGTTAATAAGTATAATTTAATCCATAAGTTAAACAGTGCGCACTCGAACCGAAGGACCCGAGTTCGACTCCGGGTCCCTGCAACCGGTTCGGCCATATATATCGTTTTTAATAAAAACCCAAATAAGTTAAATGTTAATTAGTGTATAAATATAATTAAAACAGAGAATATTTCGGGTTAGACACGTAGCTCAGTTGGTAGAGCTGAGTGCACGCAACCGAGAGGTCACGAGTTCGAACCTCACTCAGCGCATATAATTAACACAATCCGACCGGTCAACGGTCAGAGTCAAAAAGTCAACATTTTTTTTATTTATTTTTTTATTTATTTAATCAGAAAATTATTTAAAAATACTTAAAAATAATATTTTTAAAGTTAGAAAATGTCCTTAAACTCACAAAAATAAATCTAAAAATCCTATTAAGATTATGAATTAAAAGTATTAATCTCAAATAAAATCCATTTATTTACCGAACCATTTCGTTATTATTTTAGGTTAGTTTTCCTCGTCGATCAAATCCCAAAACTCGTGCGCATTCAACGTCATCAAAGAACGCACCCAATGTGAGTGAATCTCTACAAATTCCACGTTTTAATCACATTTTGGGGTGTATCATGTGTCGTTTAATTCCTTACTATATTTAAACACTTGTGCATCCATCATATCCGTGATCAAATGTGTATGAAATATGTATCAATTGTTGTGTGAATTATGTTTAGATTGAAGTTATCATTTTCAGTGCATGCATTTCATTAGGCCCATCAGCTCCCCGTGGGATACGAGCTGAGTATCAGGTGCCTCGTTCGATCGGCTCCGTTTGATTGAGCCTTGATCTCACATACATCATCATTCATGTCATTCGATCGGCTCCGTTTGATTGAGCCTTGATCTCATATACATCATCATTCATGTCATTTACTCATCCAATGTGGTTTGTGTTTTGTTATATACATATGTTTGCTCACATGTGATTATTGCACAAATTTTCAATATTAAATACAACAAGAAATTAATAACAATGTTTTTCTCAAGGTTCACTCACCAACTTTTGTTGACCCAAAATATCCCCCGTTTTACACATACAGGTGATCCAGTTGAGGCAAGAAACACATAGGAAGACCTAGAAGAATAAATCAGTTTAAGCTTTAGATTGTTTTACTTAGTTTCATTTCCTTGTAATTGTATGGATTTGATTTGAATATTTAAGTTGTAATTTGAATTTAATAAATATGAAACATTTTAGTAAACATCATGAGCTTTGGTGATAACCCAATTATGCCCCGACTCTTATTCCGCTGCGGGTTGGGGTGTGACAATGTGGGCCCCCATGACTACTGGGCTTTGTAGGGTTCACATTGGTGTTGGCCTGTTAACACTCACGCCACCCGAATAAAAATCATAAAACATGATTGCAAAGTATAAGGTCGGAAGGTGTCCATGTGTAGACACAGTGACAACTCAAAGTGGGGTTAGTTCACACAATGTTTGGTGTGGCATGCTTTGGCCTAATAGGTCCTTCGTACTCTCGTCGTTAGTCCCCAGGTAGGCAAACTAGTCCGTTATATTGGATTTATACGAATGCCAACCTAGATAGGATGTTTCGACTACCGGTACTTGTACCCTTCCAGTTACTACATGCCTATAGTAGAACTCACTTTGATGAGATTGAAGAATGAAACATCACAAAATCTTGAATAAAGAAATATGAGAATGATTTAAATATGCGAGAATTGAAATGTGCGTGATGAATGTATATGTAAGCATGTTATGTTTGACAATATGTAACACAAAAATGATAGTGGAAGTGATTGCATGCATTTGTGTGTGAAATAAATATGAAACAAATAAACATCATGAGTTTGCATGTAACCAAATAACATATAAGCAATTAAAATCTAGTCGAATATAGTATAGGCTCTAAGGGTCTAATAACCTACCCTATATCCCTATAGTCAAAAGCTCTGATACCAATCTCTCACACCATTTCCGCTGCGGGTCAGGGTGTGACATAACAGGCCAAAACCAATGTAGCCCAGTAATCATGGGGGCCCACATGACTACCTAGGCCAAACACGAGCAAAGCCAAGACATTCTTTGGATGTAATGGATTTTATTTTTTCTCATTTATTTTGTGGATGTTTAGTTTTATCTTTGAACCCTATGCGACACACATGACACCTATACGTCAAACTCATAATCTCGTTACATATTTCCTGTAGATGTCTTCTAGGCACTCTCGTGGAGGTAGGAGATAAGGAAAATCCGGTGAACGCATGGCTGCTCAAATAGCCAAACAAATGGCTGCCATGATTCCCGATATCGTAATTCAAGTTTAGCAAGCTCTCGCTGCTAACCCTGTTAATCCCAACAATCAAGATAATCAAAATGCTGACAACCCTCCCGCAAACACCACCAAGTGCACTTACTAGCACTTCAACTCACGTGACCCTCCAAAATACGAGGGAACTGAAGGGGTCACTGCTCTCCTTCGGTGGTTTGAAGAAACGGAGAGTACTTTTCTCAACTGTGACTGCCCCAACGACCGTAAGGTTCGTTATGCTATTGGTCATCTATATGGGGTAGCACTAACTTGGTGGAATGCCGAAAAGCGCAGAAGAGGCACCGAAGCCGCAGTAGCCCTAACTTAGGAACAACTTAGGGAACTCATGACAAGATGTTTCTGTCCAAGAAGCGAAATTATGAAGCTGGAAGATGAGTTCTATTTCCTGAAGCAAAAAGAGGGAGATCATATAACCTACAACAAGAGGTTTCTTGAGTTGAACTAGATGGTTCCAAATTTGTTCACTCCTCTCTACCGTCTTATTGAGCACTACATTCGGGGCCTTCCTTCGAAGATTGAGGATTCTGTGAGTACCGTGCCTGCAACCCTGGAAGCAGCAATGGAGCTAGCCACGGAGCTCACTGAAAACCACATCATGAATGGAGATTTCAAGGACGAGACGAAGAAGGATGCAAGTAGCAAAACACCGACCGAAACCCCAACCCAACCCAAGTCGGATCCTCTTCTCGATTCACTGGCAAGAGAAAACGAAACGGGAAAAATTTTGCTGTCACCCAAACCAATCAGCCAACTCTATACAACCAACCCATTTCAGCCACTCCAATCATCCAAGTTGCTCCCCCTACCGCTCCATTCAAGAAGCAATACACAGGACCTCATCCGAAGTGCAATAGATGCCAATACCATCACCCTCTCGAAAACCCATGTTCCCACTGCACAGGGTGTGGCCGAGTAGGCCATACGTTCCAAACATGTCGTTCACTTCAAAGACAAGCCCGCAACCAACCTCAAGCGCAACCCAACAACCAAATGGTGGGCCAAGTGCCTTATCAACAACCACTAATGTTACCACATGCGCAGCCCATAGTCCAACCCTTTTACCAACCTAACTACCTTATGATGCCACACGTTAGGGCTTGCTTTAATTGCGGTGATCCAACTCATTGCCGCAACATCTGCCCGCGATTAGTGAACATCATCAACGCACAGGCCCAAGCTAACCCTGTGAACCAAGCCAATCCGCCAACAAGAGGTAGAGCTTTTAACATCAACGCCAACCAGGCTAGAGCGGATAACAACGTGTTCAACGGTACGTTTCTTATTAATGATAGCAATGCATCTATTTTATTTGACACGAGCGCGGATTGTGTCCCTAGATTTTGAGTCTATTCTTGGTTTACCTCGCGTTAGTCTAGCCGAATCATTCACAGTGGAAGTAGCAGACGGTGAACCTATTACGTTGGATTCCATCATTCTCGACTGCACTCATACTCTTAACGAGCATGATTTTCCAACCGATCTTATTCCCATGAAATTTGGAAGCTTCGACGTCATCATTGGTATGGACTGGCTCAGTCAGCATCATGCCGAAGTCGTATGTTATGAAAAAATCATTCGAATTCCACTTGCCAACGGCCAAACTCTTCGTACTTTTGGTGAAACCCCATCCAAAGGACTTAAGTTAATGTCGTGTCTGCAAGCTCGAAAGTATCTTCGCAAGGATTACGTAGCGTTCTTAGCCCACATTGTCAAGAAAGAAGACAAGGAGAAGAAGCTCGAAGATATTCCGATTGTTAGAGATTTTCCTCAAGTCTTTCCTGACGACGTCTCAGGACTTCCTCCTATGTGAGAAGTCGAATTTCGAATTGATCTTGTACCTGGTGCCACTCCAGTTGCAAAATCTCCATACCGGTTAGCCCCATCTGAAATGCAAGAGTTAGCTAGTCAGTTGCAAGAGCTGACTGACAAAGGGTTCATACGCCCTAGCTCATCACCTTGGGGTGCGCTGGTTCTGTTCATCAAGAAGAAAGATGGAACTTTTTGAATGTGCATAGATTATAGAGAACTCAATAAGCTGACCATCAAGAACCGTTATCCTTTACCTCGCATCGATGAAATTGTAAGTCGACACGGTGTGCCTTTAACCATCATCTCGGATCAAGATGGCGTTTTACTTCACGAACATGGCAAGCCGTGCAATCAGCGTTAGGCACTCGATTAGACCTCAACACCGCCTTTCATCCTCAAACTGATGGTCAATCTGAGCGCACCATACAGACTCTTGAAGACATGTTACGATCATATGTTATCGACTTCAAGGGCAATCGGATACTCATCTACCATTGGTCGAATTTCATACAATAACAGCTATCACTCTAGTATCGGTGTGGATCCTTGAAGCACTATACGTCTAAGTGCCGTTCACCTGTATGTTGCACGAATCGTGAAACACAGATCACCGGACCAGAATTAATCTAAGAAAAAACCGATAGATTCTCCAAATCCGCAACAATCTTCTAGCAGCTCAGAGTCGTCAAAGAGTACGCAGACAAACGACGAAAGCCGCTCGATTTTGGTTGCGATAACGTATTTGAAGTGCACCAGAAGGAGTTGTTAGGTTGACAAAAAGGTAAGCTATCACCTCGCTATGTTGGACCTTTTAAAATACTCGAGAGAGTTGGTCCTGTAGCTTACAAGCTTGACTTACCTGAAGAACTCAGCAAGATCCGTCCAACGTTCCATGTTTCCAACTTGAAAAAAGTGCCTTGCCGACGAAAACCTTCAAATACCGCTAGAAGATATTCAAATTGACGAGTCGATGCATTTTGTAGAGCGACCTATAGAAGTCATGGACTTTGGTGAGAAACGTTTAAGACGTAGTCGAATTCCTATAGTTAGGGTGCGTTGGGAGTCGAAACGAGGACCCGAGTTTACTTGGGAACGTGAAGACTCAATGCCGAAAAACACCCTCATCTATTTCAAGATAAACCTACTACCACTTAAATTTCGGCCGAAATTTCTAAAAGGGGGAATACTGTAACATCCGTAAAAAAAGGGTTCTAAAACCCTCACCATTTTGTAACCAAGTTTATATTTTAATCTCTTTTCGTTGCGTATTTATGTTAATCGTTTAATAGATTCATTATATTAATCATACAAATAATAACAAATAATATATAAAAACATATTAGTACTAATACAAGGATATTATACACAAAAATAAAAATAAATAAACATGTGCTGACCGCAGGACTCGAACCCGGGTCGCACAAGAGTACAAGCGGACAACAGACCGCTACACCACTCGCCCAACATCTGAAATTATTAAACCCAATAATCTGCTATATCATCTTTCCTTTGATCGGAATTCAAAAGAAGCCGCCCAGTAACGGCTGTAATCACCGGCAATCATCAAATGGTCGTTTTCTTGCAATTAACTGAAGAACCGTTTCTAAACTGAATCTGGACTCAATCACGAGTCAAAACTCATTCAGTTGTGATTGCTAACAAACCGCCATAACCGAAGCTCCTGAATCTGAAGCTTAAATCATGCGACCCTCCTCATCTATAAATAGGGAGTTCTGGAGCCATTAGAATGCACACACACTCCCAAATCTCCTTGCAAATCTCTGTTCATCAGAACCCTCGCCGGAATCACAGCCAATCCCCGAATCCTCGCCAGAAAGTCAGAAGAAACTCCCTGTTCGGTATATCACTTCTTTAACCACTTTCATTCTATTTATATCATGAGTAGTTAATAGGGATTTATAAAAGAATCATCGAACTCACAGATTCAATCGGGTTAACAGGTTCTGTTTTCTTTTATAAAGAAGATGAACTGGAGTTATTGTTTTAATGAATTAAAAATGGTATATAAACCGGGTTAAACACACAGTCCAATTGGTCGGACTGTGTGCATATGAAGTCAAGGTCCCGTGTTCGAGTCTTGTATACGTTCCGATCCACTGAATTTAACAAAACCTTTTTATAACCCAATAATGAAACAAGACAGTAAGTATATAAGATTAATTAAAATCTTGTATTCAACGGGTTAGACACACAGCCCAATTGGTCGGGCTGTGTGCACAAACGAAGCAAAGGTCGCGAGTTCGATCCGGTTTCATGACATTGTCCCTATAATATACCAACCTTTTTATTAAATCAGGGAAAACATATTTTTTTAATTAACTAAACCTTTAATTATTCTCTCCAAACTAAATATTTTATAACCAAATAATATTATTTGCAGATAAAAGTTTAAGCAAATAAAAATATAGTAATTAACACAATAAAATTTATCTAAATTAGCTAATAAAATGTATAAATAATAAGTTAAGTAAAAATATTAAATTCAACCAAAAGAATATATTTTTATCTAAATTATTATGTGAATATTTAGGTTAGCTCGTCACTTGATATCTCAACCACTCAATCGTGCACAATCTTCATCGAATCGTAATCGCACCCACAGTGAGTGAATCTTACAACTCCCCTTTTATGTCACATTTTTGGGGTGTATCATGTGTCGCTATTAATATCTCGTTATTTTGAATCTCGTGCTATTACCATCATGTGATCTAACGTGCTATGTGATATTGTTTGTTTATTGTCATTTTGTGTTTATATTCTCATTTCAGTCAATCTCTCACATTAAGCCCATTTATTCCCCGTTACCTACGGGTGGAGCATCGCGTAGCCTAATATACTAGATCGGCTCCGTTTGATTGAGTCTTGATCTCGCAGCACATCACTTATCGTGCTCACATGTACATTATTAGTGATGATGCGGTTTGTGATTTATATTACATACACGATATTCCCATATTTGGTTAATGCACATTTTTATAAAATACTAAACATATCATTTTTCTTAATGATAAAATGGGATTCACTCGCCAACTTATGTTGACCAAAAACTTTATTTTTACACATGATACAGGTGAACAGGTTTGAAGCGTGTAACACATAGGACATGGGCCTTAGAAAGAAAAATGTAATGTTATTTGCAAGTTTGTTTGGAACATTATAGTGTTTGTATGAATTATGTGTTGATTGAAATGTTTTATTCAAATTTGGAATAATAAATATTAAACGTTTATAATAGTAAATGTCATGAGCTTTGAGGAAAACCAAATCATGCCCCGACTACCTTATCCACTGCGGGTCAGAGTGTGACATCCGAAGCCCTAATTTGCTTATTCTGAATTTTTACGCCACCAGTTCTTTCCCAGTCATCAACTGTCAACAAATTAAAGATTTTTTTTGTCTTAAGTTCCACATATATCATAATTTGCAAATTAAAAATTTACAGTGCGTTAAATACCTTTTTTTGTTAACAACCATCTGATCAAATCTTTGAACCAACTTGTTTCTTCGCTTTTTTTAGATATTAACTGTCACACCCTCAATTTCCACTTGCGGAGTTTTACCGCGAGGCGTGTGAACAAACCAGAATCTGAAACACTAGTACGTCGAACGACTCTATATGATTTGATTATACGTTTTCCAAAATTGTTCTTTGTAGATTTTATATCAATTACCAATATTTAGCAGAGCATTAGTTTTAAAGTTTGAGCGGAAGCATAAATAAGTAATGATGCGGGCGCCAACACAAACGCCAAAACAACTTGAAAAAATCCCAAAACAATATCAATAATTAAGACTCGATAAAGATGTCTTGTTCAATGCATGTGCGTGCACCTAGAGCTCCTAGCGTCCTGAGAAACATGTAAAGAAACAAGTGTCAACATTAAAGATGAGTGAGTTCACAGGTTTTCATAAATTCGTTTGTTCGGTTATAGTTTGTTACTCCGTTATCCCCATCCTGAGATAACATATCAGTTCCATTATTCCAATTCCGGAATAATAAGTTGTTGCTTCCAATATTCCCAACCCAGAATATTAAGTTGTTGTTTCCATTATCCCCAACCCGGGATAATAAGTTGATGTTTCCAATATTCCAAACCCGGAATATTAAGTTGTTGTTTCCATTATCCCCAGCCCGGGATAATAAGTTGATGTTTCCAATATTCCAAACCCGGATATATTAAGTTGTTCCGTAATTAAGTTCAATATTAATGTATATAGGTAGCTAGCCTAAAGTCATGTCACGTAAGAGTTCGCGATCGAAGCTGACAGTTGTGCCTCCGTTTTGCCAGGCCTATCACATGACCATGGCGATGTTAGGCCAATTATTCACCCGTTGACCATACCAGGTCGGCTAGCGCGACTAGCTCGGATGGGGCTCGTCAGACCCAGTAGTACTACTTATAATTCCCCCGCTATTTAACCCAAATACTAACGATCCGAGGAGATTGTCGAGGACTTAAGTGATAAAGCTGCTTAGTGACCATAACATTACATTAACATTAACTTAGTTACCGTATAGTTATGTGACGTTAAATTCGTATAACGTAAAGAGATAGAGTTTGAGAGTGTATACATGTTTCTCCCCCTGTTGTTTAAAAACCGGATAAAGTTAGGGGCCGTGAACTCACCTTTATTTGCTCGGTTAGTGTAGCAAAGATGTTATAAGAGATGGGACCGCTAGTTGTGTCCTAACAAACCAATTAATTCCACGTCAGTGTGAAATCACACCAATACAAATTCCACACGCAATTTACTCACAAAGTGATACACACAAACAACATATCTAACACTCAAACATGCATGCAAGTATTCTCATGTGATCATAGAAATCAAACAACTTATCATGAACATATTCCAAATCCATACAACACTTTATGCATACAATCACAAGTTATCAACTTTCTGCTTAACACTCAATTATTCAGCTGTTTTCTAGGATTTTTATAAAATAGTTCTAACATTCCAAAAATTCCCATATTTTTACAGTAGGTGACATTTATACCATAGAAATTTATATAATTTTTCCAAGTCCTAACTCTTTACCAATTAGCCATAAATATTAATTCATTAAGCTGCAGTCAGATTTACCGCTTTCTGACTGCAGTCTACGAAGAATATATTTAAAAATCACTGATCGTCCGATTAACAAAATTCCAGTTGGAGTTGCCCGGAAATTCTATACCTAGTTGCTGTACAAAAATCATGACTTAACTCCCTACTGATTTTAAAATCCAACTTGATAAACAACCAACAAAATTCCAGAATTTTAACAGCATTAGCTACTGAACTTGTTTAGCCCTTTAAAAATATCAAACGACTTCAGAAAATTATGAATCCAGCGCCATTAGATTCCTTATTCAAATCTCTACGTTTTAGACATCAGAAAATCCGTTTTTCGACAACTAACGACCGAGTTACAGCCCGATGAAATCGGCTGTAACTTTTACTCAGCATCCTGTTTCAGCATATTATTATTACAACTTACATAAACCGTTCCTATTGATCAACCTAAGCGGGCAAGAACCGATTTTTAATCATAGTTTACTACTAACAACTTATCCATGCAAACCCTAGTTCTTACTTCTAGTTTTTACAAACAAAACACACTTGCAAACTTATGATATCCGGAAACAATTCTGCACAAGAACACCATCAAAACAGCCGATTATTTATTCAACATATAAGACCCGACACAAACTAATTAATTAATCATTCGAACATATATTTAACCGAACATGATCTCGCAATCAAGGATAAATCTAACCTTGAATAACTAGGTAAACAAGCCGGGTCTCGGACAAGGGGTGTCCGGCTGTTCCAGCAAACTGCGACCGAGAGAATGATAATAAAGTAGGCTGTTTTGTTTGATCGAATAGAGGTGAACCAAGGCTGATCTCGCGACTGAATGAAGGTGAACAAGGGTTGTTAGCGACCGAGAAAGTGATCCAGACTGAAGTGAACCAGGCTGTGATCCAGACTGAAGTGAACCAGGCTGTTCGCGATCAATGGAGCAAGAGTGAGGCAGTTTGCGGTCGGAGAAGATGAAAGGCTTGGCTGCTGCTTGCTGCGACCGAGAGGGTGGAGAGGGTAAGGCAGCCGACGGCAGCTTTTCTTGTTAGGGTTTGTGAATTCTGAATGGAGTCATGCAATGGATGATATATATAAGCGCAAGGGATAAGGTTACGGTTCTAGATAAGTATTCATGGCTGAGGGACTTGGGTTGGTTTGGTTTGGGTTTGGGTTTGGGCTTGATCTCGCGGCCAAAGATTAGGGTGAGTTAGTTTGATTTGGATTCGATCTCGCGGCCAAGTCTTAGAGTGGTTTGATTTGGGTTTGGTCTTGGCCGAATAGTTGTAGGTTTGTTATGGGTTTGAGTTTTGATCTTGGCCGAATTCTTGAGTTAAGGTTTAAAACTTGTTAACTCCTAGGGTCACCATGAATCTCTTTGGTTCGTGTCGCAGTTCGGTTCGTGTACATATCTACAATAATTACTTTATAACTAAACAATCACACAAACACTCATCACGTATTCATTCCATGCACGTTTAATACTTAGCACACATATTATTCGACAAGTGTCACGTGTAAGTTATCCGAAAAACCCGGGATATCACATTATCCCCATGTTGAAAGAATTTTCGTCACGAAAATTGAGTAAACGCGGTTTAGCATGTAACGTACATGTTTAGAGTGCCACGCACAAAGAGTTAGTTCGTTAATAATGGCACGCAACGTTACGCAACGTTACAAGAAGTTCCCAAGTGTCATACACAAAGATTTCCAAGTGCCATGCACAAGAATTTAGTCAACAATAGTACACGAAAGTATGAGAAGTCTCCAGGTTGTCACATTAACATCAACAATTTTATCACGAACAATATCTACCCAAAAAATACGGATTTTTAACATATCATTTTGTAAACACTATCAACCAACCAAACGAAAAACTACAAAATTTTACATTTATTTTTCTTTTCCACTTAATCAATATTCGGTATTGAGTCAATATCAACACACAAATTCAACATTTCGTTCCATCGGCTAACATCACTTTATGGTCTTTTTTTTCTTTAGACATCATATCAACTTCTTCATGTTAATTATGTTAAAAGACGTACATAAAGGCTATAAAACATTATAAAAATAATTTGTCTTAAAAATGTTCATATTGTATCAAATTTAATATAAAAACATATTCACCTATTTTGTCGTTTCCTTCGTCGTTGGAAAATTCAATAGGGTCATCTTTGGTATTCTTAAACCTACGAGCCATTTATGAGCTATCCTCTCGCTTTCCCCCCTACACAATTACAATAATGGGTTCCTATTATTATATTACCAACTTTGTTTCCTACTCTCGAAATCTATTATCTTTACATATTCTAAAACTTACTTCTTCTCATTGTAACCCTTTTGTACCTATAAATGTAAACAAAATTGTATTACTCGAGTACACAGCTGTATTTCATGTATTAATAGGTTAATGTACACAAATGCACTATTACACTCTCGGATGACTTTTACCCGAATCATTATCAATCAGCAAAACACACATGTTACCCAAATACACTCTCGGATGAAACATAGTTATACACAAATATATACTAAACACAAAATATAACAATAATCCTATCAAGTTTAGAAAAGAAAGATACACATGTGTATCAATCATCGCAATTACACAACTATCCCTTTTCGGTTATTAAGGTACATGTACATTCAAAATCAAGTAAATCTGAACCAATCTTGCAAACTAACCACATTAAAAAAGTTAAATCACTACCCTATACATCAGAAAGTCAAAAAAATGTACCAAAATTCAATTTCAAGCCCTAAATTCAACTTCTTACATTTACGTGATAATTTATGAAAGAAAACCACAATCGGTCTTAAATCATATCAAGATTTATAGTTCAGGAGCATTATTGTGTACCTTGGTTACTCAAACAGTAGGAAATGGCTAACGACTAAAGATCTTCGGCGGGAGCTCTTCGATGTTGCCGGGGAGTTTTTTTGTCGTTGATGATAGAGAGTGAAACAATGATATAATTACAAATTGAAACCTAAGGCTATTATATCTGAATTTGCGGTATATTATTTTGAGAAGAAAAGCAAACTATTCAGTTTCACAGGTTTAAAATATATGGTGTGAATAAGTACAAAAATACCCCTTTCATTTTAATTTTATAGAGAAAATAATATATCATAATTACCATCCTGCCATTGTAATAAAATCTCAAGATGATGTAAACTAATGCCCAGATTAGTTCAGACAATTCACTCTCAGTCTAGTGTTCACTCTAGAACATATATATATATATATATATATATATATATATATATATATATATATATATATATATTGCAGCTTGCTAACAAATTTTTGTGTAGTGGCTTAATGACAACTAGTATTTAACCCCGCTTTATGGAGTGGTAAAACCGTGCTAAGTAGTAAGTAGACGACAATTAAAACCAATAAAAATCTTAAACAAAAAACACGAATTTATATCGCCATGTGACGCTGAAGACAAACACGAACTTATACCACAATCGACATAAAATGTAAACAAACTCGAATTTATATTAAAACGTGTTATAAAGTTGAGTGGGTCAACGTGATACTTATTTAAGTTCTTTTTACGGTACATCAGAAAGTGGGGGGCAAAACCTATGTTTCGAGTAGGGGTAATTCGCAAGCGGCTAGTAAAACTGATAAAATTGTAACACCAAAACACGACATGTAACGCTCTGCTTCCCGTACTTCCTTCATTTAGAAACCGTGTATTGTAATTCATTATTTCTTTTGTTGAAGCTTGCAATTCTCGTAATCATTTTTAACCGCATCGTTGTTAAACCAAGACTATGATCATAATGAAATCAAGATTCTCAATATTCATTCGTTGTAATGTTGTACGTGATTGAAAACGCTTGTGATCCGTGAAACTCGTAATCGTTAAACTAAATTCGTTACGAAAATATAATTACCTATTCGTTTATTAAGTGAGTTAATTAAATTAATTAATTAAATTACTTAATAAAATCAATTAATTTCTTTTACAAAATTAAAATGCTATTTTTTTGTAAATATATTAACATTTAGAATTTAAATGTTAATATTTATATCTTTCCTTAATAAAGTCTAAGGTCTAAATTGCAATTCTTGGATTCTTTAACTTCAGGGGCTATTTCTGCCATTTCTGAAACTAATATAAGATTTTTAATTAATAAAAAAATATCAGCAAAACCAGATCTGCGGGACTCGAACCCGGGACCTCCGGTTCAACAAACAGCAGCAACCACTCCGCCAGGCGCATACATTTGATAGATCCCGGAAACACAAGACTTTTAAGTCGTGTTTCCGGAGTAGGATGCTGGTCGCAAACAGTAGGCGGCAGCAGCCCTTTGTGGGCGGGATTTTGAGTTTTAAACAATTTTTTACATTGATTACTCACCTAACAACTAACCTAAACTTAACTCTATAAAACACACCTCTAATCCAAGCATTATTACACTTTAATCTCCCTCAAATCTCTCTCAAAACCCTTAAAACCAGCTGCCAAATTCCAAGTTCGAGCAGATTGTATCCATCTTACAAAAGTGAGCATATCTTGCTCATTTCTCAACGAAATCATCTCATTCTTCTTTCTAAACACTTGGACAAACTTTAAGTTTGAATCCTAGGGTTCTCCATGGAGAACTCAGATCTGGAAATGCACTTAAATGTCTAAAAACTTTCTGTTTGTTTTCAAAAACTTTTCAAAACTTATATTTCTTCATCCAACTTGAGTTTAACTCATCTCAAACCTATGTCATAATGCTTACAACCACTCTTATGGTTGGTTAGGCTTAAAAACAAGGTTGAGACATTCAAAATAGATGATTTATCCTCACAAATATTCTGTTTTCATAGAGCTTCAAGCTCACAAGTGATGCAAGTTCATAAACTTGTTCATGTGTGTCCACCATGGTTAGCTTGGGCTATCCTAACTCGAGACCACACATCACTTGATGATTTTCTAGACCTAAAGTGTCACCATGGACACACTTTACATTCTTGTCATTTACATTATTGTTCATATTATTGTTCTAGTACCCTCCTTGTTACCCATGGTGACTTGTGTAGTGGTGAACGTTATTCGAGGTTCCTAAATGGATGGTTCTACCTCCTACCTCCTCCATGAAATCCTTGTTAGTATGGTTTATTATTATGTACATATAATATCTATGGACTATATTATAATCCTAAAAACCGAAACCTTTCTAATGACTATATAATCACCTATCAAGTTATTAAGTTACCACTAAAGTATGTAGTTCCTTGTCACGATTCTAATAGGTCCCGAACCTATGAAATCACATTCAACCATTATGGGTTACTATAATGTCAAGAACAAGTGCTACATCTTAGTGAATACTTTTGCATCATAATACTTTATCACGCTTTATTTTTATCATGCTCGAATAACCCAAATCCTCCGTCAAACTCGTTACTCATACGCCCTCGTTTTCCTCTGTAGGATAACTCGGTGTTCATCCCATCAATCAACCAACTCCATGGACTTGTCAAGTTTGAAGACTTAGCAAAACCTTGAGTACACTTGACCCACTTTTCGTTTTCAACACTTTTTGGTGTAACATGTTTACTTATACCAAAACCACAACACTTAACTTTATGAAATGCACAAACAATCCTATACACATGAATACTTGATACGCTTACGTGATGCTTATATATTGGACATTCTTTATGTGATACTTTAGTCATTAACTTGTTTTAAGCCTTCGTTTGACATGTATAAGCGCTTTAGGAAGTAACGCATCCCCCTCCATCGTGTAATCTTGAGGCCATGTTGAGACATCGTGATTGCGTTAAGGGTTTGACTAGTAGTATTGCATTCCTTGTATATGCTCTTATTGTAACATCCGTCGAAAAACGGATTTTCAAAACCCGCTTCGTTTATTAATCAAATATCCAGTTAAAAATTTTCATTACGTATTTATTGCTCAAATTAATTTTAAACAATACATAATTAATATATATATTAGAGTTTTAAAACATAATTATTAAATAACAAAAAAATAATGAATTAAAAAGAATATGGAGACGCCGGGTTTCGAACCCGGGTCACCCACAAGCCAAAACACACAACACACCGCTCCGCCACACACTGCTTTTGTGATAATCAAGGAAACAAATAAGACTTATAATAAAACCCGAAAACCAAATCCAGTAATCAGCGCGCCCAGACTAGTCGTCACCGGAAAAATAGGCAATCCGCAATTCTTGCCATTTTCCTTTTGACTAAAACACGTTAACCGACTTCGACATCGGTTATAACCGATGTCTAACCATCAATCTCGGTCATAACCACCGGAAAACCTTTGACCGCGAATCAAGACCCAAAATCGGACCCAATTCATTCAGTTCTTCCCCATAAATACCCACTCAATCTTCCGGAAATCCTTTCGCTCAGAACCGCTCACTTTTTCGAAGCTTTAGCTCGTCGCCGGAGAATTTCAATTTCGCCGGAACTTCGCCGGAATCGATCGTCAGAAAACCGTATTCATTCATCAGTCGGTATAACTGTCTAAACTTTTCTGCTATCTCTTAATTTATGTTTTAATCGTTCAAATCAATAATCAAAACTGTTAAACAGTTCATACAGTCGGACATCGCAAATCAGAGCCGACGACACTTGCCGGAAAACCGAAGCAAACCCGCTGTTCTGGTATACCATATCATTTAATTTCTCTGTCCATTTCAATCAAGTATAGGTCGTGAACGATTAAACAAGAACAGTCGGATTTCACTGTTCTGTATTCTTAAACGAAGAAGATGAAGTCGAGTATAAGTATAATTAAAACTGGATATTCGAACGGTTTAGACACACAGTCCAGCGGTGGACTGTGTGCACAAACAATACACACGTCCCGGGTTCGAATCGCACACGTACCGACTTTCAGAAATAAAACCAACATTTTTAAAAATTAATCAGATCACATCACATAATGTTTATAAGAGTAATATAATCCATAAGTTAAACAGATTTAACACACAGCCCAACTGGTTGGGCTGTGCGCACTCGAACCGAAAGAACCGAGTTCGACTCCGGGTCCCTGCAACCGGTTCGGCCGTATAAATCGTTTTTAATAAAAAAACCAAATAAGTAAAAAATTAATTAGTATATAAATATAATTAAAACAGAGAATATTTCGAGTTAGACACCTAGCTCAGTTGGTAGAGCTGCGTGCACGTATACGAGAGGTCCCGAGTTTGAACCTCACTCAGCGCATAATTAAACACAGTCCGACCGGTCAACGGTCAACGGTCAATGGTCAAAGTCAACATTTTTTTTTTATTTTCCTTTTTATTTATTCAATTGAAAAATCATTTAAAAATACTTAAAAAATAGATTTTTAAAGTTAGCAAATTTCCTTAAACTCACAAGATAAATCTAAAAATTCCATTAAGAGTAATAAATAAAAATATTAATCCCAAATAAAATCCATTTATTTACCGAATCATTTCGTTATTATTTTAGGTTAGTTTTTCTCTCGTCGATCAAATCCTAAATTCGTGCGCATCCAACGTCATCACAGAACGCACCCAATGTGAGTGAATCTCTACCAAATTCCCCGTTTTAATCATGTTTTAGGGTGTATCATGTGTCGTTTAATTCTTTACTATATTTAAACACTTGTGCATCCATCATATCCGTGATCAAATGTGTATCAAATGTGTATCAATTGTTGTGTGGATTATATGTAGTTTGGATTTATCATTTTCAGTGCACGCATATCATTAGGCCCATCAGTTCCCCGTAGGAGACGGGTTGAGCATCAGGTGCCTCATAAGATCAGCTCCGTTTGATTGAGCCTTGATCTCACATTCATCATCATTCATATCATATACTCATTCAAGTGGTTTGTGTTTGTTTACTTATATATGTTTGCTCACATGTGATTATTGCACAAATTTTCAATATTAAATAAAACAAGAAATTAATAACAATGTTTTATCAAGGTTCACTCGCCAACTTTTGTTGACCCAAAATATCCCCGTTTTACACATGATACAGGTGATCCAGTTGAGGCAGGAAACACATAGGAAGGCCTAGAAGAATAAATCAGTTTAAGCTTTGGATTATTTACATATTTCATTTCCTTGTAATCGTATAGATTTTGATTTGGATATTTAAGTTGTAATTTGAATTTAATAAATATGAAACATTTTAGTAAACATCATGAGCTTTGGTGATATCCCAATTATGCCCCGACTCTTATTCCGCTGCGGGTCGGGGTGTGACACTTATAGAATCATAGTTGCCATGAGGATTTGTTTAAACTTTATTCGTATACATATGCTATGCTTAAACTTGTGTACTCGCCTTTGCTTTTGCATTGAATTGTTATTCTAAAACATGTTACAGGTTGATGAAGAGGATGCTATGAAATCAAATAGCAAGGATTTAGATACACACATTTAGACGTTTAGGTTAATGTTGTTGTATCAATTTTGTTGTATTGTGTTAAGTTTAATTGTTGTATTTGTTTCAATATTGTATTTTGACAATTATTCCTGAAATGAAATTCGACTTTAAATTAAATATTGTCATTATTAGCGTTGTGAGCAATGAGCAATCTCGTTATCATCTTACTCCGATGTTTCCGCCATCGGTTGGGATGTGACATGACAGGAACAACTCAGATTTGAAAAAGAAAACTTGGCAAAAAAATATGACATTACAACAAAAAAAAAACCTAAAATCTCATACTAATGAGACTGAGACATTTTTATAATATAGTAATGCAAATATTTTATTAAATAATTATTAATTTATTATGCCAAAAAATATTCATATAATTAATATAAAGGATTCTCTAAAGAACCTTTAATACCTTAATGGTTATTGGTATACAAACATGATAAGAGATATGTACAATACTAATATAATGATAATAATAAGAATAATAATAGTATGATTATTATTATTTGTTTGTGAATAATAAATAGGCAAATAAAGTGATAATGTACGACATAAGCAACATTTATGTATATCCATGTAAAGAGATAGACTTGTTATATATTTAAGGTATATATTAAAATAAATAATAAGTAAATATTATAAGGTTGGAAGAGAAAGTAACATGTGGCATTAGTTAGAGTCTTTTATTATAAGTTAGATTATTATATATTAATCTTCATTTGTTTTCGTGTGATACATCAGACAATATTCTATGAAATACCTAATTTCTACATTAAATATACAATGTATATGAAGGAACACTAAATTAATATGAGGATTGATTTGTGGGATTAGTCTTGTTTAAGAAAGGTTAATTTTCTTCTTTTCTAATGACTGCTCGATCCTACAAAACAACGCCACACACATTAAACTCGTTATAAGGAGGAGAGACTAAGAGTAAAAACTTATTTTGAGGATAATAAGTGTGTGTATTGAGTGAGAGAGTAAGAGGGCGATCTCTAAAATTGGAGGGAAAGTCCTCTATTTATAGCTGAAGAAAGTAGTGAGGGAGATGAGTTGCTGGGCCTTGGGCTCGACGTCGACATCAAGGAATATCCTATTTGTCCCCTTAGACACGATTGTTAATGTTTGCTGACAAATAGGAAGATGACGCACGATGATTGGATCCATGTGGCCTAGCAGTTGTCCTTGTTGTCGGGTCTGTCATCAGCGGTTAATGGAGATAGGAGAGCAGTGAATGGCGCACAGTGATTGGTGACATGTCATTGTCCTTTTATACTTTTTGTCCCCTGCACTATTGTTCATCGTGAGGCTCTACTGGACATAGTCTAGCGTGCACCTATTGGTTACATGCTCTGCCACTTATACTGAATGTACTACACCTTACTAGCATGCATAGACTCGCGCCACTAAGGCTTGCGTGAATCTCTTAAAAATGACTAAGTAAAGAGTTCATTTGTTTTGGGTATAGCCTTCTGTGCGCGGATCAAGTTGTTGTTGCGCATGTTGACGCATGATTTGGGACCATACTTGTGCTGGATTAGACGATTAATAGGTGGCAATTTCAAAGCTAGTATGCTAGTGGTAGTAAAAGCACGGGTAGCGCGAGTTCTGGCGAACAACATTCAAGTCTAAACTTTGACTTCTGTCCCTGCTATCGAGAAGGAGAGTTCAGTGAAGGACTTAGAGCGGAAGAACTCCAACAAGCATGAACGCGAAGAGGCGGATGAGAACCCCTTGCCAACAGCGAAGAAGTTACATTCAAGAAGCCTCCCAATATTGGAAAAAAAGGAAACTTAGGATTCTTCATGTCCAATATATCCCCCGGTAAGTTAACTTCTAATTCGTTGCGCATGTTATGCTCATAGGCATGTTCCTGACACATTGTACATGCATGCAGAAATAAAAATTTTGCAAGCCAAGATAAGGATTATTCATTTAAAGACTGCGCCCCCCACCTCCACTTCCTCAGACTAGTTCCAGTGGCAAACATGTGGAGGGTGGCCTGGAGGTGACAAGTGGGGGGGGGATGGAAGTTGAGGTGGTTGAAGTGAAGATCAGCACATCGAAGGTGTTATTGGTGGTGAAAGTGTTATTAGTGGTGATGAACCTGTGAAGGTGGTTAGTGGTGAAGAAAGACGGGCGCTAGTGCGCTGGAAGATGTTACATCCAACGTTCAGACTGTATGCATTGATGCTGAGATACTTGAGTCTGAACATGCCTCTAAAAAGTTAATACTAAGAAGGAACCTAAGAAGACAAGCGAAACTGCTCCTGAGCGTGTTTCGGTATCCAACGTGGCGGCTGATAAATGTGGTCCTTCTAATGCTGAGCATAGAGTGTCATCACCTATTCGACCAAACGAAACTCCTTGTGACTATTAGTATCGTTCCTATGACGACAGCCGGGCGAGGGAGATGCATGCCCCAATTTGGAAACTCAAACGAAGCGCTCTCACAGCCAACTGTATCATTCACATATACTTGCGCAAGCTAACCAGATCTCCACCAGCAACCAGATCACACGAGAATGGCGGACGATGTATCGCAAGAGAGCTATATTTGAGGGTACCAGGCACCGCTTGGTGGCAGATTGGAAACTCTTTGAAAAGGTTAAGGCTGAATTAGTCCAAAAACAGGCACAACTTGATGCGCATAGGAAATCTGAAGAGTGGGGCGCCTTGTGTCGCACCCCGGATTTCCAACCCCGAAATCCATATACCAGTGGACCCGGGTGGGGAGTATCGTGACATCAGTTGATAATCGTCATTGTCAATTAAACACGGCACAACAGAAGTCTTGGAGTAAAATTACTATTACAAACCGAATGTTCGAAAATAAAATAATATACAAGCTTGTAATAGAAGATCCACAGGCGGATCATAAAATGTACAAGAAAGAATACAAAACAAACTTTAGGCAGATTTAGGATTTGCAAGATTCTCTATCACTACCAAGCAGCTTCCGGCCTATTTCGTATTGTACATGCAGTTTATCCTTTGGACGATACGTCAGCTTACGCTGGTAAATACACCTAACTGACTCATTTTGAAAACTTTAAAATGGTTTTAAGTGCAAAATGTCACAAAATCTTTTATTAACTTGGGAAAGTTGACGTTGCAACCTTGTATCAGCTTCACATGTTTGTCAATACATACAGGGCCCAGTACAGAAACCGAGACATGATTAATTACACACCACTCGGGACTCACGAAGGAGTCATCCCCAACGTCTTGGGAACATTGCATATGAGCATCAAAAGGTGTATGCCTACACCCCGTGCTAAGGTCCTGCCCAATAACTAATGTATTGAGCCCAGGATATCCAGGACACGGTAATTTAACCCCCGATGTTTATCAAACAAAACTGATTAAAACGAAATATGCGGGTTGACTAGCCACAAGCGGACATTCGATTGACCCATTTTGGACCAAACGGTAATAATTTATCGTATAGCCCGTATAGGGAAAATAAGTGGAGAGTATTTACCTGAGCTGGTCTTCTTCTTTTATTTTTAAATAACTCAGCCGTATACAAAAGTACCAAGTGCAGATAGCATTTACTGGGAAGGCTCTGGTCTGGATTATGGCATAAGCTAGCCAATTAAATACTAACGGTTTTATAACCGAATAGTGTACATGATCAATACGTATAACGCTTGATTAAACTACGATCGGATAGAATGTAGTTTAAACCCGACAAGTACCTTGACTTGTATAATATGGGTAAACTATTATCTTTCTGGATTTTGAGATTAAAATGATAAGGTTAAACCCGTTTCGGTTGATTTTCATAAACTAGTTACATATACTTAACCGAGCGCATATTAGCGATATCGGGTAACCGGATAAGTCATGGACAAGTTCTATATGCCATTATATTATAAATAGGTTAAGATCTCAGTAGGATATTAACTTATATGTTCGTTAAGGTTTTAAAACGAAATTATGCCTCATAAGGGCATTTCGTAATTTTATACCGTATGAAAGGAACTTTAATATAATTTAATGTTATACTTATAAGTATTCTGGAAAATACTCTATTTATGATATAATATCAGTAGGATGTCATTCATATGTGTACTTTATCTTTTATGACCAAACTATGCACCGAAGGGGCATTTTCGTCATTTTACACATAGTTTATAAATTATTTAGGATTCTGAGTTTATAACATGTACCTACTGTAAATATGTTTAAAACAAGTTTTAATATTAGTAGGTAACAAGTCCTGGTCCATTAATATGGTTTAAAACCATATTATGCGCGAAATGGTGCTTGTGTTGTAAAATGACGTTTTAGGTGATGTTTAATGAAAATTGACATTAGGGTCAGATTAAAATGTTTAAAATATGTTATTTAATATAACATATCAGTAGGTAAATGATTTACCTTGAAAAGACTGATTAAAATCATTTTATGAGCCACAAGGGCTAAAACCGTCATTTATCGACATAGTTTAAGGATCTATTTGAAAACTCAGTTTATAACTTGGTTTAACATCCCAAATAATCCTACTTATAATATTACATCAGTAGGAAACTCATTTTCAAGTTCATTACTATTTAAAACCTTGTTTTATACAAAAAGGACATTTTGGTCAAATGTGGCATAATTATGGAACTTGCGCATAAAACTTAGATTCTGATTATGATCATGTAATATAACCTTAGAGCGTTATGCTACATTATATCATGATCATAATGCAACTTTATATAAGTAGGTAACTAATCTAAATCGGGTCAGAATCGAAAGTCAAAGCAGAAGTCAAACTTCGCGACTTTCGGTTGCGAACCGATCCTAGAACTGAAATTGACGAGCCAAACATGTTCTTACATGTTCTGATAATTATTACCAACTTGTTTAAGTGTCAAAACAGGTTTCATAACATATGTAAGATCAATTTATGATTTTTCCGAAAAATGGCCTGTTTGACTTTTTATTTTAATAACTTTGACCCGTCAATTGGTCTAGCAAACGTGATCTTCAGGAGGTGCCCTTTATAGGGACTAACACCTACCTTATTACGATCACTTAGCCATGTTCATTTCGAACAATGGCTGGACCATAATGGTCTTAACCGAAAGTCAAAGCGTTTTACGAAAACGCTTGACTTTTGGCTATAAAAGCCTATAAACGAAAATGCAAGAGCAAGGAACACTTACAAGAGGTTCTTACAATGCAAGAGAACTAAGTTGGATGCTCCTTTCAGCTAGGAACTTCCAGAGGAGGGAGAAGAGTTATGATTTAGAAAGGTACAAGTTGGAATGAAGCATTTGAACACCTATTTATAGTTGGAGAACTCAAAGGAGGTGAAACTAGGTGTTTAGGGGTGTAAGAAGAAGCTTACAAGTGTCCCAAAACGTGGCATAGTAGTTTAGAGAAGCCATAGTTTTGAATTAATGGTTTTGGAGTTTTGCTTGGTCTCCAAACAAAATTTTCTGCTGCAGGTCTGTTCTCGCGCCCCGCGAGAGACCTAGGCCTGGTCTCTCGCGGCCCGCGACCGCCCCATGGTCAGTTTCAAAAGTTGACACTTTTGACCCCTGAACTTTATAAAGCTCCTAAAAACCTTTTTAAACACCTTTTTGGCACTTTTAGCCCTCCGTAGCCAGTACTTGGCATACCCGAGATTATGCCCGGACATTGTCGAGCTCTCGGTTCGTTAAAAGGTCACTCAGTGGTATAAATTAACATGTTGACACTTTTAATCCCTCCATTATCCAACTTTCACATATTTACAAAATTGAACCCTCTCGTCCAACAAATGGCACGTATGAGAGTTTAGGACTTCACAAAGGATCACTCAGAGGCTTATGATAAGCATGTTAATCCCGATGTCACTTAGAGGCTGGGCATGTTGACATATCAGTCACTCAGATGCCAAATGATTTAAGCATGTTGACATATCAGTCACTCAGAGGCTGTTGTTTATGCATGTTGACATCAGACCGTCACTCAGATGCTCGGTTTGAGCATGTTGATGCCTTTAGTCCTTATTGGTCTTTAATAGACTATATTTAAAATACAACATGTGTCACTATACTATTGGACACGATTTTATAGGGTGTTACATCCTCACCCCCTTAAAAGAAATCTCGACCTCGAGATTTTATTCAAAAAGATGGGGGTATTTTTGTCGCATAGTGGACTCAACCTCCGACGTATATTCAAGACCTCTAAAAGCGTCCCACTTAACCTTTACTATAGGTATCATTTTTCGTCGGAGTTTCTTAACCTGTCGATCCTCGATCGAAATTGGTTTTTCAACGAACCTCAGGTTTTCATCAATTTGCACATCCTTGTGCGACATTGCTAGCGACTCATCGGCTAGACATTTCTTAAGATTAGATATGTGGAATACATCATGAATTCCACTAAGCTCTTATGGCAACCTGAGCTTATAACCTACAGTGCCGACACATTCGATTATCTCGAAGGGTCCTATATATCTAGGGCTTAACTTGCCATTCTTTCCAAAACGCATCACACCTTTCCAGGGTGATACTTTTAGCATGACTTTGTCCCCTACTTGGAACTAAAGAGGTTTACGCCTCTTGTCAGCATAGCTTTTCTGCCTATCCCTGGCAGCTTTGAGACGATCACAGATTTGCATAATCTTTTCTGTGGTCTCCAGGACAATCTCTGGTCCTGATAGTTGGGCTTCCCCAACTCCTGCCCAGCATATGGGCGTTCTACATTTTCTCCCATACAAGGCCTCAAAAGGAGCAACCTTGATGCTTGTATGATACCTGTTATTGTAGGAGAATTCTATTAGGGGTAAGTGGTCATCCCAACTTCCGCCTAAATCAATCACACATGCCCTGAGCATGTCTTCCAGAGTCTGAATAGTACGCTCACTTTGACCATCAGTTTGCGGATGGTAAGCCGTACTAAAATTTAATCGTGTGCCTAAAGATTGTTGGAAACTTTTCCAAAAGTGAGATGTGTATCTAGTATCTCTATCGGATACAATAGATACTGGCACACCGTGTAGGGACACTATCTTGTCCACATACAACTTAGCCAATTTATCTGAATTATACGTTTCCTTTATTGGCAAGAAGTGTGCTGACTTAGTCAACCTATCCACTATGACCCAAATAGTTTTATTACCACCTTTGGTCTTAGGTAACTTGGTAATTAAATCCATAGTTACCATTTCCCATTTCCAAGTGGGAATTTCTAATTGTTGTAGCAGTCCTGACGGTTTCTGATGTTCAGCCTTAACTTGCGAACACGTCAGATACTTAGCTACATAAGTGGCTATGGATTTCTTCAAACCCATCCACCAATAATTCTTCTTCAAGTCTTGATACTTCTTGTCACCCCCTGGGTGAACTGAGTATCTTGAACTATGCGCTTCTTGGAGGATTAGATCTCTAAGTCCTCCAAAGATTGGAACCCAAATTCTATCATTAAATCTTAGGATTCCATCCTTTCCAGGCGCTAATTGATCAACGATTCCGCCTAATCCCTCATTAGGAATATTAGCCTCTAACAAGGCTTGTTTTTGCGCATATAATAGCCTCTCACTCAAGCTATTTCTGAGCTCAATGCTCTTAGCGTTAATCCTTATAGGTTTGACCTTTTCCTTGCGACTTAAGGCACCGGCAACTACATTTGCCTTGCCTAGATGGTAGCGAATCTCACAATCATAATCATTAAGAGTTTCCATCCAACGGCGTTGTCGCATGTTCAATTCTTTCTGATTGAAAAGATGCTGGAGACTTTTATGGTCTGTGTATATAACACACTTTGTGCCATACAAGTAATGTCTCCACAGTTTTAGTACAAATACAACGGCACCCAATTCCAAATCGTGGGTGGTGTAATTCTTTTCATGCACCTTTAATTGTTGTGATGCATAGGTAATTACCTTGCCATTTTGCATTAGCACACAACCTATACTGGTGTGTGATGCATCACAATAAACAACAAAATTCTCAATATCCTCAGGTAGAGATAACACAGGAGCGTTGCTCAACTTGTGTTTAAGAATCTCAAAAGATTCTTGTTGCTTTGTACCCCAATTATACTTAACATTCTTACGGGTCAAGGAAGTTAAAGGAGTGGCTATCCGTGAAAAGTTCTCAATGAACCTACTATAGTATCCAGCTAATCCCAAGAAACTACGAACTTCCGTTGGGGTCTTGTGCACTTCCCAATTCATTATGGCCTCAATTTTGGCGGGATCCACTTGGATACCAAGCTCACTTACCATATGTCCAAGAAATTTGACTTCTCTACGCCAAAATTCACATTTAGAGAACTTTGCATAAAGTTTCTCCTGCCTTAATAATACTAGGATGCACCAAAGATGTTTCTCGTGATCAGCTTGATTATGAGAATATATAAGTATGTTGTCACACCCCGACCCGCAGCGGAATAAGAGTCGGGGCATAATTAGGTTATCACCAAAGCTCATGATATTTACTAATATGTTTCATATTTATTAAAGTCAAAGTTACATTTCCAAATATCCAAACATGTCCATACAATACAAAGAAAATAAACCAAACATAACAATCCCAAACTCTAAATCATTTTATTCTTCTAGTCCAATCCTATGTGTTTCTGGCTGCTGCTGGTTCACCTGTATCATGTGTAAAAATGGGGGTTTTTGGGTCAACATAAGTTGGCGAGTGAACCTTATTAGATAAACATTTATTATTGATTTACTTGTTAGTTTATCAATGAAAAATTGTGCATAACCATAAATGAGCAAATGTAAATAATCAGGCAGTGGCAATAGCAATCACAACTATAACATACAATAACATATGATAGCATACATAAACATACCAACATCATACGATAAATAACATAAATGAAATTGTGCGATCAAGGCTCAATCAAACGGAGCCGATCGTATTGCATGTACTAAAAATGAAAAATGTCTGTGCAATCAAGGCTCAATCAAACGGAGCCGATCGTATGTGAGCACGCCAGGTTCACGCTCATAATGAAATGGGGAACATGCTCAACGCTCATAATGTAATGGGGAGCGGCGGCCTATGAAATTGCATGTACTGAAAATAATAAATTGCAGCTAACAATAACGACACAACAGTTGAAACAAACTGAATACACATGTTCATGATATGATGTATGCACAATGGTTTAAATATAATATATATAACAAGACACATGATACACCTCAAAACGTGATTAAAACGGGGAATTTGTAAAGATTCACTCACATTGGGTGCGTTTGAATGGAGATGATGAGATGCGCACGAGTCGGGATAAATGAACAACGAGAATTACTAACCTAAATAATGGCGGAAAAATATAGTAAATGAGTGGATTTTATTAAGTATTTTAATGAAATTTTTAGATATATTTTTGTGAGTTTAAAGCTATTTTCTATCTTTAAAAATGTTATTTTTAAGTATTTTTAATTGATTTTTAAATTAAATTAAATAAATAAAAATATAAAAAAAATTGTTTATTTTGCGTTGACCTGTTGACCGTTGACCGTTGACTTGTTGACCTGTTGACCGGTTCGGTCAAAGTGTATGAATGCGCTGGGCGCGACTCGAACCCGAGACCTCCCGTACGCGTGCACGCAGCTCTGCCAACTGAGCTACGTGTCTAACCCGAAATAATCTTGTTTTTAATTATACTTATATACTAATTCGGTTTAACCAAAATTCTTTTAATTTCAAAAACATTTTAATTCAACAAACCGGTGCCAGTAACAGGTTTCGAACGCGTGACGTGCGACTTAGTGTTGCACACAGTCCACCGCTGGACTGTGTGTCTAACCTGGTTAATATCTCGGTTTTTATTATACTTAACAACTAACGGAGTTAACCCGGTTTAGTTTTAAACAAAAAGGCATTTTATTACATAAGGAGTGCGTGTATCAGGGATCGAACTCGTGACATGCGACTATGTTTTGCACACAGTCCACCGCTGGACTGTGTGTCTAACCCGTTCATATTACTGATTTTAAATAAACTTATAACTTAACTAACTTCGTCTTCTTCATTCAAATTACAGTCGACTGAATTACTAATCCGTTTCTTGCGTTTACGATTATCCAACATTCATAAGACTAAAACGAAATAGCAGAGACGGTGTTGGAAGTTAAACATACCGTATGAATGATTTATCACAGAGTCTCTGGCAATGCGTCGGCTCTGTTTTTGTGCACCTCAACTGAACCAAACAATTAACCATTTTGATTAGCCAATCGTGGAATTGAAGTGATAAACAAACGTTAATAGTGTGATTGAAGGTCCTTACCGTTTCACAGACGGAAATAAAGATTTCCAGGAAATTTCCGGCGAACTGGAATTATCCGATAACGGTGCCTGAATTCAATCCCAAGTGGATGGTTTGAGTTAGAAACAGCTTAACAACTGTTAGACTACGATGGTATTGAAGAACTTACCGATTTGAGGACAAATAAGGTTTTCCGGCGAACCTTACAGAAATTTCCGGCGAGTTGATTTAAGCGTTCTGATGGACTGAAAGTGTGACGAAAGTGAAATGGAATGTTTGCCTGATGTCTCTGGGTCGCGAGAAGGGTTTTGATTGAAGTAATCTGAACTTTGATTACTTTCGGTTATAAAAACCGATAATGATGAAAATTGATGTTCAATCAATTCCGAATTGATTAAAATCGTCGGTGCATCGGTTATAAACCTGAATGTGCGATTAATCAAACGATTAGTCGATTGATTTGCCTATTTCAGTTACTCAGTTGGCGCAACCGGTTTAACTGTATTTGCGCATAAAAGTTATTTGTTTCCTAGAAATGACAGATAATAACAAGTGGCGGAGTGGTGATGTGGGTGTGTGCTAAGTCTTTGGATTTATAAACCGGCTGACCCGGGTTCGAGTCCCGGCAGCAACATTTCTTTTTTATTTATTTTGTTTTCACTTTTTATCAAATATAATTTTTATAGTTTAGTTTGTTTATTAATTATGTATCATTAAAAACCAAAATAACCATAAATACACAACGTGACATTTATAACTTGATATTCGATTACAAAACGGAGCGGGTTTGGAAACCCGTTTTTGACAAATGTTACAGTATCCCCTACTTTTAGGAATTTCGTCCCGAAATTTAAGTAGTTGAAGTAGTAGGAAAAAGATGCGGGTATTTTTCACGCATTGAGTCTTCACGTTCCCAAGTAAACTCAGGTCCCCGTTTCGACTCCCAGCGTACCCTAACAATTGGAATGCGACTTCCTTGTAGACGTTTCTCTCCGAAGTCCATGATCTCTACTGGTCTTTCAATAAAATGCATAGATTCATCAATCTGAATATCTTCCAGAGGAATGTGGAGGTTTTCATCAGCGAGGCACTTCTTCAAGTTTGATACGTGGAATGTGGGATGAATCCTTTTGAGTTCTTCTGGTAGATCAAGCTTGTATGCTACAGGTCCTACTCTTTCGAGTATCTTGAAAGGTCCTACGTAGCGTGGTGCTAGCTTGCCCTTTTGACCAAAACGAACTACTCCCTTCCACGGTGATACTTTTAGAAGTACATGATCCCCAATGTTAAACTCTAAAGGCTTCCGTCGTTTATCTGCATAACTCTTTTGACGACTTTGGGCCGCTAGAAGATTGTTTCGGATTTGATGGATCTTGTCTGTGGTTTCTTGGATCAATTCTGGACCAGTGATTTGAGCTTCCCTAATTTCGTGCCAACATACTGGAGATCGGCACTTACGACCATATAAGGCTTCAAAAGGTGCCATGCCGATGCTTGAATGATAGCTGTTGTTGTACGAAAATTCAACTAATGGTAGGTGGGCGTCCCAATTTCCCTTGAAGTCTATGACACATGCTCGAAGCATATCTTCAAGAGTTTGAATGGTGCGCTCAGATTGTCCATCAGTTTGGGGATGATAGGCGGTACTGAGATCTAATCGCGTACCCATAGCGGATTGTACTGCTTGCCATGTTCGTGAAGTGAAACGACCATCACGATCAGAAATAATGCTTAACGGTACTCCATGTCGGCTTACGATTTCGCTGATATAAATACGAGCTAGCTTTTCGTTCTTGAAATCTTCGCGGATAGGAATAAAGTGAGCTGATTTTGTAAGCCGGTCAATGATTACCCATATAGTGTCATACCACCAGAAGTGCGAGGTAACCTGGTAATGAAGTCCAAGGTTATATTTTCCCACTTCCATACAGGTATTTCAGGTTGTACCAGAAGTCCTGGGGGTCTTTGCTGTTCAGCTTTCACCTTGGAACATGTAAGGCACTTAGAAACAAAAACAGCAATATCCTTCTTCATTCCAGGCCACCAATAGGTATATCGTAGGTCTTGATACATCTTATCGGCTCCTGGGTGTATAGAATATCGCGTTTTGTGAGCTTTATTCATAAGAATTTCACGAAGATTGTTGTGGTTAGGAATCCAGATACGATCTAGGTAATACAGAATACCGTCAGATTTAGTTTCAATTTTTAGCTCAGCTCCACAAGACATCTCCTTTCGTACATCATCTTCCGTTATTGAAACGTGTTGGGCTTCTCGAATTTGATCTTTAATGTCAGTTATGATTTGCGAACATAGAAGACGAATGGAGTTCGCATAACCCTTTCGACTAAGTGCATCAGCCACCACATTTGCTTTGCCAGAGTGGTACCGAATTTCACAGTCGTAGTCATTTAGAAGTTCGACCCATCTTCGTTGCCTCATGTTTAACTCTTTTTGATTGAAGATATGTTGAAGACTCTTGTGGTCAGTGTATATTTCACACTTAGTACCATAGAGATAACGTCTCCATATCTTAAGAGCGAACACAACGGCTCCAAGTTCTAGGTCATGAGTGGTGTAGTTCTTCTCATGCGTCTTGAGTTGTCTCGAAGCATAAGCTATAACCTTTCCTCTTTGCATTAGAACGCAACCTAATCCTTGCCCTGACGCGTTGCAATAGACCACAAAATCATCACAACCTTCAGGAAGAGTGAGGATTGGTGCATCACAAAGTTTTTGTTTAAGGGTTTGCAAGGCTTCTTCTTGCTTGGGTCCCCATATGAAAGGTTTTCCCTTATGAGTTAAAGCCGTGAGTGGTACAGCAATGCGAGAGAAGTTTGAAATGAAATGACGATAATAGCCAGCTAGACCAAGAAAAGATCTTACTTCAGTTGGTGTACGTGGAGCTTGCCATTCTTGTACCGCTTTGATCTTTGAGGGGTCGACATGTATTCCCTTGTCATTGACTACATGTCCGAGGAATTGCACCTCTTTTAACCAAAATTCGCATTTGGAGAATTTAGCGTAAAGCTTTTCATTCTCTAGAAGTGTAAGGATGAGTCGAAGATGACGCTCATGATCAGATTTAGACTTTGAATAAATAAGAATGTCGTCGATGAAGACTATAACAAATCGATCAAGATAAGGTTTGCAGACTCTGTTCATTAGGTCTATGAAGACAGCTGGTGCGTTGGTTAAACCAAATGGCATGACCATGAATTTATAATGGCCATAACGAGTTCGGAAAGCAGTCTTTGGGACGTCTTCTTCATGTACTCTAAGTTGATGATAGCCAGATCAAAGGTCGATTTTTGAAAAGCAGTTGGCACCTTGAAGTTGGTCAAGAAGATCATCAATGCGAGGTAAAGGATAGCGATTCTTGATTGTTAACTTGTTGAGCTCTCTGTAGTCGATGCACATACGAAACGATCCATCTTTCTTCTTTACGAAAAGAACAGGTGCACCCCAAGGCGATGAACTAGGACGTATGAATCCCTTGTCAGTCAACTCTTGTAATTGACTGGCTAGCTCTTGCATTTCAGAGGGGGCTAACCTATAAGGAGACTTTGCAACTGGTGTAGCACCAGGTATAAGATCAATACGGAATTTGACTTCTCTAACTGGAGGAAGTCCTGAAATGTCGTCAGGAAAAACTTGCGGGAAATCTTTTACTACAGGAATGTCTTCAAGTTTCTTCTCCATGGTTCCCTTTTTGATGATACGAGCTAAAAACACGACATAATTCTTGCGAAGATATTTTTGAGCTTGAAGACAAGACATTAAGCTGAGTCCTTTCGACGAGGTTTCTCCAAAGATTCGAAGAGTCTGACCGTTTGAAAGAGGAATACGTATAAATTTTTCGCGACATACAACTTCTGCCTGATGTTGACTGAGCCAGTCCATACCAATTATGATATCAAAACTTCCCAGCTTCATAGGAATAAGGTCGACTGAGAAGTCGTGGTCGTTTAATGTGAGTGTACAGTTGCGAATAATAGAGTTTAATGAAACTGGTTTCCCGTCAGCAACTTCTACCGTTACGGATTCCATGAGCTTATCACGATTTTGGTTTAGGATAAGTTCAAATTCTAAGGACACAAAACTTCTATCCGCACCAGTATCAAATAATATGGATGCATATCTACCATTTATAAGGAACGTACCGTTAACCACATTGCCGTCAGCTCTGGCCTGGTTAGCGTTGATATTGAAAGCTCTTCCTCTTGCAGGTGGAGGAGCTTGGTTCGCTTGATTCACCGGGTTGGCTTGGGCCTGAGCATGAATAATGTTTACCAACCTTGGACAAGTGTTTCTGAAATGGCTTGGGTCTCCGCAATTGTAGCAAGCCCGCATTGGTTGACCCATAGGATAATTGGGTTGGTAATATGTTTGGGCTAAATGTTGGGCAGGTGGATATTGTAGGGGTGGTTGGGCTTGACCCATTAATTGTTGGTGGGGTTGGGTTGAAGGTTGGTGGCGGTTCGTTCGTTGAGGCATGCGGCAGGTTTGAACAGTATGACCTGCGCGACCACAGCCGGTGCAATATTGGAAGGATGATCAGGATAATGGTGATATTGGCAACGGTTGCATTTTGGTAACGGGCCAGTGTAAGGTCTTCTGTATGGTGCGGGTGGAGGGGCAACCTGGGTAATGGGTGCAGCAGGGATAGGGGAGTTGGTTTGAGTAACAGCGAAGTTTCTGGTGTTGCGCTTCCTCTTGTTAGCAAACTTAGAGGAAGAGATGGGATGGTTTGAAGTTTGACCCTCAACAGGGGCTTTCTTTTTCTCTTCTTTGAACTTCCCGTTGCGAATTCGGTTCTCGGTCAGTTCACTTGCTAGCTCCATAGCAGCTTCAAGTGTTACTGGTGAGATTTGAGAACTGAATCTTGAATTTTCGAGGGAAGTCCTCGAATATAATGCTCGATCAGACGATAAGTTGGGGTGAACAAATTTGGAACCATTTGGTTCAACTCCAAGAACCTCTTATTATAGTTGGTATGATCACCCTCCTTTTGCTTTAAAGAATGAAATTCGTCCTCCAACTTTTTAATTTCACTCCTAGGACAGAAACGCCTAGTCATGATTTCCCTTAACTCCTCCCAAGTTAAGGCCATTGCATCATCAGTTCCCCTCTTCTCTTTTTCAGTATTCCACCAAGTGAGAGCTACCCCAAATAGTCTCCCGGTGGCGTATCGAACCTTGCGATCCTCAGGACAATCGCAGTTGAGAAAAGTGTTTTCCATCTCCTCAAACCAGTGGAGGAGGGCAGTGACACCTTCGGTCCCCTCAAATTTAGGAGGATCACAAGATTTGAAATGTTTGTATGAGCACTTGCTGGTTGGAGGGTTGTCGATGTTCTGGTCATGTTGTTTGGGAGGGTTAGTAGGATTTGTAGCGAGGGCTTGTTGTACTTGGACCACAATGTCAGGCAGTATCGTGGCCATTTGTTTCGCGATTTGTGTGGCCAAGCGTTCCTGAGACCTTCCTGATCTTTTACCCCTTCGTTGCTGTCTGGACGACATCTACAGGAACATACATGAGAAGATTGTGAGTTTATGGTGTCTTTTTAGGTGTCATGTGTGTTTAAGAAAATGAAAATAACATAAATATCAATAATGCAACTACATCCATAGGATGTCTTGGGTTTGCTCATGTTGGGCCTCAAATGTCCCCCATACCTTCACCTATATAGTCATGTGGGCCCCCATGGCTATTGGCTTGGTAGGATTCACATTAGTATTGGCGATTTAACACTCGCATCACCCGAATGCAAACCACAAAATATGTTTACGAGATGTATGGTCGGAATGTGTCCAGGTGTAGACACAATGACAACTCAAAGTGGGGTTAGCTCACACGACGTTTGGTATAGCATGCTTTGGCCTAATAGGTACTTCGTACTCTCATCGTTAGTCCCCAGGTAGGCAAACTGGTCCTTTACTTGGATTTATACGAATGCCAGCCTAGACAGGACGTCCCGACTACCGGTACGGTACCCTTCCAGTTACTACATGCCCGTCATGAGAACTCACTTTGATGAGATTTGAAAACACAAAAATCATTGTAAAAACAATCATGATGTGGTGTGTGCTTTCATGGATGTGATATGTTATGAGTATATGATTCATGATAGGCATTATATGGTAATACATACTTATGATCATGCTTGCATAATATTGAATGTAACATTTAACATAAAACATATAAACATCATGAAATTTGGCATGTAACACACAAAAATCTTATAAGTTTCTAATCAACTATAGTATAGGCTCTAAAGGTCTAATAACCTATCCTATATCCCTATAGTCATGGCTCTGATACCAATCTGTCACACCCCGACCCGCAGGGGAATAAGAGTCGGGGCATAATTGGGTTATCACCAAAGCTCATGATATTTACTAATATGTTTCATATTTATTAAAGTCAAAGTTACATTTCCAAATATCCAAACATGTCCATACAATACAAAGAAAATAAACCAAACATAACAATCCCAAACTCTAAATCATTTTATTCTTCTAGTCCAATCCTATGTGTTTCTGGCTGCTGCTGGTTCACCTGTATCATGTGTAAAAATGGGGGGTTTTGGTCAACATAAGTTGGCGAGTGAACCTTATTAGATAAACATTTATTATTGATTTACTTGTTAGTTTATCAATGAAAAATTGTGCATAACCATAAATGAGCAAATGTAAATAATCAGGCAGTGGCAATAGCAATCACAACTATAACATACAATAACATATGATAGCATACATAAACATACCAACATCATACGATAAATAACATAAATGAAACTGTGCGATCAAGGCTCAATCAAACGGAGCCGATCGTATTGCATGTACTAAAAATGAAAAATGTCTGTGCGATCAAGGCTCAATCAAACGGAGCCGATCGTATGTGGGCACGCCAGGTTCACGCTCATAATGAAATGGGGAACATGCTCAACGCTCATAATGTAATGGGGAGCGGCGGCCTATGAAATTGCATGTACTGAAAATAATAAATTGCATCTAACAATAACGACACAACAGTTGAAACAAACTGAATACACATGTTCATGATATGATGTATGCACAATGGTTTAAATATAATATATATAACAAGACACATGATACACCCCAAAACGTGATTAAAACGGGGAATTTGTAAAGATTCACTCACATTGGGTGCGTTTGAATGGAGATGATGAGATGCGCACGAGTCGGGAGAAATGAACAACGAGAATTACTAACCTAAATAATGGCGGAAAAATATAGTAAATGAGTGGATTTTATTAAGGATTTTAATGAAATTTTTAGATATATTTTTGTGAATTTAAGGCTATTTTCTATCTTTAAAAATGTTATTTTTAAGTATTTTTAATTGATTTTTAAATTAAATTAAATAAATAAAATATAAAAAAAATTGTTTATTTTGCGTTGACCTGTTGACCGTTGACCGTTGACTTGTTGACCTGTTGACCGGTTCGGTCAAAGTGTATGAATGCGCTGGGCGAGACTCGAACCCGAGACCTCCCGTACGCGTGCACGCAGCTCTACCAACTGAGCTACGTGTCTAACCCGAAATAATCTTGTTTTTAATTATATTTATATACTAATTTGGTTTAACCAAAATTCTTTTAATTTCAAAAACATTTTAATTCAACAAACCGGTGCCAGTAACAGGTTTCGAACGCGTGACGTGCGACTTAGTGTTGCACACAGTCCACCGCTGGACTGTGTGTCTAACCTGGTTAATATCTCGGTTTTTATTATACTTAACAACTAACGGAGTTAACCCGGTTTAGTTTTAAACAAAAAGGCATTTTATTACATAAGGAGTGCGTGTATCAGGGATCGAACTCGTGACATGAGACTATGTTTTGCACACAGTCCACCGCTGGATTGTGTGTCTAACCCGTTCATATTACTGATTTTAAATAAACTTATAACTTAACTAACTTCGTCTTCTTCATTCAAATTACAGTCGACTGAATTACTAATCCGTTTCTTGCGTTTACGATTATCCAACATTCATAAGACTAAAACGAAATAGCAGAGACGGTGTTGGAAGTTAAACATACCGTATGAATGATTTATCACAGAGTCTCCGGCAATGCGTCGGCTCTGTTTTTGTGCACCTCAAATGAACCAAAAAATTAACCATTTTGATTAGCCAATCGTGGAATTGAAGTGATAAACAAACGTTAATAGTGTGATTGAAGGTCCTTACCGTTTCACAGACGGAAATAAAGATTTCCAGGAAATTTCCGGCGAACTGGAATTATCCGATAACGGTGCCTGAATTCAATCCCAAGTGGATGGTTTGAGTTAGAAACAGCTTAACAACTGTTAGACTACGATGGTATTGAAGAACTTACCGATTTGAGGACAAATACGGTTTTCCGGCGAACCTTACAGAAATTTCCGGCGAGTTGATTTAAGCGTTCTGATGGACTGAAAGTGTGACGAAAGTGAAATGGAATGTTTGCCTGATGTCTCTGGGTCGCGAGAAGGGTTTTGATTGAAGTAATCTGAACTTTGATTACTTTCGGTTATAAAAACCGATAATGATGAAAATTGATGTTCAATCAATTCCGAATTGATTAAAATCGTCGGTGCATCGGTTATAAACCTGAATGTGCGATTAATCAAACGATTAGTCGATTGATTTGCCTATTTCAGTTACTCAGTTGGCGCAACCGGTTTAACTGTATTTGCGCATAAAAGTTATTTGTTTCCTAGAAATGACAGATAATAACAAGTGGCGGAGTGGTGATGTGGGTGTGTGCTAAGTCTTTGGATTTATAAACCGGCTGACCCGGGTTCGAGTCCCGGCAGCAACATTTCTTTTTTATTTATTTTGTTTTCACTTTTTATCAAATATAATTTTTATAGTTTAGTTTGTTTATTAATTATGTATCATTAAAAACCAAAATAACCATAAATACACAACGTGACATTTATAACTTGATATTCGATTACAAAACGGAGCGGGTTTGGAAACCCGTTTTTGATAAATGTTACATATGTCGTCTATGAAGACAATAACAAACTTATCCAAATATGGTTTGCAGACTCTATTCATGAGATCCAAGAATGCTGTCGGTGCATTTGTGAGCCCAAAAGGCATCACTAAGAATTCAAAATGACCATAGCGGGTCCTAAAGGCTGTCTTAGGAACATCTTCACTTCTAACCTTCAGTTGATGATATCCTGATCTCAAATCTATTTTAGAAAAGTAACTAGCTCCTTGAAGTTGGTCGAATAAATCATCGATCCTGGGGAGAGGATATCTATTCTTAATGGTTAGTTTGTTCAGTTCCCGGTAGTCGATGCACATTCGCATCGAACCGTCTTTCTTCTTTACAAACAAAATAGGAGCTCCCCAAGGTGAGGAACTAGGTTGGGTAAAGCCCTTCCCCAAGAGTTCGTCCAATTGAACTCTTAACTCATTCATTTCGGTTGGAGCTAGCCTATATGGAGCTCTAGCTACGGGTGCTGATCCCGGTATGATATCTATTCTGAACTCCACTTGCCTATCTGGAGGTAGGTCTGGTAATTCTTCAGGGAAAAAATCGGGATACTCTGAGATAACTGGTTGATCTTCAAGGTACGGCTTTGGTTCATTTATAGTGACTTGTGCCATGTAGATGACTCAGCTTCTTCTCAAACACTTGGATGCCTTAAATAACGACATCTTGTCTGGCAGTCCATAGTGTGAGTCTCCAGGGATGGTGATCATTTCATCAGATGGGATTTTGATTTCGATGAGCTTCTTATCGCAGGCAATGCGGGCTTGGTTATGAGATAACCAATCCATGCCTAAGACAACATCGAACCCCGCCAATTTCATTGGCAAAAGAGAGATAGGGATGGAATGATTCTTAATGGATATAGAGCATCCATCAAGTATGGAGAAGCAGTTTCTAAGGTTCCATCGGCGAGTTCTATTTTATAAATTTTATCTAGAGTTCTTATGGGTAAATTTAATAGTTTACTAAACTTATGATCAACAAATGATTTATCCGCACCCGAATCGAAAAGGACTCTAGCATAAATATCATTAATTGGGAAAGTACCTATTATGACGTTATTGTCATTAACAGCTTCCTTAGCAGTCAGCCGAAAGGCGCATGCATTCCCCTTCTTGGCCTCTCCAGGCTTCGGATTATTATTCTTTGAACTCTTAGGACAATTAGTTGCAATGTGCCCTTTTTCGTTGCATATGTAGCAAACGGCATCCTTAAGATCTTTACAATCTAGGGTCTTATGCCCTCTCCTTTTACATATGCCACAAGGTCTAGCTTGTGGATCAGAAGTACATTGTCCCCAGTGTTTGCGGTTGCAATTCTTGCAAAATGGCATCACAGCCGACTTGCCTTGGTTCCCTTTAAACCCAAATCTCCCTTTATTTTTCTTATTAAACTTATGGGAGTTGTCATCTTCCCTCTTCCTTTTTCCGCCAGTTTCAGACTTAACTAACTTTTGTCTCACTAGATCAAGGGTGAGAGAAAGAGATAGGTCTACAGCGGACCTATAGGTAGTAGGCTGTGTAGCCTTTACCATGCCCTTTATTTCGGGCGCTAACCCATTAATAAAACGCGCAATGTGTTTGGATTCAGGGGTAATTAAATAGGAAACTAACCTAGATAGGGATTGAAATTGGAAACATACTTCCGACAGTCTAGGTTTTTCATTGATAGAGACAAGAAGTCTGTCTCTATTTTCTCCACCTCATGTGGTGGGCAGTAGGTTTCCTTAATAAGGTCCACAAACTTGGACCATCCCAGATTATACAGGTATACTTTACCCGTAGACTGGATCATGGCCTTCCACCATATTAGGGCATCTCCCTTGAAGGATTATGATACATACTTGACCACATCCTTTTCAGCACAGCTGCTGATGTCTACAATAGTCTCCATCTCATCTAGCCACTTTAGGGCTTCTACGGCTCCTTTTCCCCATTAAAGTCTCGGGGTTTACAGGAGACAAAGTACCTGTAGGTACATCCGTCCTTAGAAGAACGGGACCTATCGGCATAGTCTATCCTCTTAGGTTCACTATTCGCATTTGATGAGTGAACAGAGCTCTCCTTATGTGCTGAGGATGGTGGAATTGATAATGGCTTAGAGTGAGTAGCACTCGACTCTCTTAACTTCTCTATGGCCTTATCCATGGCCTTTTCTACAGCCGCATCAATGCGTGCTTGGAAGTCATTATTATATGGCTATATTTTAGGCGTCCTTGACGTTCCGATGGCTACTTTGTGCCTCATTAGAATTAGCCATTCTTCAAAGCCTTGGTTCTATATACCAAATAAAATTTCTCTTAGCCATGGTATAATAACCATATCGGCTTTTAAACATTGGATATAAGAAAATCCACTGCCTACACTAGTGTGAATAACATCACAACTCTTAGGCTTAATATAACTATATTTGGCCTAGGTCTTAATAAGACCATCATAGGCAAATTATAATCTGGACATAATCCATATATTATAGACAGTGGATCACAATGTCAAACTGTCATTATCATATTTGACAATTATATAGCACATAGGCTTGTCACAAAGGACATCAAATATGGCACAAAGGCCTGTCACTAATGGACATAAAATATGGCACATAGGCCTGTCACTAATGGACATAAAATATGGCACATAGGCACTACATCACTAATGGATGTTTAGTCACTGCACTGGTGATATTAGCCAGGATCAGGATAGATCACATGGCTATATAGAATCGATCATAACCCGAAAGAGTAATACATTACTAATGGATGTTTTATTTATCATTGCACTCATGATATTAGCCATGATCGAACAGATCACAAGGGCTATTTAGCCGAGATCACATAGATCACAAGGGCTATTTAACCAAGATCAAATAGATCACAAGGGTTATATAAAATACATCTCTAATGGATATTTAATCACCGCACTGGTGATATTAGCCGGGATCAAACAGATCACAAGGGCTATTTAACCGGGATCAAATAGATCACAAGGGTTATATAAAACACATCTCTAATGGATGTTTAATCACCGCACTGGTGATATTAGCCGGGATCAAAACAGATCACAAGGGCTATTTAGCCAGGATCAAACAGATCACAAGGGTTATTTAACCGGGATCAAATAGATCACAAGGGTTATATAAAACACATCTCTAATGGATGTTTAATCACGGCACTGGTGATATTAGCCGGGATCAAAACAGATCACAAGGGCTATTTATAAGGTTAGGACATAGTCCATTACCTTGAAGGTTAGTGTGATTCCTCAAGTCACACAACCATGAGTATGCACATTACTTGAATGTTAGCATAAGAGGACCTTAATGGTTGATTAATAGTCCCGATCGCATTGACCTTAATGACTTGGAGGCTTGAACTTAGTCCACCACCTCTAGATAGAAGGATAACTTCCTTTAACTATCATGATAGAAGACCCTTCCGTTCTTTAACTATCATTTATATATATTTGGCCAAATATGTGGTCTGTGCCACTTGGCAAATCAAAACCATTAAGATCTTTTTGGAATTATATTGCAGAGCATAAATTTCGAGTAAAATCGAGGCGCTCGTTTTCAAGAGGATGAATACATTATATATAATTCCAAAATACTTCATTAAATTTCAATTTAGAAATTACAATACTAGAAAAATGAAATAAATTGTCCATGCAAGGACTTAAAGGAAATAAACATGTCCACACAGGGACTAAAAGAAATAACAATGTCCTCGCAGGGACTACATATAATTAGAAGAAACTTCACTCGTCCTTCTTTCCTTGACCAACTTGGAGAGTTTCCTGAAGAACTTATTCGTCTTCTTCTCTATTTTCTCCGCCTGCTGCTGCATCTCTTTCATCCTTTCTAAGGCCTCATTAATGGCCTCAAGCGATGGCGGAGGTTGTGGTTATGGTTGTGGCATAACCGGATACTAGTATCCATAAGTTGGATATCCAGTCGGAGGATAGGTAGGTGTGAAAGGAGACGGGTAAAGTGCGTTGTGCATAACTGCCTGCATGTAGGGGTCTTGCGAACATGCTTGATAGTCTACCCGCATAGACGGGTTAAAAGGATCATATCCAGACGTGTCTGAATACATGGGGATTGGTTAGTATAACCCGATGGTGGTGGTTAAGCAACAGGTGTTGGTGTTGGTTCCACTATTGGTGAAACATTAGAGGGTCCACCCATTTGTGGGTCCTCTTGGATTGTAGGGTAAGAGTTGGGCAAAGGTTGCAACGATCCCAACCTTTGTCCGGCACGTACCGACATACGTGCTCCATGCTTTCTTTTTGGTGGTTCAGGTGGTGGTTGAGGTTGCTCCACCGGTTCCATGTGGACATCTTCTTGAACAAGAGGTGGTTGAGAGTGGTGAGAAGGAGTGTGGGCGAAGGTGAATTGGTTCCAGTATTGGTCCCACTCATTAGGACCTTGGTAGGGCGATCCAGCGTAAGAGTTTGAATCGCTTGATATTTCAATGGGATGCGCGTTCGATCCCGACGGCGGCATCTCCGGGTCGGAGTCCTCGTCCATAGAATGTGGCTGGTCCAACTGATTTTGATCAGCTGGAGGTGTGTTAAGATAATGGTTGGGGTTAAATTCCTCATGGTAGGAGTGATGAGAATGGAAATGGTGAGAATGGTAGGAGTGGTGTGAGTGGTAAGAATTTTGGGAATGTGAGGGCGAGTGTCTATTAGAGACAGAATGTCTCGCTGGTTGCCAAGGAGACGAATCTCCTGATTCTTGGTAAGCATCTGGATTATGAGGTTGAGGGGGTATGCGCCCCAACGGTCCTCCTCTCATTGGACCTTTTCCTCGTCCACTTTGTCCTCTCACACGTGGCAGCATTTTCTGTTGAAAATCAATTCAAAAACAATACTAATAACTTAATAATGAAATGAGTAATCCTAGGTCAATGCCTAGACTCGGAAGTCTAAGGAATGTGCTCGTGTAAATTTGAGACTAAACACAAAAGGCTAGTGTTTAATTCTCTCAAACGTTGGCTCTGATACCAACCCTGTCACACCCCGGATTTCCAACCCCGAAATCCATATACCGATGGGCCCAGGTGGGGAGTATCGTGAAATCAGTTGATAATCATCATTGTCAATTAAACACGGCACAACGAAAGTCTTGGAGTAAAATTACTATTACAAACCGAATGTTCGAAAATAAAATAATATACAAGCTTGTAATAGAAGATCCACATGCGGATCATAAAATGTACAAGAAAGAATACAAAACAGACTTTAGGCAGATTTAGGATTTGCAAGATCCTTTATCACTACCGAGCAGCTTCCGGCCTATTTCGTATTGTAACTGCAGTTTAGCCTTTGGATGATACGTCAGCTTACACTGGTAAATACACCCAACTGACTCATTTTGAAAATTTTAAAATGGTTTTAAGTGCAAAACGACACAAAATCTTTTATTAACTTGGGAAAGTTGACCTTGCAACCTTGTATCAGATTCACATGTTTGTCAATACATACAGGGCCCAGTACAGAAACCGAGACATGATTAATTACACACCACTCAGGACTCACGAATGAGTCATCCCCAACGTCTTGGGAACATTGCATATGAGCATCAAAAGGTGTATGCCTACACCCCGTGCTAAGGTCGTGACCAATAACTAATGTATTGAGCCCAGGATATCCAGGACACGGTAATTTAACCCCCGATGTTTAAGTTATCAAACAAAACTGATTAAATGAAATATGCGGGTTTACTAGCCATAAGCGGGCATTCGATTGATCCCATTTTGGACCAACCGGTAATAATTTACCGTATCCCAAGCCCGTATAGGGAAAATAAGTGGAGAGTATTTACCTGAGCTAGTCTTCTTCTTTTATTTTTAAATAACTCAGCCGTATACAAAAGTACCAAGTGCAGATAGCATTTACCGGGAAGGCTCTAGTCTGGATTATGGCATAAGCTAGCCAATTAAATACTAACGGTCTTTTAATTGAATAGTGTACATGATCAATACGTATAACGCTTGATTAAACGATGATTGGATAGAATGTAGTTTAAACCCGACAAGTACCTTGACTTGTATAATACGGGTAAACTATTATCATTCTGGATTTTGAGATTAAAATGATAAGGTTAAACCCGTTTCGGTTGATTTTTCGTAAACTAGTTACATATACTTAACCGAGCGCATATTAGCGATATCGGGTAACCGGATAAGTCATGGACAAGTTCTATATGCCATTATATTTTAAATAAGTTAAGATATCAGTAGGATATTAACTTAAATGTCCGTTAAGGTTTTAAAACGAAATTATGCCTCATAAGGGCATTTCGTAATTTTATATCGTATGAAAGGAACTTGAATATAATTTAATGTTATACTTATAAGTATTCTGGAAAAATACTCTATTTATGATATAATATCAGTAGGATGTCATTCATATGTGTACTTTATCTTTTATGACCAAACTATGCACCGAATGGACATTTTGATCATTTTACACATAGTTTATAAATTATTTAGGATTCTGAGTTTATAATATGTACCTACTGTAAATATGTTTAAAAAAAGATTTAAAATTAGGAGGTAACAAGTCTTGGTCCATTAATATGGTTTAAAACCATATTATGCGCGAAATGGTGCTTGTGTCGTAAAATGACGTTTTAGGCGATGTTTAATGAAAACTGACATTAGGGTCAGATTAAAATGTTTAAAGTATGTTATTTAATATAACATATCAGTAGGTAAATGATTTACTTGAAAAGATGATTAAAATCATTTTATGAGCCACAAGGGCTAAAACCGTCATTTATCGACATAGTTTAAGGACCTGTTTGAAAACTCAGTTTATAACTTGGTTTAACATCCCAAATAATTCTACTTATAATATTACATCAGTAGGAAACTCATTTTCAAGTTCATTACCATTTAAAACCTTGTTTTATATAAAAATGGCATTTTGGTCGAATGTGGCATAATTATGGAACTTGCGCAGAAACTTAGATTATGATTATGATTATGTAATATAACCTCAGAGCATTATGCTACATTATATCATGATCATAATTCAACTTTAGATCAGTAGGTAACTAATCTAAATCGGATCAGAATCGAAAGTCAAAGCAGAAGTCAAACTTCGCGACTTTCGGTTGCGAACCGACCCTAGAACTGAAATTGACGAGCCGAACATGTTCTTACATGTTCTAATAATTATTACCAAATTGTTTAAGTGTCAAAACAGGTTTCATGACATATATAAGATCAATTTATGATTTTTCCGAAAAATGGCTTGTTTGACTTTTTATTTTCATAACTTTGACCCGTCAATTGGTCTAGCAAACGTGATCTTCAGGAGGTGCCCTTTATAGGGACTAACACCTACCTTATTACGATCACTTAGCCATGTTCATTTCGAAAAATGGCTGGACCATAATGGTCTTAACCGAAAGTCAAAGCGTTTTACGAAAACGCTTGACTTTTGGCTATAAAAGCCTATAAACGAAAATGCAAGAGCAAGGAACACTTACAAGAGGTTCCTACAATGCAAGAGAACTAAGTTGGATGCTCCTTTCAGCTAGGAACTTCCAGAGGAGGGAGAAGAGTTATGATTTAGAAAGGTACAAGTTGGAATGAAGCACTTGAACACCTATTTATAGTTGGAGAACTCAAAGGAGGTGAAACTAGGTGTTTAGGGGTGTAAGAAGAAGCTTACAAGTGTCCCAAAACGTGGCATAGTAGTTTAGAGAAGCCATAGTTTTGAATTAATGGTTTTGGAGTTTTGCTTGGTTTCCAAACAAAACTTTCTTCTGCAGGTCTGTTCTCGCGCCCCGCGAGAGACCCAGGCCTGGTCTCTCGCGGCCCGCGACTGCCCCATGGTCAGTTTCAAAAGTTGACACTTTTGACCCCTGAACTTTATAAAGCTCCTAAAAACCTTTTTAAACACCTTTTTGGCACTTTTAGCCCTCCGTAGCCAGTACTTGGCATACCCGAGATTATGCCCGGACATTGTCGAGCTCTCGGTTCGTTAAAAGGTCACTCAGTGGTATAAATTAACATGTTGACACTTTTAATCCCTCCATTATCCAACTTTCACATATTTACAAAATTGAACCCTCTCGCCCAACAAATGGCACGTATGAGAGTTTAGGACTTCACAAAGGATCACTCAGAGGCTTATGATAAGCATGTTGATCCTGATGTCACTCAGAGGCTGGGCATGTTGACATATCAGTCACTCAGAGGCCAAATGATTTAAGCATGTTGACATATCAGTCACTCAGAGGCTGTTGTTTATGCATGTTGACATCGGACCGTCACTCAGAGGCTTGGTTTGAGCATGTTGATGCCTTTAGTCCTTATTGGTCTTTAATAGACTATATTTAAAATACAACATGTGTCACTATACTGTTGGACACGATTTTATAGGGTGTTACACCTTGCCTCAAGAAAAAACTACCATCCACCCCCCACACACCATGGCCATTCTCTTCGAACAAATCATCCGGCCACTCTTTTTCTATCGATGTATTCTACCAATTCCGACTACTACACAAGGCACCACCCACATTTCATCTCCTCCCCTCAAGTTTTTCAGGTATGCCTCAAGTTTTCCCACTGACGTCGATTGTGATGGGGGAAAGTTAGGTGGTTGGGGATTTCGATCACCAATGTAACCGGTTGATGACGACATATTTGACACCGGTGGAGGTGACAAAGGGGAGCAGTGGTGAAACCGAGTCGTTGGAATATAATTGTGAAGCCGGAGCAGGTGATGTTTTGGCAGGATCTAAAGAAGTGAGGAGAGTGAAAAATAATGTGAAGGATACTGTTTTGGCAATTTTAAACTAATTGAATGTAATGGTCATTTTCAACAAACCACAAGGACGAAAAACGTAACTAACTCTTTATTTATTTCAATTTCAATTTTAATAATAGGGGCATTATAGTCATTTCAAATAAACTAACAAAATAAATGGAAGGCGTTAGTGAGGGTGAATTGTAATTGTTACAGAACTGAAAATACAGAGACTGTTTAAAAATTTTTAAACTAATGGGATGTAATGATTATTTTCAACAAACCATAGGGACGATAAACCTAATTAACTTTCTAAAATGTAAATTAAACCTAAACTCAAAGGGCGAGTTTAGTTCACAGCTTTAGAATTCAATAGAATTGGACTTCTATTTCTTAACATGTTTGTTCGATATGTTGGATTTGGATTCTAAATTTCATTTTTAACATAATTAATTCACTAATTTTTTTTGTTCATGTCAATGTAATTAAAATTTTTATTCTAAGCTGAATTTAACAGGTGAATTGGAATCTCCAACCATTTGTCGCTGTCACCTTTGGCACCCCACCGTCATTGCATCCGCCACCACTAATCACCTCTTACCACTCTCCACTGCTCCCCTTGCTATTGCCACCGTCATTGCTCTATCGTCTTTGCCAACTTTGAAACCTCAAACGCCGTAACTTCCACCATGTCGTTGCTAGTCGGCGGTCGCCACCCCACTATAGTCTCCACCCATGGGCCTTGTCGCTGCAATAACTCCATTGTCGTCTCTACCACAGCTGCAAACCACCACCAGTAGCACTCACGTCGTCGCCCTTGCCACCCCTTACTCCATCCCATCGTTATCACCATCACCGATGGTGGCGATGTAGGATCTCACACAACGATACGTGACTAAATTAATGTTTGGTGTAACGTTTTGTGTACTTGTGCGAAGGGCCTCATTAACCACATCCGTCTCCGTTTGGCCGCTACGGCCACACGTCCACCAATTTGTAATTTTTTTTTCAAGTGCAATTCTACCCCAAAACTTTAATAAAGTTGTTATACACACCCTATACTTTCAATAAACTTCTCTTTGTCTACCTTTTTATTTTTACCAAGTTACACTATTAACCCTTGAATTTTAAAAAAGTTAACGCTACCTTGGGTTATCAGCGCACCCTGGCACGACGTAACGGAGTTCACAATCGCCGGTACTCGACAGCGTATATCACCGACCGCCAAATTTCAGGTTTTTAAACCGTAAAGCCTTTTCACCTTCTTCAACCCCCATCCTCGAATCACCACCACCACCACCGCACCAACAGCTGTTATTCGGTAAGGTTTTACTTTGCTCGACTTCATTATTCACTTCACTTATACGATCACTACATACATACAGTTACTTATACATCTCGCTATATCTATGCGTACGTAGTGTTGCATTCAGTATCTTAGAAAGAATATACGATATACAATAGTTTTCTCCAATTTTTGAGTTTTAACCAACAAGCGCATACGCGAAATCACTGATTTTGTATTTGGTTAAATGTGACCGATTAGAGGACCAATTCTAGGGTTTTTAGGTATATGATGATGAAATTATGCAATATAACTTTTACCGATAGATATTAATTACCTTGTGAGTGACTGTTTCTGTTACACCTTACAATAGAGCAGTTGTTCAATCATCTAGGGTTTTCACCCACAATAGTACACACACTAGGATTTAAGTTGTAGTGAATGGGCTGAAAAGAGGACTAATTATGTATTTTGTGATTTAAATTTGTAATGTATGTAGTGAATTTTTCTCGAATAAATATTAATCGGTATCGATATGGTGGATTTTGGTTTATGTTATAAGAGTTCTAGAGTAATGAAGACTTGGTTCGGTTATGTTCTTATTGGGCAAGATTGATGAGGAGCATCAAGGTATTGCCGGAATCTGTTCGCAGTTCTATGCGGTCTGGCGTTATTTTGTTTGATTTGACAAGGGTTGTAGAAGAATTGATATTCAACAGTCTTGATGCTGGTGCCACAAAGGTAATCATAAATTTATGTAGATCTCTAATTTATAATTTAAACAACCAAATTTGTTATGAAAAATGCTTTTTTCTGGCGAGAGTTGTCTTGATTCCTGTGTATCAGTGAGATATGTTACATATATTTCTGATTAGACACACATTATTGGACTGTTATGTAATTTTGATAAATCAAATTTTATTCCATGCTTCACAATTGCAAATTTCTGAAGTCAATATTTGTCTCTGTAGGTGATCGTGGCTGTAGGCGTTGGGACAAACTACATAAAAGTTAATGACAATGGTAACCCACCTTAATTCCCCTAGAGTGACATGTGACCTAACTCCCATCTCTGTTTTTCTCTTTTTATTCTAAAAGATAGTTTTGCAGGTTGTGGTATTACACGGGATGGACTGGTGTTGTTGGGAGAAAGATATGGTAATTGGAATACTGTTTTCTTATTATAGACTTATAGTATAATTTTCATTAACACAACACATATGTATGTTCATTTCGTTGATGTCTATTTTATGTTTTTTTTCCGCATACCCATTTCAAAATAGTTAGTTACTAGATGATTATTATAGAATGCTTATCAAGTCATATGGTTTTGTTATCTTTGGGTTACTTGAAGCAACATCTAAGGTTGAGAAGCTGGCTGGTATGAACACTGTTCCAGAAAGCTTTGGTTTCCGTGGGGAAGCACTAAGCTCAATTTCTGATGTTTCTTTGTTGGAAGTTTTTACAAAGGCTCATGGAATGCCAAATGGCTACCGCAAAGTCATAAAGGTACGAGTTCTTTTAATGTTCAATATTAACATATCCTCGCATATTACTTTTCCTTATTTTTCACAGTTTTGTTTCCTATTTTCAGGGGTGCAAATGCTTGTATCTAGGAATTGATGATGATAGACAAGATGTTGGCACAACAGGTAATGTATTCTCAAGTGTTGTACAAGAATGTGTCATTGCTTTCACTTTGAAGGTTTGACCATTTGTTAGCATATTGTTGGTTATTGCAGTTGTCGTTCGCGATTTATTCTATAACCAACCAGTTAAAAGGAGGCATTTACATTCCAGGTTCTTTTCACATCTGTTAACTTGTAAACATAAACTGTTTTAATCATCGTTAGTTGTATGGAACTGCTTATTCCTTATGCTGATATAATCTCATTATGGTATCGTGGGAAAGCCCCAAAAAGGTTCTGCACTCTGTTAAAGAATGTATACTTAATATTGCTCTTGTCCACCTGGCAACCTGCTTCAAACTGGTTGATGTTGAGAGGTGCTCACCTTTCGTACTTGCAGCTTATTTTGAATTACTAATTTTAAAAGTTAACCCAAAACTATTAAGTTATCATCTTCATGCAGTGGTAATGAGCTTCTTAGCTTGCGTCCTTCATCTTCTCCTTTGCCCCTATTAACAAGTGGTTTTGGAGTTGACATTTCACGTTCTCTACATAAGTTAGAGGAATGTGATGGAAAATTAAAGCTTTCTGGATACATATCTGGCCCTTATGAAACATTCTCCGTGAAGGTATTCTTTATTTTCTTCCATTTTGTCATCATTAATTTCCTATTAAAGGTTGCTTATTTTGCAGGCTTTCCAATATTTCTGTATCCATGTTCTTGCATTGCTTCTATGTTTCAATGTAACGGTCTTACGGGTAGATAAATGGTAAAGAATATATTAGATTATATTACCGCATTTGTTCTTTTTTACCTTTTAACAAAGATATAATTCAAGATATATATCAAGAGGCCCGATACATAAATTGCTGAGTCAGCTAGCTGCCATGCATGAGAATTCAGATACATTAAAGGCTGACGTTAGGTCTCAATGTGGAAAGCGGAGCAGGGTTCAGGCATCTTCAACTTACATATTGAATTTAAGTTGCCCACGAGCTCATTATGATTTGAGTTTTGAACCTGCCAAGACTTGTGTTGAAATCAAGGTAAGATATGCTCATGACCTTTGACTTTGGTGTTGACTTCATATTTCTGCTGATCTTTGACTTTATGCTCAAATGCTTTGAGTACATACTTATGAACTTTGACTTCGATGTATGCATGCTTGTAGACTTGTATGCCCGGGAAACATTTTGGAGTTTAGAAATAGAATAAAATGCCATTTTCATCCCTGAGGTTTGGCCAGTTTTGCGACTTTCGTCCAAAGCTTTGTTTTTTCGCATCTGGATACAAAAGGTTTGAAATCTTGCCATTTTCATCCCGCTCGTAAACTCCATCCATTTTTCTCCATTAAGTCAGGGGTATTTTTGTCTTTTTCATTCAGCAAGGGTATTTTGAATACTTTTACATTATGCTAAATGCTTGTACATAAAGTCAAAAAGACCGAATTGCCCTTTAAGTTAACAAAACAGACGAAAACCCCCCTGAATTAACGGAGAAAAATGGATGGAGTTAACGAGCCGGATGAAAATGGCAAGATTTTAAACCTTTTATATCTAGATGTGGAAAAAAAAACCTTTGGACGAAATCCACAAAACTGGCCAAACTTGAGGGACAAAAATGCCATTTTTACTCTTAAAAATATATTTTGACCATTAAACATCTGAACTAACATTGCAGGATTGGGATCCTGTATTTAATTTCATAAAGAAAGCTGTTTCATGCGTTTGGAGTGAAGGTATGTCTTGTGGTTGACTCAAGACATTAGTTTTGAATAATTTAATCATAGTTTGTACCAGTTGAAGTGTTTGGTAACTATTCATCTAATCCAGTATTTGAATTAAACTTCTGATGTCTGCCAGTCTGTGATGGTGCTCGGATGTCTAAAGAAGATATATGGAATGAAGCTGATACTTTTTCAACCAAAGATGGTAATATCACTTCGTCTTCCTTTTTTTAATATCATATTTATACGTATACCTTTTTAGTTACATGGATTCTTCTGCTGCCAAACTTGTGTAAATCAGATATACTGAATAATGAGCGGTTTCCAAAGAAGAGGTGCGTGACAAAATGCAAGCAGGATTCCATTATTCTTTCTTCACCCCAATTAGAGATGCCCACAGAAGAACCAAAGCTTATGACATTAGGTAGATATTCATGTAATCGATCTCAAAGAAATGCTGTACAGTTTGAAGATTTTGGTTACGTAACTTCCGAAGATGCCAAGTGGCACCCAAAAACTCTGCATACTGGCTGTAGTACAAGCAATAGATCGCTTGTGAAACACGCATCTCCCATTTTTTTTCATTTTGATGATGATCTTATGAAGCCTTTTATGAGAAGTTGTTCCTCTCGCATGGATACGTTACATGTTGTTAAAAGCACTAGAGGTGATGAAAAATTCAGATTTCAAGCTGATAAGTTCAAGAAATGGCTTGACATGGATGATAATAGAGTGGATGATGAAGAAGAAAATGATAATATCACACTGGGTTCAGAACCATGGCTCGATGATGGCGTAACCATTTGGTCGCCACCTAGGATCACCACACCAAAAGGCTCATTTGATACATTTTTGACCGGTGGGGACTGCTTGACTGAGGATAATAGTCATTGGACCAGTCCAGTTGCATCAATTCAATATTCTAAATCAAGTCGCTGGTCTTCTAAAGAGGATAACAGACACTTTGAACATGAAAGAAATATTGGATTTGACCTTTTCGCACATGAAGCAGAGGAAAAGGATATCTTTAACGTTGATTACATGAGAGATAGTCTTCCTGGGAGGATTGCGAAAAGAACATTTAGTATTCTCGAAATGACGGCATTTTATCCCAACAGCAGTATGATTTCCTGTATGAATCAGATTGGACAAGATCTCCTGTGGCTGCATCACACCATATGCCTTCATTATCTTATGCTGAAAGGGAAAGGAATAAAATAGCTCATTGTAAAATTCGGGATAAGCAGTGAAGAAGAAGCTGTTCGGCCCCACCATTTTACAAAGAGAAGAAAAAAATCATTGCCTTAAATAGTTGGATGACTAATAAATCTGAGACACTTCATGATGCCCCTACTTTGAAAGGTGATTTTTCAACTTATCTCTATGTGATATTATACGGGTCAAAAACTCAAGAAACTAACTTTTTCCTTTATTTTGTGTGTAGAAGCTAGCCATCTGAAGCACACACAGAAATCATCTGCGAATGACTTGCAGTCTAAGGCTGGATAACATTACCATGTATAATGCATGATGTAGGTTGAATCTACAAATTTGGTTTCATGCTGCTATTTTTCTTTCTGTTCAGACATGATGAGAAGAAAATTATCGGTAACGCCGAGATTTCAGATTATAAAGGGAAGGTGACTCATTGTCTTGATGTATACAATACAAATTCCGGTAATTCTATTGCCTATTTGAAACACAATTTTCTTATATAAATATGAAGATGCGATTTTTACACTAAATTCTCATATTTTAGACTTCACCTCAAAGGAAAACCTAGGTGGACTAGACTTTGGAGTAAAATGGCGGAGTGGCTGTCCTTTGATTCCAGTTGAGTGATATTATATATATATATATATATATATATATATATATATATATATTGGTTTATTTCTAACCACTTACAAAAATATTAACTAATTATTAGACTTTATTTGTTTTACTGACAGAGTATACAGACACGTAATGATCTTGCCAATGAGGAGAAAATACTTGATGTTTCTTCTGGGATATTACATCTCTCTGGTGATTCTCTGTTACCCAAGTCTACAAGTAAGAAATGTCTTGAGGATTGTAGAGTTCTTTATCAAGTTGACAAGAAATTTATTCCCATTGTGGGTGGTGGAATACTTGCTATTATTGACCAAGTATATCAACTCTTCTAATTTCTCAGATTCATTTGTACTTAATATTTTTGGTCAAACATAAATTTGACTTGAAGATTTGGCCCTAATATGGTTGTGTTGGCAGCATGCTGCTGATGAAAGAATACGACTTGAAGATTTGAGAGAAAAGGTATAAAGGTATTTCGTGAGCTTTTGAATGCTATGTGATATGGTATAACTGAACAGAAAAATCTGTAGGTGCTTTCTGGAGAAACAAAGACAACCACCCATCTGGATGCAGAGCAAGAACTTGTATGTTGACTTTCATCAACAATTACAGTTATGCTTTTTTTGTGATTTTACTTTTTATATCTTTGACACAGGTTTTACCTGAGATTGGTTATCAGTTAATGAACAACTATTCTGAACAGATCCAGAAATGGGGCTGGATATGCAACTTTCATGCTCAGAGCTCGGTGTCCTTTAAGAAGTAATAAAATTCACCTGCTTCTTTATAAGACAAATTTGATTTTTTTTTCACATTTCTGTAATTCTTGCACAGGAATTTGAATTTCTTAAACAATCAGCCATCTGTTGCCACACTACTTGCTGTATGTTGAGTTTACTTTTTTTTTTATTATCCCTTAAATGTTCATAGTTATTAGTTAACGCATCCCTCCTGTTTAAATGATCGCTCTCTGTTTGCAATATATTAAGGGAAAAAGCTTGTATATTAGTCTTTACTTGCATAACATACCCATTTTTTAATTGGAATACAGGTGCCATGTATTTTGGGTGTCAATTTAACTGATGTCGATCTTCTAGAATTTCTTCAACAGGTTTGTTACATATCATTCTTATTATGCTGAGACATTCTTTGAGTTCTATCTTTGAAAATTCTGGTTATTTTTTCTCATTTGCAATGTTCTTTTTTAAAAAAAAATCTATACTTATTTACCAGCTTGCTGATACTGATGGATCTTCAGCAATACCACCAGCCGTTCTTCGGGTTCTAAATTTCAAAGCTTGCAGGGGTAAAGTCCTCTACATCTCTGAAAACATACATCTTATCCACAAGTATTAGTGTGTGCAACAATACATGTTCTTACTATAATGCATGATTTCATAAATAGGTGCAATCATGTTTGGAGATGCACTACTCCCTTGAGAATGTTCTCTTATTGTTGAAGAGCTTAAGAAGACTTCAATGTGCTTTCAGGTGAGTACGCAAGTAAAATACTATTTTTCTCTCACCATTTTTGGGTTGCTGAATTTTAACCTCTGAATAACATGAGATTTTGGTTTGTTGTGGTCTAGTGTGCTCATGCTCGGCCAACAACTGCACCCCTCGTGAACCTAGTGGCCTTGCGTAAACAGATTGCTAAGCTTGGAAATTGGAGTCATGGGTCATCTGGGCCTTGGCATGGACTAAGTCGACAAAGACCGAGCCTCGAGCGTGCGACTCAGCGGTTAAGTCAATGCTAGAAGTATGAACATGTCTTTAGGTCAAACATGTCTTGTTATTCACCTATACGTCTTACGCAATGTAATTAGAAATGTGTGTTGTATGTTCTTGTAGATTTGTAAAAACATGCTTTTTTCAACATATAAATCTTGTTTTCCATTCGCCTTTCAGAAAAAAAAAATCTTTTCCATTAACGAGGGCATGTGAACTTGTGCATAAAGTTGGTTAACTGTAGCTTCTGAAAGTTTTTTCTATCATCCAGAATCTATCTCATCGAATTTGTACATGTCTCTTTTCAGGATACCAATACTGGATTTTGTATTTATTTTATATTATATATCTCACTAGAAAAGAGTTTTAGTTACTAAAAGTGCTCCCACTCAAATTGTTTTACAACCTATGAGGGTGGCATGCCTGACTTTACTTTTCCTACCACTAACTGTTTTTCTTTTGCTAGCACGGGGCATGGAGGGGCTTAGGTTGAGGGCATTGCTCGACACGTGGAGATGGTAGGATCCACAAACTAATACTCAAAACTAGGGGTGTGGTGAGGCGTCGCTTAGCTGGGCGTGGCCATGTGGAATTTTTTTTTTCGCTTAGCAACCGCTACCCCCAACGGCTACTTTGAACTAGCCCGCCACGTCACCCACCCTCCCTGCCCCACGCCAGGCAGAATATCCACGCCAAGCGGGCAACGCCAAGCCCAACGCCGACCGGGGTGATGTAGTCGGCGTTAAACCCCCTTCAACGCCACAACCCACGCCCCATACCCAACGGTCTTATACTCATTAAAATGCATGTGATTTACTACGTGAATCACATTCTATTTTTCATACGCAAATCAACAATTGCTTAGAACCTTTCTATCGCGTGCTATAAAATTTTGGTGCTGAAATGATAACGATTCTACTTGGTTTGTAGGATTTGATACTCTTTTTTTTCTACCTACATATTTATTTGATATAATAATGTAACAATTGATCTTAAGTGAAGATAATCTCTCAACCATTACTTTAGTTATTGTCCCGCAAGATATAGTATGGTGGTAATGTGTCTTCTCTCTGTCTAAGAGATGAGTTCAAATTTCCTGTAAGATTTAGATATAAAAGCATTTAGGAGTTATATTAGTTTGTTGTTAAAAAATCACTTTAGTTATTTATATGGATTTTGCATTGATTCTATAAAATACATTGTTGGTGGATCTAAAAGTACATTACGGTAGATCTTTTATTTATCAAAAGCTATCTTTGGTGTAATTTCACATCCATGTTTGACTAGTTTTATGAGCATATTGTCACGCCCGCAAAAATTCAGCTCAAAATTTCAGCATTTCGGAAGTTTCCGGAACACTAAGGAAGCGTGCTGCCCAGAAATTCTAGAACAGCCTGGACAATACTAGAACGTTTTGGCACCCTTAGAAGGTCCTAGACCAGCCTTGAAGGAGCTCGGAAGGGTCTAGAATGACCTAAATAATTCTGCCCAAAAGTTTGCAGTCAAGAACTTTAGAGTCACCATGAAAGCTCTTGAAATGCTGGATATTTTGCAAGATAGATCTAGAAATCAGCTCCTAATATCAAAGATATTTATGTATGAACATTCTAGATCATGAATGATCTAGAACACTTAGCCACTAGTATAAATATGTAGTGAAGGTCTCATTTTGAGATCACTCCCTCATAAAATCATTCATAACCCAACTTAGTGTAAACTCTCACACTTGTAAACTTTGTTCAAGTAATACATAACCATCTCTGTTGTAGTATTGCACTACAAAATCATACTTGTGATCTTTACAAACAAAGACTTCCACTACTATCCATAACCAAACCCATCCAAAAGGCTGAACTTAGAAGTATTCTAAGTGCCACACGAGAGTTCAAGAATAACTCTGTGACAAGTGGTATCGAGCTGCGTCGGTTCATCGGGATGGCGAACAAGAAAAGCAAGAAGGGAGCAACAAACAAGAAAATCGTCTCTAGCAAAGAAGAGACACAATCACAACCAGAATCAACAAGAAGTTGAAAACGCGTCTATGGATTTGGCCGATCCTTAGACAAATTGAAAACTAGTGTTGAAGCATCGGTCACGCAACTTGGAATGCTTGTCAATCGTTCCTTGGAAAAGCTAGACGCTTTGGGAACATTGCGAGTCGAGTTACAAGGACTCAAAGAAGATCTCAAAACCGCTATCGACGTCATATGCCTCGAGATGCATGCTATGATCCGAGAAGAGATCACAACTCTGCGGAGAGAGGTAGACGACAAGATCCAAAACCTTCACAAAAACTTTGTTGAGTTGAAAGCAAAAATGAACGATACTAACAAGACACAACCAGAAGCATGTCTGGGGTCCATGCAAGTAAGTCATCTCAATACTTTAAATACACAAAAAAACTCCCAAAACACGGGAAAACATAACATCAAGAAACTCTCGAACAAGATAAAGAAAAGACCAACAACCGCAAAACCAGAAAAGAAGTAGGAAGAAGGACTGCAACTCGTCAACATGGTGGTAAACGGGAGACCCGTTAAGGTACTAGTTGACACAGGAGCAAGCCACAACTTCATCTCCATAGATGAAGCTATAAGACTCGGTGTTCGATTAACAAAACAAAACAAAACACAATGACTAAGACCACAAACGGACCCATCCAACCAACACTAGGGACGACCTACGACGTCAAAAACCACAATTGGCTAATGGAAAGGCAAGATTGACCTTTCTGTGGTGCCAATAAAAGAACACGACTTCGTGCTTGGCCGGGATTTCTTCGACAAGGAACAATCCTTTCTAATTCCGTTCGCAAACAAATTTTGCATCATAGACGGAAACCATATACACATAATGAAGACAGAAACAAACACTGGACGTCAAGGTATGTCAATAACTTCAATACAAATGGAGGTTGGTTCAAAGATAAGATCGACCAGCCCTTCCTCACAACGAGGCGTAACCCAAAATCGCAACAAGGACGTTGCGAATTTAAGTGGGGGAGGATGTCACGCCCCGCAAAAATTCAGCTCAAAATTTCAGCATTCCGGAAGTTTCCGGAACACTAAGGAAGCGTCTAGGGCTGCCCAGAAATCTCTAGAACAGCCTGGACGTTTTGGCACCCTTAGAAGGTCCTAGACCAGCCTTGAAGAAACTCGGAAGGGTCTAGAATGGCCTAAATAATTATGCCCAAAAGTTGCAGCCAAGAACTCTCTAGAGTCACCATGAAAGCTCTTGGAAATGCTAGATATTTTACAAGATAGATCTAGAAATCAGCTCTAAATATCAAAGATATTTATGTATGAATATTCTAGATCATGAATGATCTAGAACACTTAGCCACTAGTATAAATATGTAGTGAAGGTCTCATTTTGAGATCACCCCCTCATAACTCATTCATAACCCAACTTAGTGTAAACTCTCTCACTTGTAAACTTTGTTCAAGTAATACATAACTATCTTTGTTGTAGTATTGCACTACAAAATCATACTTGTGATCTTTACAAACAAAGACTTCCACTACTATCCATAACCAAACCCATCCAAAAGGCTGAACTTAGAAGCATTCTAAGTGCCACACGAGAGTTCAAGAATAACTCCGTGACAATATGCTAACGATATTTTACGTTAAACGTGTTAACAGTCAAACACCGTTGCCTTAAGTTAAGTTGATTGTGTCTAAAATTTGTTCTCACCACACTAATTTAATGACCGATTTTAACAAAATAATGTGGTACTAAGAGCACAACATGATTTGAATGTATTACATGTTTGGTCGTAAAATAAAACTTTTGGTGGAGTAAGACGTGAATTATGCTTTTATCAGTTGTTTGTTGCAGCTAGAGGCGGATATAGAGTGTAATAAGGGGTAACTCTCATTGCCCCTTGACCTTCCGACTGTAGTGTAAATTTTAGAAAAATTTGACGTTTTTTCGATTTCGTTACCCCCTTTGGATTTTTTTTTGAAACGTTGCTCCTATAATGTTTTTATGGATCCGCCACTAGACTTGCAGCATATTTTGTTAGGACAAAAGCTTATATAAAATTGATTATTTCTAGTGATCTCTCCAGTGGCGAAGTTTGACGTTTCGACCGGGGGGGGGGTCGAAAACGTATATACCCAAAAGTTTCTATAATACCAGGGGATCAAAAACGTATATACCCAAAAATTTCTATAGAACCGGGGGATCAAAAACGTATATACCAAAAATTTCTAGACGAAAACTACATATATAACACTATTGAACTAAAAAGTTCGGGGGTCGGGCGCCTTTTGGGTACATCTTTTATTTATCAAAAGCTATCTTGGTGTAATTGCGCATCCATGTTTAACTAGTTTTACGAGCATATGCTAATGATATTTTATGTTAAACGTTGCCTTATGTTAAGTTGATTGTGTCTAAAATTTGTTCTCACCACACTAATTTAATGACTGATTTTAACAAGATAATGTGGTATTAAGAGCACAACATGATTTGAATGTATTACATGTTTGGTCGTAAATAAAACTTTTGGTGGAAGAAGACCTGAATTTTGCATTTTATCAGTTGTTTGTTGCAGCTAAAGGCGGATATAGAGTGTAACAAGGGGTAACTTCTATTGCCCCTTGACGCTCCGACGGTAGTGTAAATTTTGGAAAAAAATTGACGTTTTTTCGATTTCGTCACCCCCTTTAGATTTTTTTTGAAACGTTGCTCCTATATTGATTTTCTAGATCCTCCACTAGACTTGCAGCATATTTTGTTAGGACAAAAGTTTATATAAAATTGATTATTTCTAGTGATCCCCAGTGGCGAAGCTTGACGTTTTCGACTGGGGGTCGAAAACGATATACAAAAGTGAACGTATATACAAAAAAATTTCTATACAAAAACTACATATATAACATTACTGAACGAAAAGTTCGGGGGATCGGACGCCCCCCTTCCTTAAGCTGCACCCCTGATCTCTCCAACACCACTCTGGTTTCATTATATTGTTAATTTTGGACACTAAAGTAACAAGTTGAAAACAATTTTTGGACTCTATCAACCTAGCAACATAAGACAAAGTATCTACACTAACATGTGTCAACGTAAATATGCTGAAAAGGTACAAATCGTAACAATGTATGGTGGCTAAATTGGAGTGTTGTTAATTGTTATCATGGTGACAAATTGGCAAAGTGCCATTTGAGAACATCTGGCCACACTATTTCCACCAACCCCACACACTCTTCGTAAAATGCAATTATTATAGTATTAACAAAGTAAAAAAGATTCAATCCTTTATAAACGTTGTAATATGAAGATGGTATAGTTTAAATTCATTAAAAGTACTAGAAGACGTACTCTTTGTAAATGAGCGTCAACCTGAACATATCCCCAACATTTTCTAGCATATGTCATGAATATATGCACTTACGACGTATCACTAGTCATGCTCTCAGTTCTTGATAAGTGGTTAATGTTGCATCACACCACTCGTGTGATGGTTGTACAAGCAAACCATGAACATGGAGTGATCTATTGATTCTAAATATCATTGGTATGTTTGGATCACTATCATTCGATAAAATACAACTAATGCATGAGAAACTCTCTATATATGTGTTTTAAAGAGTCATGAATTAGTGCCACTCATCGTCTAAACTTGATGCCTTAAATGGGGAATTCAAGTATCGTGTTGTCATTTCCACCTCTATAGTACATATATAAAACGGATACTATGCGGGTTCATTTCACGAATTTGTTTAATTTTGACAACCACAGTATGGTTATTGATGATATAAGAGTGGTACATTGCATACACAGGTCTTTAGCCAAATTGAATAGATAAAGTCAGATACACGAGCAAAAGTAGATACACAATGATGGCTTCATGTTTCACATGAGTAAACTTACATCGTTCTCTAACGTAATCATAGAGGTATACATTAAGAATTAAGAACTATAATTTTTAAAGCAAAATATATTATGTTTCAATAATTATATACTTAAAAAAATTAGGTCATGCATATCACCAATCTTTGCTTATAAATATTCAATATAGAAAAGGTATACTTCAATGTTAAAATCAGTTTCAAATTCAGTGGGATTTATATAAACTAATACAAAAACAATTTTAAAAAATGAACCGTGAGAACCATATAATATCTAAATAATTTGTATATAACTTCATAAGACAAAGAAAAGTTGGAAACAAAGCGTGGCAAACAGATCATGTATCACAAATAAACAAAATAAATAAATAATTACATGATTTTTATAATTCTCTACTTGAATGTAGTTATATATTAAATATCTCTATAAACATAAAACAATAACCTAAACATTATTTTGTTTTAGCTAAAACTTTAAAAAGGTTAAAGGACAACACCCTTTCTAGAAGACCCACTTCTATAAAAACTTGCAATTTTTATTTCCATGTTCATTTTTATAGTTTTATTTTGGTAAGTAATTATTTTATACAACATATATTCATATGGGAGAAGCAAACACTTTTGCCGACCAACTTAAATGACAAAGATATTCCCTTGTGGCAAGTCAAGTGCAGCATAGAGCAGATCTACGGTTAAAAATAAGAGTGGGCCCTACTTCTAGATCCAAGGGTGCAGGCAAAGGAGGTAATGCCTGAGAAACACGCGATCATGGCTCAATGTTAATTGGATTGTAATTTATTTGTCGTTTAGAACAGTTGTACCATATCAGACCATCGAACCGGTTACGTTTTCTCGCAATCTCCGGATCAACCTTCACTAATTGCCACGTGTATTCACTTCATTGTCTCTTACCTCTTTTCTATATTTAGTACTCCATATTTCCAAATGTACACTTTATGTTTTTATGCGTCTGCTTATCGAAGAAAAAGTATGTATTACTGATTCACTTCTATCTACATAAATTATGTTACAAATACAAATATAATGTACCAGCATGTATGCTCTAGATGATTTACATAGTGTATATACTTTAAAACAGAAGTTGATTAATATTTTTTTTCCATCAAACATATACAGTCTTGTACCTTCTACTGTTTGATTGATTGAGCCACATTTCTTGTATTTTGATATTATTGGGTTATTTTAAGTAAACGATAATATGATGCAATGCTCATATTTTTCATAATGTATCTATTTCTCTTAACATTATTGCTTGACTTGGATCAATTGACTGTGATGACTAATGAGTTGAACTAATTGCTAATCATGTGCCTTTGAAAAAAAAAACAAACATAAATTACACATATGGATGGCATAAAAGTGAATATCCATATATACACATGTACATAGTATAATAGGTCGGATTTGGGATGGGTTTAAATATTTTAGGTGTTTTAAAGGAACCCGTAGTGATTTCTTCACCCAAAAACCAATCATAGTCTCAACCCAAAAAATGATTTGAAATATTGAATTCTTAATTACAACTATAGCAATTTTAAATTCTAAATAGTTTTGAGTTTCTAGCAATTAAAAAAATATATCTATTATTCTATCATATTTATCATTGTAATAGTATATTTGGTTCTAATATAGATAAGTATTTATGGTGTTATTATTGAGTAATTAGACAACATCAAGTAACTAGCCTAAAGCCATTTATAGGTCATACTAGAGTAAATTATTAATATGCTTATTTGTTTGTTTTTGTGTGTCCATCTAATACGACTTCTTGCATTTCAATAAAGCACTTTGAATCCAACCAATACGTTACATAACGCTTCAATTATACGCAAACAAATCACGTTTTATATGCCAGTCTCGTATTTGGTTTTTCAATTAAGTGCATAATATATATAAATTGTCCCTTTTTATATGATAACTTTTAACCATTAATCAAATACTTAAAATACTAATCCTTAAAACTTATGATTCTAATCAAAGATGTTAACACTTTGTAACAAGATGGTAGCTAATGATTTGATGTTGCCAAATTAGGCATGTTGTATCTGTTATACATAGAAAAAAGTTTTAGTTACTCATTTCTTCAATACAATTCTGATACATTACCTTTTAGGAAACAAAAATTCAATTTTAGAGCTTTTTAATTTTTAAGGGACTTCTCTGCTTATAATTATTATTTAAGGGGGCAAAGTGAAACACTTGATTTAATAAATACCAAATAATCTAATTACTTGTCTTTTTCCAAATCATAAAAACCGAAAACAAAAATTAGGAAAAGCACAAGCAACCGTTATACTTCACGGCGGTTTTCACTATACACTCTTCAACTCCGTTCAAATTTCTCCGATAGATCGTAAATTAACGTCGTTAGTTACCACCAGATCTTTCTGAAGTGCTTCGATTCGATATCATTAGCGTCAATTTGAGACATGTTTGTCAAAAAGCTAGTCGAGAAGGCTTCGTTGAAGAAGGTACGTTTTGATCTCTGTTTGTTAGAAATCTGGTCGAAACTGTAGTGAATTTTCGATTGTTTTACGACGTCGTGTTGAAATTTGTCCGTTATATGCTGTAGAGATATTGATTATACTGCTGATTAAGTGATTTATATTTTGATTTTTGATGAGTTAAGAAGCTTCAGATTATTATTTTTTGGTTTTAATCAGAGATCTAGAGCTTCACTCTTCTTCTCTGTTGCTGATCTTATTTTTTACACATTTTGCAGACTACAAATATTCAGATAAAAATTTAAATTTAATTTTGGAATTAGTAAATAGTTTAGCAAAAAAAATTTTGACATCCTGTGTTAAATTTAAAATAAAAACCGGACTGGAAACCACCTGCACAACCGGTTTGAATTTACCTATGTAACGGTCCGATTCGGCAAAGTAGTTCTAAACTTCTTTACCGGACTGTACCGGTATTGGTTGGACCGGAATTTCAAATTTTATTTTTTTCTTATTTTGATTCATTTAGTAGGTCAGACTTACTATTCTAGTTCCTTTATATTCCGTTATCCGGTTTTTAAAATTGATGAAAAAATGATTATAGGTTCTAAAGTTTATAATGTTTTAAGAGAACACATAATGTAGAGCAAGGCTTCTTAAAGATATGGTGTATTATTATTATATTATTATTATTATTATTATTATTATATCTGAAATATTCTCATAAACAGGAATTTTAGATTTGTTAACTGAATAATTATATTTACTTTCCTTTAAGGTTGTCATCAGTTTGTAATGAAATAATTATATAGATGTCACTTCATTCTTGAGTCATGACTATAACAGTCAAAGACTCGAAGCATATTTCCTTTTTCTTTTTTACTTTTTATTTTTGTGGAAAAACATTAGTTATCAGTATTAATCCTCACCTGATCCTCAAAGTTTGTACTGGGAAAGTGACTTTTTTCGATTGGATATTTTATATAATATTTTTTTCTCGATAATTGAGGTTGCGTGGTAGAATCTTATAGTCGGTTGAATCTTTTAATTTTGTTTTTATAGGATGGTAATTTGATTTGTTCAACTAATCTATCCAATCATATAAAGCGTTTCTTAGTTTCTTCAAACACACTGCTTTTTTTTATTAATAAATCAATTTAATAAAGTTTAGCTGATGACGAATCCGTTATCTCCAAGGCTTACTTTATATTATAATAATATTATATTGTTACAAAAAGCAAGACCATTGACATAATATTGATGGTAATGGCCTGATTGGTTGCCAGGTGGTAATCTTGATATTCTTATACAAATTTCATGTTTTTATATAGTTTATTGTTATAGATTTGGTAGATTGTATATTAAACAATAATCTACAAAAGAAAAGAAAACTTTTCTTTTGTGTTGACAGTGTCAGTTCATGTGAAGCTATAATATCCTTTAGGACCCAGCCCAGCTCAATGACTACTTTAGGGACCACCATGCTGTCACCGCGAAACTTTTACGGGTTCAGCCCATTGCCCGATTTCACTGGTTTTCAGATGACACTAAGAAAGTTTGTAATGATCAACATGTAATAAGACCATACAGTGTTTTGAATGACAGTCAAATCAACTTGCACCATCTTGAAAGATAATTAAATGGTAGTATGATCAATGTGGTTGTTCTAAATGTTGGTTACAAGTTCTGGCGGATTAGTATTTCCAGCTGTTAGATCAGTGTTTTAATCGACATATAATGTTTGAATCCATTTTTTAATATTGATTGAATCTCCAATACTACTGCGATGCTTGTGCTGCAGCCTGGAGGAAATCTAGATGGTTTGAAGTCCGATGAAGTAAATCCGCGCCTTATTTACCATTATGGCCCTCCATCAGGATGTAATCTGCTTGCTTATGACCCTATTCAGAAGATTCTTGCCATGTCAACTATGTATGCTTCTATTACCCTTAATGTCAAATACTGTATATTTGTGGTTCCTTAAATATATACAAAAGAAAAAAAAAAAATTTACCTTAAACTAATAGCCTTGTATTGGGAGTGTTCTTAATCCAATATCTGATTAATATGATTTTTCTGTTTCCTTAGAGATGGCCGGATTAAGTTATTTGGACAATATAACACTCAATTCGTAATGGAATCTCCGGAGGCAGTACCAAGCATATTTTTGCAGTTCATTCACAACCAATCGTTTCTTATAAACATTAATGCAAAAAATCATATCGAGGTAAGCCAGTTGGATCTAAATTGATGCAGTTCAATCATCATTTTTGTATCATAGTTTTCTTTAACCTTTTATTGACAAGCTAAATCCACCAACTTATGTGAGATATAAAAAGGGTTGTATATACATAGGTTTGGGACATAGACATGAAGTCCTTATCCCATGTGCATGTATATAATGAAGAAATTACATCTTTTACAGTCCTGCAACGTACCTTTTACATGTAAGTGCTTCTCAAACTAATAAGGGTGCTTTTAGCGATTGTAAATGAGTATTAAAGTTATATGTCATCAATAGGTATGTTGGAGACTCGTTTGGCAATGTTTCAGTTCTGAAGTTTGACAAAGATATATGTAATATAACACAAATGCAATACCGAATTCCTTTTGCAGCAGTTCAAGGTGAGCCACATTATATTATAAGATAGCAGTATGCAGGAGTCTTTATATTATCTTTGACTTTTGAGCGGTCAACTTATGTAGGTAATCCAACAGAGGACCTCAATGATGCTGCTGTTATGTATATTCTGCCTCAACCAGCAGCTGAAAGTAAAAGGTGATGCTCAATACAATTTTTTCGTTCATAATGCTACTAACTGTTAAAACTCTTAAATCTCACATCACGTGTCATTTCTGAATTCAGGATTCTTATAATTTATAAAAACGGATTTGTTACGCTATGGTCAATTCAAGATAGCAAACCCATCTTCACAACCGGAGGAACTTTGCTTTACTCACAAAATCACGACACCAAAAAAGTGACGGCTGCATGCTGGGCTTGTCCCTTTGGAAGCAAGGTTGTTATTGGATACAACAATGGCGAGATTCTAATGTGGAGCATTCCTCACTCCATAGACTCGAAAACTGAACTTTCAACTGACAAGGAATTAAGTGGGACCCATGGTGGCCCTTTATTTAAACTGAATCTAGGGTATAAGTTAGATAAAACACCAATAGCTCGATTAAAATGGGCTTATGCAGAAGGAAAAGCAAGTCGACTGTATGTTCTTGGTGCTTCTGATTTCGGTTCTGCAAATTCGTTACAGGTAGTTAATTCAGTTTAAGAACTTTTTGTCTTAATTTTGGTTGAGTAAAATGCCATTTTCGTCCCTGAGGTTTGGCAAGTTTTGCGACTTTCGTCCAAAGGTTTGTTTTTTGCATCTGGATCCAAAAGGTTTGAAATCTTGCCATTTTCATTTGGCTCGTTAACTCCATCCATTTTTCTCCTTAAGTCAGGGGTATTTTTGTCTTTTTTGTTAACTTAAAGGGCAATTCGGTCGTTTTGAGGGGTATTCAATCTTTTTACATAAAGTGAAAAAGATCGAATTGCCCTTTAAGTTAGCAAAAAAGACGAAAATACTTCTGACTTAACTGAGAAAAATGGATGGAGTTAACAAGCCAGATGAAATGGCAAGATTTCAAACCTTTTGGATCCAGATGCGGAAAAACACTCCTTTGGACGAAAGTCACAAAACTGGCCAAACCTCAGGACATTTTACTCAATTTGGTTTATCAACTTTGTTTGGTGACAAAATTGTTTGATCTTGTCTGCAGGTTGTTATAATAAACGAACAGATTGAATCTCGCACTACGAAACTGGGAATCGCTCACCCGAGCCATGTGTTGACTTTGAGATTGTTTCATCGTGTAACGAACAGAACAAACATAAAGAGGATTGCTTTCTTGTGGTTGGAAAATCAGGACATGTATATTTATACGATGATATTTCGATTGAAAAATATTTACTTCAGTCACAATCCAGGTCTCCACCGTCACTTCCGAAAGAGGTAAAGGTGAGACTACCGTATGCTGACTCAGTCATCACTGTAGCAAAGTTCATCACAGACAATCCATGCATGATCTCTTCTGCTGATGAGGTAATATACTAATACGAACGTATTTCGTATAAAGTACATGAAAATTGAAAATCTTATTTGTATAAATTGTTTGGTTTTCACAGTACTTATCGCTGTTGAAAAAGATTCCTACGGTTTTTTCATTTGAGGCTAAGCAAAAAGATGGATCTTCGTCAAGCGGTTTTAGCAGTTTCTCGAATTTTAAGAATATATATATAACCGGACACGGCAATGGTGCCGTAAACTTTTGGGACGCATCATCTCCACTTTTGATTCCAATTGTGTCGTTTAACCAACAGGTAACTTCTGATTCCAACTGCAATCTAACACCAATGGATTGTACATTAATATCATCTTAATTGTTCTTATCGTTTTTGCTTCTAATAATGCAGAGTGAAGATGACCAGTCGTTAAGCGGTGTACCCCTGACTGCATTATGTTATGATATGGAAGCACGACTCCTCGTATCTGGAGATCAAAGTGGAACAGTAAGTATATACGTTATCAGGCTGTAAAAATATCATACATTTTAATTTGAATTGCATGATTTAATGTATTTTCTGTTGTCGTACAGGTTAGAATTTTCAAATTTAAGCCCGAGCCGTATGCCACTGAGAGCAGCTTTTTGTCCTTACAAGGTACCAACTACCAACTTTCATATTGGTAACTCATATATTCTATAATATCAGTGATATATATATATCGGTTATTGATCCCCATGTAAAATATCAGTGTCAAATATCAGTCAGAATATCAGTACCGATATTATCGGCGATATTGACTGATATTTAACCAATAATATCATCGATTTTCCCGATGTTAGTACCTTTATTATTAGTTCTACCATTCTTCTTTCTTCTTATTGCTGCTATTAGTGTTTTAAGTCTTAATTGTTAACTGTTAGTGTTAAATGTTAGTGTTTTAATTTTGATCAGTTCCTACTTGATACAATTGTTAGTGTTTTGCAAGTTGCAAAAGGTTAATTTGTTAATGCTAATGCTAAATTGCTAATATATATATATAATTCTGCATGATATTAAAACTACCGGTATCCCACTGCGATAATCTACATCTCAAATATCGGTCCTTGACGATATCCGATTTTTTACGGCATTAACTACATAGCATATATTTAATACATATATCAACTCTAGATGATGATATAATATAATTTGTATTATTGCTACCAGGAAGTTCAAAGAAAGGAAGCAATATCATTCAAAGCGTTAAACTCATGAAGGTTAATGGCGCAGTGCTTTCATTAACAAGTCACGACGCTACACGTATTGCTGTTGCGTCGGATCAAGGATACGTAAGATATCAATTCCATCTTCTTCTTTTCCCCCATTCTAACTACCCCTTAAAGTAGCAAACTTTTTACGCAGGTTTCGGTAATTGATACGAAGGGGCCCACTTTATTATACGAGAGACATATAGCAAGTGAACTGTCGACAGCTGTCATCTCTCTGCAGTTTGGGATGTGCACTTTGCATGGTTTTGAGAAGAGCGTTTTAGTTGCGGCCACAAAGGATTCATCAGCTTGGGCACTTGAAAGCGAAACGGGAAATATACTCAACACTGCAGCGGTCCATCCTAAAAAACCGTCTAAAGCTTTGTTCATCCAATTGTTGGGTACCAAATCATATTCTCTTATTTATTTATAATCTATAATTGAGTAAAATGCCATTTTCGTCTCTGACGTTTGGTCAGTTTTGCACTTTTGTCCAAAGGTTTGTTTTTCCGCATCTGGATCTAAAAGGTTTGAAATCTTGTCACTTTCATCGGACTCGTTGACTTCATCCATTTTTTTCTGTTAAATCAGGGGTATTTGCATCTTTTTAATTTAATAAGGGTATTTTGAATACTGTACATTATGCTAAATGCTTGTACATAAAGTGAAAAAGGCTGAATTGCACTTTTAAGTTAACAAAAAGACGAAAATACCCCTGACTTAACGGAGAAAAAATGAATGGAATTAATGAGCTGGATGAAAATGGCAAGATTTCAAACCTTTTGGATCCAGATGCGGAAAAATAAACCTTTAGACGAAAGTGCAAAACTGGCCAAACCTCAGGGATGAAAATGGCATTTTATTCTTTATAATTTATAATTATTTACTTGGTAGGAAATGAAAATATTACCAACTGATGTATCACTTCGCAGATGAGCATGGGGCATCTGGCAGAGGATCTAATGTAAAGGACTTATTGCTGTTTTGCTCTGAGAAAGCCGTGTACGTGTATTCACTACCACATGTGGTTCTGGTACAAGAATTAGCCTTTTATATACATCAGAAATCAGTAACACTTACTATGTGTATATACACACACGTCCGTGCACACTAAATACCACCGGTTGACTTTTTGTCAGGGTGTGAAAAAGGTTTGTTACAAAAAGAAGTTCAACTCTTCAACTTGTTGCTGGGCATCAACATTTTGTTCTGATACCGGCCTCGTGCTTGTTTTTACTAATGGCAAAATTGAAATAAGGTGACAGTTAGACATTTTAACATTTGTGTTAGTAGTTAGAACTTAGTTGCCTGTAATTATATACAACCGGAATTTCAGATCCTTGCCAGAATTATCGCTTTTGAAGGCAACATCAATAAGAGGCCTTGCACTGTCGACTTCAAAACCGAACTCCTTACCTGAAAGTTCAATCTGTGCTTCACAAAATGGTGACATCATCATGGTATTACACTTTTTACTTAAGAATTATCAATCATCTACCTCGATCAAATTTAGTGAATTACAAATACTTCTTTGAAACAGGTGAATGGTGATCAGGAAGTTTTCATTGCCTCAGTTTTGATCCATAGAGAAATCTTCAGGTAACGCATACCTAGAATCAAATGCCGTTTTCGTCCCTGAGGTTTGACCAGTTTTACGATTTTCGTCCAAAGGTTTGTTTTTCCGCATCTGGATCCAAAAGGTTTGAATTCTTGTCATTTTCATCCTGCTCGTTTAGTCCATCCATTTTTCTCTGTTAAGTCAGGAGTATTTCCGTCTCTTTTGTTAACTTAAAAGGGAATTCGGTCTTTTTCACTTTATGTACAAGCATTTAGCATAATGTACAAGTATTCAAAATACCCTTACCGGGGCTGGATGAAAATGGCAAGATTTAAACCTTTTGGATCCAGATGTGAAAAAACAAACCTTTGGATTAAAGTCTCAAAATTGACCAAACCTCAGGGACGAAATGGCATTTTACTCTACATAAATATTATAATATAATTTGGTGATCTTAATTTTCATGGTAACGCTTTTTGTTTCTCGAAGGCATTTAGACTCGGCTACCCAAGTTTACAACAAGGATCTGATTCCACAAGGGAAACAGTCTGATCTTGTGTCCACAAAGAAAAGAAAAAGGTGATTTATTTTATTATTTTTTAAAACTCCGCAATCTAATTAAACAGTACTGATGTTTGTACATATTGTATGCGATAGGGAATATTCGGTTCTATGATCAAAGGAAGCAAACCGAAACATGAGCTGCTGGAAACAGAACCAGAGTCTGCAAGAGAAAGTTTTGAAGAACTGTCAACGTTATTTTCAGTTGCTAACTTTCCGTTAGAGAGTGAGACCCGAGAAAACCTACCAACAGATGAAGATGATGTTGAACTGGATATAGGTTTGACCTTTGACCAATCTTTAAAATCTTGGTTCTCGATTTAATGTAACTTATGATATTTTCTATGAAACAATGTTTTTTTGTAGATGATATTGACATAGATGGTCCGGAAGAGAAACCGAAAGGAAAAACCATGATGGCAGCACTTAACAAAAAGAAACTTACTAGTACATTTAATGCATTTAAAGGTTAGTTATGCACTTAAGCTTATCTCAGACGTCACCTACAGTGGTCATAGAAATGGGTGTCGTTTTGACAATAAATGTTCGTGTTTACAGGTAAACTGAAAGAGATGAATGTCAAAAAGGAGAAAGAACAAGTGAAGGAAGAACCAAAAGATGAGAAAGCTGGTGTAGATCAAATCAAGAAAAAATATGGATTTAGCTCTACTGGCGTAAGTAATCGTTACGCTGACAATCGTAAACTCGTCATCTCACTTAGAATTTGTGTATAGAATGTATTTATTGGGTTACTTTTTAATGACGTTGCAGGAGACAACAAGTGCTGCTAAAATGGCACAAAACAAACTGAGTGACAACATAAGAAAACTGAAGGTAGGTTATATTTTATAATATCCCTCCGCTTAATTAGTGTCAATCAAACTTGTATTGTATTGTATTATTGAATTGAGTACATTAGGAGGTCCTTATATAGACAATACAAGACATAATAAAAGGAAACATAAATCAATTACAATAAATATGAAATCCCTAAAATCTCTGATCTAATATTGACTAACATTCCCCCGCAAGTTGAGGGCAGGGAACGACCTGCAACTTGGACCGTAGAAAATCAAATCTCTGTGAGGACAAGGGCTTTGTAAATACATCAGCAATTTGGTCATCGGTGGAGATAAACTTGACATTCAACTTTCCTTGAGTGACTTGTTCACGAACAAAGTGATAATCAACTTCGACGTGCTTTTTTGCGCGCATGAAAGACTGGATTTGCAGAGAGATGCTCCGAGATTATCACACCAAAGTGTTGGCGAGTGACTAACCAACCCAAGTTCTCGAAGAATGACCTTAACCAGTAAGCTCTGCTACAGTGTCAGCAATTGCCTTGTATTCTGATTCTGTTGAAGACCGAGAGACATTCGTTGTTTTCGGGCAGCCCACGAAATAAGATTTGAGCCCAAGTAGATAGCGTACCCCCGGTGGATCGACAGTCGACAGGACAACCAGCCCAGTCAGAATCAGAGTAAGCCTGAATAACATCTTGGTGCCAATAGAGTCAGAGAAAGCCTATAGTTGGGACCCCGAACCATGACGAAATAATAAGCCAAGATTAGCCGTGCCTTTAAGATAGCGAAGTATTCGTTTCACCGCAACCCAATGGTTTTCGGTTGGGGCATGCATGAACTGACACACCTTGTTCACAGCAAAAGCAATGTCCGGACGAGATAACGTGAACATACTGAAGAGCACCAACCGTTTGCCGGTATCGAGAAGGGTCATCAAGAAGGGGACTGTCATCTGGAAGTAACACATAAGAAGTACTCATAGGAGATGAGACCGACTTGCAGTCTGTCAGTCCAGCTCGATTAAGAATGTCTATAATGTATTTACGCAGGGAGAGAATTAGATCAGAATTATGATGAACCACTTCGATACCAAGAAAAAATGTAGACGACCAAGATCCTTAACCGCAAAAAAGAGCTCACACGAGTTATAACATCAGTGACTGCCCCCGGATGATTTCCGGTAATGATTATGTATCTACGTAAACAAGAACATAGACAATAGTACCATTAGAATTTAGAATAAATAATGAGGGGTCAGTTCGGGATCCATAAAAACCAATTTGTTGCAACGCCGTACAAAGCCGAGTGAACCATGCACGAGGGGCTTGTTTAAGCCCATAGAGAGACTTGTGCAGCAAGCACACATGATTCGGTTTGGTGGGATCAACAAACCCGGGAGGTTGTTTCATGTAAACGGTTTCCTGAAGATCTCCATGTAAGAAGGCGTTCTGAACATCTAGTTGTCGAAGTGGCCACTTTTGTGTAACTGCCAGTGACAAGATGGTGCGAATAGTTGCCGGTTTAACAACCGGCTGAAGGTTTCATGATAGTCAACTCCTGGTTGTTGGTGAAATACTTTAGCAACAAGTCGTGCTTTGTAGCGGGTAATCTTTCCATTTGGATCTGTTTTCAACCTGTAAACCCACTTGCAATCAACAACGTTAGTATTTTTGACTGGTGGAACAAGTGACCATGTCCCATTCTTATAAAGTGCCTCCAACTCTTCAGACATGCATGACGCCACTCCGAGGTTTTGTTGGCAATGGGATGTGGGTTCAGTGGGTACGATAGGGGAAGTAGTGGCAGTGTAAGCTGCAGGATTGTAGGGAGTGGTTTGTTTGGGATTGGGTCGTAGGTTGGGTGGTCTAGGTCGAGGAAGTGGGTTGGCTGGTGGATTGGTTGAGACAGGTGTGGGTGTTTGGTGTAAAGTGGCAGCGGGCGAGTTCGTAGGAGAGGGTGAAGGGTCGGTTTGGTCCGTGGGTTTTGAGGTGTAGGTTCGGTTGGTATAGGGGGGCCGTGAGGTGTTGAGGAAGGTGTTGGTGACGTAGGGGGTACAACGGGGAGGTCGGGTGGTATGTCAGAAAGATGGAGATATAGGGAGACTCAGTTGGTGAGGGAGGTGGCATGGGTGTCGGGTTGTGAAAAGGAAATATATGTTCGTTGAAGCGAACATGGCGGGCAATATATATTTCGTTCTGAGGTTGGGTCAAAGCACCGGTAACCATGGTGAACAGGGCTGTAACCAAGAAATACACACGGAGTGGACCAAAATTCCATCTTGTGACGATTATATGGACGAAGATAAGGAAAACATTGACGCCCAAAGACACGTAAAAAGGAGTAATCAGGTTTACGTTTAAAAATGTGTTCAAAAGGGGACTTGTTGGATGAGACGCGAGAAGGGAGTCGATTAATTAAGTAGACAGCCGTCTCGAAAGCAAATTGCCAGAAGCGTTGAGGAAGATGAGATTGAGCTAAAAGGGTAAGCCCAGTTTCCACAACGTGACGGTGGCGACGTTCGACAGTCCCATTTTGTTCACTGGTGTGAGGGCACGAACGTCGGTGGATGATTCCAAGATTATTAAAAAAATGTGTGAGATTTTGAAACTCGCCACCCCAGTCAGATTGAATGCTTTTCAGTTTAGTATTAAATTGTCTTTCTGACATTTTTATAAAATTAGTTAAGGCAGAAAAAACATCAGATTTATGCACCAACGGATAAAACCACATATACCTAGTGTGATGATCAACACATAAGAGAAAGAATCGACAACCATCAATAGATAAAGTAGGTGCAGGGCCCCAAACGTCACAATAAACCAAATCCAAGACATGAGTGCTACAAAAATTTGAATTTGCTAAAGAAAGTTTTGAAGACTTGCCCTGCGACAAGAGGTACATAATGAATTTGAAAGTTTGTTTGAAACAGGTAAAGAACAATGTGAAACAATAGACTGAAGAACTTGAGCATGAGGATGTCCAAGACGTTGATGCCAAGTTGTGGAGGAAGCCTTGACAGCAATGAAAGCGACTTTTGGAAGAGACTGAAAACGAGGAAGGCGGATGTGGTACAAGCCCTGTTCACTTGGACCCGTTAGGAGGGTGGTGCATGTAGACTCGTCCTTCACAACAAAATAAGAAGAGTGAAATTCAAAAAAGACATCATTATCATGGCAAAACTTTTGGACAGATAATAAATTCTTTTTAAGTGCGGAACGTGAAGAATGTTGTTTAGGTTAAAGGTTTTATGAGGGGAGTAAAGTTTGGTGGAGCCAATGTGCAAAATAGGTAGGGAATTACCATTACCAACAAGGAGAGAGTCATTACCATAATAGGGCTCAGCGTTGTCGAGACTAGATAAGTCTGGAGAAGAATGATCATTTGTTCCAGTGTCAGATGTCCAAGTAAAGCCGCTTGGGAGGCACCATCCGAGTGAGCAGCAAAGTTGGCCTGTGGAGTCACGTGAGATTGATTGGACTGGTTTGGACACTGAGATGGTAGGTGGCCAATGCCACAGCGATTGCAGTGACCATAAACCATGTTCTGAGTGGAGGCCCAACAAACTGTCTTGTACCGTTGTTGTCACGAGAACGATTGTTGGAGTTGTTGCGCGACTGTCCTCTGGAGAATCCCCGAGAGCCACGGCTGCCTCGGTTAGAATTGACAGATCTGGGTGCAAAAAACGCTTGCGGTTGTGAGCTGGAGGCTCCCATAGGATTCAATTGATACCCAAACTGTGCACCATAAGTGGGAGGTTGCTGAGTTGCTGTTGGACTGTATTAAGGTTGAGTGGCTGGCTGCCGTGGCGGTTGACGTGGGTGCAGCAGTAGCCAGAAAAGCTTGCGGGTTTGAGGCTGCAGAAGACACACCATGGATTTTGGCAATCATGTAGTCGTGATCACTGAGGAGGCCATGAAGTTCATTGAAGGTAACAGGAGGAGACCGCGCCAGCAAGTTTGCCTTAAGACCATTGTATTCTTCACGGAGTCCTGAAAGTGTAAGCATGACTATATCTTGTCTTTCATGGGTTCGCCAATGTTAGCTAGGGCAGTAGCGTATTCTTGGGCTCGGCTTAGGTATTCAGCAGGTTTTCATCATCCTTTCATGGTGATTCTAAGGAGTTGACTTTTTAGAGTAAACTCGTGAGAAAAAGGTAACTGGTGCGTAGGCACGTTCTAATGAAAGCCAAATCTCACGAGATGTTTTACCTTGAACATGCTGGAAAGATTCTTCAGACACGGTTGATGTAATCAGCAACCGAACATGGGCATCATTCGCGACCCACGGGAAATAACTTGGGTTATCAGTTGTAGTAGTTCCTGTTGTGACCTGCTGTTGTGGGCATGGGATGGTACCATCCACATAGCCGAACAAGTTGTGAGAGACCAAGAAAGGTTCTATCATTGATCTCCAGTGGCCATAGTTGGTAGGTTTTAGGTTAAAGGCGAATTTGTGAGAGTTGTGAACAGTTTTTTTCCTGGTTTGTTAGGGTTGTAATGGCTGCCATAGTGATTGGAAAAGAGGAGGAGAGCCGGAGGGTTTACTTTCAATAAAGGTGGTGGCGGCTGCAATAGGCAGCGCTGCTGCTGTTAGGGTTTCTGGCTGGGTAGAAGATTTGGCAGCCGTGAATTTTGGAGGAGTTGATTTGGCTCTGATACCAAATCAAACTTGTATTGTATTGTATTATTGAATTGAGGACATTAGGAGGTCCTTATATAGGACAATACAAGACATAATAAAAGGAAACATAAATCAATTACAATAAATATGAAATCCCTAAAATCTCTGATCTAATATTGACTAACAGTGTCGAATTTTGAGTTGCATAATTAAAAATTCTATGTGATTTGGGCAGGGAATCAACTTAAGAACAGCGGAGATGCAAGACAATGCACAAACATTCTCTTCAATGGCGAAAGATTTGTTGCGAACTGCTGAAAATGATCGCCGAGCCTCATGATCCTCGTGTTTCTTTTATGTTTTTATTTTTCTTCTTTTTTAAGTTTTGTTTTTTTATATTTAATCTGAACAGACTTTGGTTGAATCGTCTTGGGAGTTGAAAGTGTACAGAGACCACATTCTTTTTTTCTTTTTCTTTTTCTTTTTGGTGATGTATCTTCATTGTATTAATTGGGTGATTATATAATGTATTTTTCTCATATTTATGTATTCTGAAATGACATAAAGATATATATTTTAGAAAGTAATGGTGCAGACTTGAAACTATGCCTAAAAATATGTTTTAAGTTTCAAATTATCGTTATATGTTTTAAAAGTTGCATTTTTTTGTTTCATTTTGTCAAATGTCTCAATCTATTAGACACATTTTTGAAAATCATATGTAATTGCAATACCTTTTGTCCTTAAAAGATCCAAATTATCTAGTCACTGTGAATAAATTACTAGTAGTTTAAAGAACAGCATTTCATATATTAACTTCTAAGAAAAACTGCACTGTAAAAATATTTTAACTCATGTTGAGGAAGTTGTAAACAAGCAGACACTTATGTAACCCATAAAAATAGCCTACAGCTAATGCATTTTCTTACATGTCTAAGAGAAACTCAAATTTACGGGTAAACGAGTTAAACAAGCTGGCCCGCCAACTGGGAACATATTTGATCTTTCATAGCATCCCTATTGCTTTTTGTTAGACCAAAAATAGTCGCACCTGGATGATTCTTCAACCTCGCAACTGCAAAAATATCATTATATCAAACTTATAGGAGATGAACAAAAAATGCCAAGTTTGACTTCTAAGAGTCAACACAATATTCAACTTTATGAAAGTTGCAGTACTTTCCTTTAGGTAAACTTAAAGTTTTCTTCTCTATCTGAAGATCATTTTAGACATTTCATGAGACAGACGGAGCACGTAATTTGGTGCTATGGTTTCATAAAGTACAAGGTTTGACTTTTCAATACTCAAATGCTGACTATTAGTGTACCTGCAGGTATATCTCGACCAGCCTTTGGAACAGGTATGGTAGCTAGAAACAGTTTCTTAGACTCTAGAACTCGCAGCACTGCAGGGAAGAACAATGAACTAAACAACTCCATCTTGCCAACTTCATCAATCACAAATAGATCCGTGTCTTCTTTGACCTGCCAATGAAACAAATAAAATCATTCTCCTCTGTTCCTAAAGAAGATTATAGTTTGACTTTTGTAGTCAAACATCTTACTTTTCATTTCCAAAACGAAAATTTGATCATGTAATAGATGTCGTTAACTTGATGGTATTTATATGTTTTCTACCCAATGTAGATGAATGCAAATCGGTTTTGCACCGGAAATCCATTTGACCATATGAGTCAAACATCTTTTCTGATAACAAGATAGGTATTCAACAATAGGGGAAGGATCATGAGAAAACTCTTTTTCGTGAGAAAACTAGAAAACTCAATATCGGATATGCGTATATATAGTGAACAAATGTGTAGTACATACTGCATATATGTAATAATACATATAATCATATATTGCATATACGCAGAACGCAGCATACGGAATAACTCGCTGTACTGCATATATGCAGTATATACAGTAGTACATATATAGAGTGTATATCACACATGTTCGATCGACAACAATACACATACAATTGGGTACAAACTATTAACCTTAATAAGACTAACATAAAGTATGAACCTGCAACTCAGGCAACGCCAAAGACTCAAACGACGCCATATCGACTTTGTATTTCCCCACCATAGGCCATCTATTGGACTCTGCACTGCCATTTATAAACCAACATATAAGCAACACCAATTACATATAAAAAAAAATCACTAACACATTCAACATCAACCTAAAAAGTTGAAGTTTTTAATAATTTTAGATAAAATCTTGCCTTGAATTATTGATAGAAGCAAGTGGAGCAGTACGGCCATCTAATGTAACCACCTCAAACCCCACCCTCTCTCCTCCTTGTCTCATCTCACCTGTGTAATCCATTCAAATTTAATCAAAGGGCAAAACAGTTGGAACAAAACCCTGATTGAAAGAGAAAGAATTACGGGTGAAGAAACCCTGAATCTTTAAATTGGGGTTGGAAGATTTGAGAGACTCCACAATCTTGGCAATCAAAGTGGTTTTACCAACGCCCTGAAAAATGAAATTAAAAGCCCTTATTCAAATTTAAATTTAGAGTTTGATTGATAGAGATTCAATGTGGAAATTGTAAGACTTACAGGGGAGCCAGTCACCAGAAAGCATTTTGCTGGGGCAGCCATTGCTGTTTTGCTATCTTAAACTGTCTCCCTTACATTTCATAAAAAAAAAACTGAGCAAACAGCAGAGAGAATATGATTTAAAAATATATATATATATAAAATAAAAACTTAACAAAAACTTGTAATTGGATCTTCGGTTATTTCAGGTATGTTATTTTTTAACGGCAAACAAATTTATTTTTCTAGATTTTAAACCCTTTCGCCTCTTGAGTAACGCATATCAGACATCTTATTAATTTATCATGTCCTTTGGGACGTTTTAGGTGTTTGTTTAGATTTAGATTTTAGAGGTTAGAATTATACAATAACAAAAGAAGAAAACCAACATATTATTTTATTTGTAATCTCTTGAATCAATTTATCATATTAATGTCTCACTTTAATATATTGATAAAATCTACTTGTATACATAAACATGGTCGTCGATGATTTGTGTGTTGTATGATTTTGCAGGTCATATAACTATGACGATAGAGTCTCTTAGATCATAAACTTAACTTTTCGAGTTCTAGTTGATGTAAATACCATTGGCTCTCATCCTAGAAAAAATTTGCATACCTAAAAACGGGGATGATTATAAATTCCATTGACACTCTTTTTATTTGTCTAAAACTTTTCATCTTATAAAAACATATCTTCATTCCCGCAAGGTAATCATTGAGTTTTACATGTAATGTGACTTTTTGAGAAAGTTGAATTTCCTATAAAATCATCGTTAAGTTATTTGGTGAGGTTATATACTTATATACTTTAGCAAGCTTCAAATGAGATTCTACACCTAATAAGCAAACAAGATAATAAATAAGTTGCTCCTATAAATGTATGTCCTTTCTGTTATGTCATGTTTTTGTGTCAAGCATGTGGATATGGGTGCTTTCGAGCATTTTTAGTTATATAATATATCAGTGTAAAAGGTAAAAATACCTATTAAAATAATTTGCAACGTTTTTGTCGCTATTATTAATAATTAAAAATGAAATCCAAATGAAGTTTCCAGCATATAACATTAATCGTTGTCTAACGATTATATTTAATTTTATTTTCACAAACTTTATGCTTATGGGTTCAGTTTGCTTTTAGCATAAATACAACTGTAACACCATATAAATAACATTTTCCGCTGTAGCACAATCTACGATAACATTTGATGTTACGGCTCCTCTAATCGGGAGTCCCAGGTTCGAGTCCTGGCAGCCGAAATAATTTTTATTAACCTTTTTTTCTTTTTAAATATATATATTTTATATATATACACCCGGATAAACAAATATGAGCCATCAAAATCGATTTCACCGTTTACTAATTTCACCAACAAAAAATTGTGGTTCACAAAATTGAATCAAATCCACAATATTTGCAACATTGTTACTGTGGAAACAATTCCATCAATAATTACTTTTAATCAACACCTTTCTATCGTAAACGGCGGTATCATTTGGAAGCTGCACCTCTTAACACTTTACATGGCGGCATTTCATGGTGGACATCCACCATCTTCACCAGTAGAAGCCCCCCACCATTCAAATAGTTAAATAATATATTAACTTAAACCATTACACCACAAACCACAGCAGCAGGGCCTGAAGTTAATGACTGATACAATACAACATATAAAATTGTTTACAAAATGTCATCAATATTCTTAAACTCAACATACTGATTAGCACTCGACTTCAACAACAAATCCACAACAGCATCAGCGCAAAACAAAACCCTAGGTCCCCGAACATCCAAATTAAACTTTCTAGAATGTTCGGTAACAGAATCATCGTAACAACAGATCTCAATATCGGAATATATAGAGCGAGTGATTACGTTGACAGCGGTGGTGTGATCTGATGGTGCTTCGGTGGTGATATTTTGGGGATTTAGGGTTTGGGGGGTGAGGAAGGAGGTGAGGTCGACGAGAGAGAGGGAGGAGTAGTGGGAGTCGTAATGGGGGTTAGGGTCAAGGTAGAGGACGGACTTGCCGGCGGTGGAAGCGGCGGCCGCGATGATGGATTCCAGCAGACCGGTGCCAATGACAATGAGGTTGAAGTTTGTTGGATCGATCGGAGGGTAGGATTCTGTCTCCGCCGTGGTGGACTGTTTGATCGGCTGCTGTCGCCGGTTTGTTGATTTGTGTTTAGAGCCAGAATCTGGTCAAACTTGAAACTACTTTGAGTGAACCGTAAAATGTTAAAAGTAGGGGTGTGGAGAAAACATAATTAAGGGAATCATAATCGAATTAACCAATAAAATCAAATAAAAAAATTGATGGGTCGATTAATGATTTTTCCAAAACCGAAAGCACGTTGGTTATGGTGATTAATGTGTCCATGCCTATCATAACCGAACTGACATATAGTAATTTTTTTGTCGGATTATGACTTTTCAACATGGTTTTAATATTTAATATTTTTGGTTGAACGTTTTTTTGTAGTTATTGGTTATTTCATATCGTTTTGGTTGAACGTTTTTAGTAGTTATTGGTTATTTCATATCGTTTTTGTTGAATGTTTATATAAATTTTATGGAATATCTCATATCATTTTGTTTGAATATTCGGTAATATGAGTTTATGGAATATATCATATCATTTTGTTTGAATATTCGGTAATAATATGTATTAATATTATAGATTATATATATATTCATCTTTTTGGTTGAATGTTTATATGAATTTATAGAATATATCGTTTCATTTTGTTTGAATATATGGTAATAATATGTATTAATATTATAGATTATATGTATATTCATATTGTGTGATATGCTGATATATAAAAATATGTAATAATAATTTGTTTCATGTTCAAAAAAAGTTGAGCTAATTTAGCTAGGCCTAAATTAGCTGTTAACCATCCAAAACCAATCGGTTATGGTTATGATTATCCATTAACAGACATCGCGGTTATGGTTATGATTTGACTAAAAACCGACCCATGCACACCCTAAGTTAAAGTTGTGTTATTTCAATTTGTTAGACTTTCTCCAACGTGTCCTTCCCAACCCACCCGAAATCCAGCTCAGCCACGCACGAAGTTGTCCGTGCGTTGGAGGCAACTGTCCGATCGTCACCTAAAATGAAAAGCCCGTAACTTTGGGCGTGGTTTTCCTCGGCTCTTGCGCTGGATTTCAGAAAATACATTAAATGAGGACTGTTGCATGAGAGAAGTTTGGATGAAAAGAGACTACCGAACTAAAGAATGATCGGAAATTTCTTTGTTCAACGGTGGGAACGTAACCAGGCAACAACAGCTCTTCTAAATGTGGAAGATAACCTATTTAGAGAATAACCTAATCTATACTATATTATAATGCATGAGGTATGGGCATTTTAAAATACCCAAAAAAATAAGAATTTTTTCTCTCTTAATTTATAAATACACCCTTAAAATGAGGGTAAATTGGTCTTTAAACAATAATTATATTTTAGCTTCCCATCTTATTACACTTAAATTCCTGAGTTTTAACATAATTATGGGTAATTAGTTACACTTTTCTCTCACCACAACAAACTTATAATTCTTTTACGTATTCATGTTATATCTTATAAACTATAATATTTAAAAAAAATCCAAAGTATCGTGACGACCTACTCATTTTTGTCGACGTTTTGATAGTTGTCTTGGCCAGTATTAACGTGTGGATTAAAATGTACAAGTAGATGTCTTTGTGTACAAGTGATTGAAGCCCAGCATACTTGGTCATTATCCCAAAATATTTAATAGCTACAAAATGGCAAATGATTAAATACCATAAACTTAATCTCTCATCTTTAACAATAATAGATAATTAATTAGTAGTTACACATTATCCCCTTATAAAAAACAACGCCCCTCCCCTCAATTTTTAAATGGTCATATTTTTTTTGGTATGTTGATATTTTTTTAATTATACTATATAAACGAGTATTTTTTTGAGTATAGCATTAGTTTTTTAATTAAAAATTTGATATGTTACGTGATTAACATTGTCTAAAGGTAAGTAATAAGTGAATCGATAACCGAAGCCGAACCGAAATCAACAAAAAACCGAATTAATAAAAATTGATTAACTAAAACCCGAATTAATGAAAAACGGTTATTGATTTCTGTACCCTCATCTAACCAAAATTAATTGAATCGAACCATGTATATTTTCATATATTTCTAGCTTTATACCTTTAGTTCATGTATTTCATATTTATACCCCCATTTCATGTATTTATACCTAAATTTCATGTATTTCTAATCAAAAGTTTTAGCCCAAGTTTGGTTTTGGCTATTAACCAAAATTAAATAAATCAAACAAAAAACCGTCAATATAACTGAATAAACCAAACTGATTAACTGAAAACGGATTGGTTAATAACTAATCAATGACCTCGATTTTCGGTTAAAGATAATATCCAACCAACCGAACAATGCACATTGTGGCAACATCTGTGTTTCCTGCCGCATCACGGGCGCACCTATCGGTTATTAACCAAAATCGGTTATCATTGAGCAATAATTAAATCATGAACCTAAAACTGAAAACAGACCAAGCCAAACCGAAATCAACTAAAAACTGAAAACCGAGTTAGCCAAAAACCGGCTATCAACTTTTTTTGTACTCCCGTTTAACCAAAACTAGCTGAACTGAATCATTTATATTTTCTTATATTTCTAGCTTTTATACCTCCGGTTCATATATTTCATATTTTATATCTGATTTCATATGTTTATACTTTCATTTCATGGATATATACCTCAATTTCATATATTTCTAAGCAAAAGTTTTAGTCTAAATTTGGTTTTTGCTATTAACTGAAATTAAATGAACAAACCAAAAACTATCAATCTAACCGAATAAACCAAAGTGATTAATCGAAAACTGATTTGTTAATAAAATTGACTAACTGATGACTTTGGTTTTGGCTTCGGTTGAGGATAATAACCGAACCGACCTAACCATGCACAACACAACGAAATGGATTACCCGATTACATTACTTTTCATATACATATCTATCACAATGATATTACAATAAATATTATATGAATAAAAAACGAGTATCACAATGTGATGTGTCACTCCTACCGCATCTTGCGAGCATCCTACTAGTTTAATATATGTATGAAGTGGGCTATTTTTTTAATTACAGCCCAATACATGTTAAAGACTTCTTTTTGGAAGTCAGAATAAAGCTCAAAGTCACAAGTAAAAATGGGTCAGACTTCCAATTTCTTTTATTATTTATTTATTTATTTCACTTGTTATAAAATAATTTTAACATTATTTCGTTTATCAAGTCTTTATCTATATACAAAAAGCCGCTAATCGTAATCGTGTGTATGATATGTTTTTAAAAATTATGCAATTTCAATATTATGTTTATCAAAGTTATACAAATGTCCTTTATCAAATACTTAATGATTTAAAATGAATTTCAAAATTATGTTATCAAAGTTCTACAAATGTCCTTATCAGATACTTAATGATTTAAAATAAGGCAATTTCAATATTATATTTTTATTAATTCAAATTCTTACTTATATTAATTTAAATTTATAGAAAAATGGGTAATTATGTAGAAAATTAAGAATATGTAAGGATGTTTGTATGATTTTGGTGAAATTGAAGGGTTTTAAGGATTTGTAAGGACTTTTAAGATTTGAAAAATATGACGTGACAGTTGACTAGGCAGTTAAGGGTGTCTAGCATTGGAGATGGTCTTACTGATCGAGTTAACAGTCACGATTATAATCACTACTTTTTTAACGGCCAACTAATACTTTACAAGCCCGGCCATTTGAGCAAATTCATTGGCGAAAGACCACCCACATCCTACGAACGCCAAACAACGTTGATGACTAGACCCGCCCACCATTACATATCATTATGCCGTAGGATGAAAAATAAATTAGGATTATTTCTTCACAACCTATATTTGTTTCGCCTTTTTATGTGATAATTTTTCTTTTCTTGAACACCATTTTTTTTAAATATACATACTACTAACATTGCGTTTGTAAAGATTTACATTAATATCATTTTTATGATAGACAAGAACCATAACAATAGACAGTCTAGACTACTAAGTTATCAGTACTTGATATTTTTTTTCTAAAATGTAAAAACCATTACACCAACTTATAAAATGACGACCAACAATGCCCAAGATTGTATTTATAGGTTGAAGATATACAACAAAGATCCACAGTACACTTTTGTAGTTTACGTGATTACTGCCTAATGGACTTTTGGCATGATTAGGAATGAGCTCGGTGCTGGGGTACTGAAAGTACGGGCATCAAAAATCGTCAAATATGGGTACTGGTATTTATGTGTATAATACGGAGACCGTACTGAACCGGTACCATACCAAAAATACGGATACCGCAAACGCTAAAAAGTGGGTACCAAATTGGTACCGAAAAAATGTCGGTACAGTAAATTCGGTACCGGTACCAAGTCCCATATCGTCATCCCTAACGTAGTTTCGAGTCTAACAAAATGAACAATAGGTAGATTTTAGCACGGTTGGTGTTTCACGGTTCGAAGAAGATGTGATCACTTCTCAAATGATAATTTGAGTTTTTGTGATCCAACATTATACACAGTTGCTCTTGTAATTTGTTTTTATCTTATAAACATAACTAGGTTATAACCCTGTGTGTTACATCGGTTGAATAAATAAATTTTATATATTAAATAATAAAACGATATATATTTAAAAAAACTCATTTATTGCACGGGTTTAATAAATGTAATTTTATATATTAAATAATAAAAAGATATATCTATAAAAACCACATGTATTGTACGGGTTGAATAAATGTAATTTTATATATCAATAAAAAAGTTATATCTTTAAAAACTGTGTATTACACGGGTTGAATAAATGTAATATTGTTTACCAAATAATAAAAAAAGTTATATCTTTAAAAACCCTCGTGTATTACACGGGTTGAATAAATATGATTTTATATACCAAATAATAAGAAAATTATATTTAAAAAAACTAATGGATATACTCGGTACGCGATAAATATGGTGATTGCTGAGATGGTTATTGAAAAAAGATACAATGGTCAAACATGTTATCCAAAAAGCAAATAAGCAGCCATTTGAGTGATAAAATATAAATTATGTTCAAAAAACCCGTAATAAATCTAATTTTATATATAAAATAATATTGAAAGATATATACAATTTGATTAAAAATCATGTGATAAAATCGATATAATAATTTTTTGATAATGAAAATAAAAATAAATAATACATTAATGCAATGTTTGGTTTTGATGATAAATAATTTGGTTATTTAAAATATCTATTAAATTAACAATTTAAATTTAAGGATAATATTTTATTAGAAAAATAGAAGTATTCTATTCGACATTTAAAGTAAGATAAGATTTAATATTAATTTTTATTTATTTAATTAATATATGATAGAGCAAAATATGATTGAATAGTTGGGAGGTTGTATGATGATAAATCGGTTAACTTTATTATAATTTCATATGTTTTTGGTTATATTATTTTGAATTGTTTATAAAAAAAATTAATACCTTGTTATTGTTAGTAAAATCAATGATATCATATTTCGAATTTTATTTAGTATTATTTTATTAAAAAGTGCATATTATACATATAATTATATTGTGTCTTAAGTTATTGATGTCATCCAAAATGTTTTTCGATTTTATGTCTAGCATTATATATACTATGGTAAAGGTTTAAAGTTTAATAGAGATAATTATATCATCAAAAAGAATAAGAGTAAATTTGTATATTACAAATAAAAATAAGCGTCTGTAAAAAAGAAGTAATAATTTAGGTAAAAGGAAACTAAATTGTAGCTTTTATATGACACGTTAGTTAATGAGAATAATATCATATAGAAAATCAAATAAATAATATTATAAATGAGAAGTATACATTAAATTTAAACTAAATAATAATCATCTATAATTAAGTAGAAGAGATTAAACTAAATAATATTTATTAATTAATTAGAAGAGATTAAACTAAATAATAATTATCCATAAGAGATTAAATAAAGAATATTTAGTAGAAGGGTTATCTATAAGTAATAATTATCCATAAGAGATTAGTGGAAAAATTAAAGGATACATGGCCTAATATGATAAAAATTGTCCCCTAAATAGTTTATTTTATTAAAAAAAACATTTTGGGGACACTTGTAATTGTATTTGGCCATTTTATATAGATAATTATTATTTAGTTCAATCTCTTATCATTAATTATAGATAACCCTCCTACTTAATATTATTTATTTAATATATTATAGATGATTATTATTTAGTTTAATCTTTTTAATTAATTATAGATAACTCCCCTACAAATATTATTTTATTTAATCTTTTCTACTTAACTATATATAATTATTGTTAGTTTAAATTTAATGTATACTTCTCATTTATAATATTATGTATTTGATTTTCTGTATCATATGACAGACGTCTACTTTTTATTTGCAATATACAAATTTACTCTTTAAAATTACATGTATTCATCCGTACAACATGGTTCTTATAGATATAAATTTTTATTATTTAATATATAAAATTACATTTATTCAACCCCTGCAATAAAGGGGGTTTTTAAAGATATATTATTTTATTATCTAGTATATAAAATTCATTTATTCAACCCGTGTAATACACGGGGTTATAACCTAATAAACTAATAAATCAAGAACGGCTTTTCTCTATTTTCTTAATCTCCCTTAGGCATAGATATCTTCACCTTTTTCCTTTCTTCACTTGGATTTTCTCAACGAGTTGATCGGATGTAGTAGATTATGTGCAGGTAATATTAGTTTTTTTTTCACTTTGTAGTTTTAGTTCTTACTACTTTGCGGTTACTAATTAGTGCTCACAGTTGATGTTCTTGCATTAATTCTAGTGGTGATGATGAATTGGTGTTTGACATTTTATTAGTTTAGGTGTGTAGATGTTATAAAAGTTTGTAAATTTGTATTACTAAGGTATCAAAGTCAAACAGAAGGTAATAAGTGTGACAAAAAAGTCAACTTGCCATTATTTCTTGGTAGTTTAGAAAATGAATGGCAACCAACTTTCATTACACAGTAATTTTATTGTTACATGTCATGTATGATTAACAAATCATTCAAAAAAAAACAACCACTTTAGGGTGCTTGATCCAAAAGTGAACAACTTTTGGTGTTGTACGTCCATTCAGCAAGTTTAGCTCAATCTATATGTTTAGTATTTGGTTCGTAATTTTTGTTAAAGGGTCTTATTAATTGGTTAGGTTAATGAAATTGTTTTCAACATTTTTGAATCCATAGGTTAATTAAATTGATTGAGTAGGTAGTTACAACAATTAGCTTTCAACTTCTTTGTTTTGTATACATTTATTAGACACATTTTCAAGAAAACAATATACAAAGAAAGATGAATCAGACCACACATAAGCAAAAGTAAGTTGAAACGGGTCAAAACTCTACCAACATTGCCAATTGTGATTCAGCAAGGTATCCAGATTCGTGGGCGAAAACTCAGATTTATAAATTTGATTTTTCGTAAATTTGACATGAAAACGGAAAACGGAATTCCCATTGTTTTTCAAATCACATTAAATGGTAGGATAAAATTTCTCATGGCAGATTTCATTTGTTATATAGGATAACATTAGTTTTATAAAAATGTGAAAGATAAGTGTATAGGTGGTTATTAAAATAGGTATGAAAAAACAATGTTAACCAGACCCTAATTGCAAAGTTGCATTACCATCTTCAACAGAAAATTCAAATCATAAACTAGCTTCTGAATTTGATCTCTTGCCTCTTGGATCAGGTGGACGTTCCCAAGCATATCTTTTTTCTTTTGGGCATTAGGATAGGGTTGTGCGGGTTGAATAAATAAACTTTGTATACTAAATAATAAAACCATATATCTTTAAAAGCCCCGTTTGTTGCACGGGTTGAATAAATGTAATTTTATATATTAAATAATAAAAAGTTATATTTATAAGAACCTTATGTACAGTACGGGTTGAATAAATATAATTTTATATACCAGATAATAAAAATGTTATATCTTTAAAACCATGTGTATTACACGGGTTGAATAAATGTAATATTGTTTACCAAATAATAAAAAAAATTATCTCTTTAAAACCCTCGTGTATTACACGGGTTGAGTAAATACGATTTTATATGCCAAATAATAAGAAAATTATATTTAAAAAAACTAATGGATATACTCGGTACGCGATAAATATGGTGATTGCTGAGATGATTATTGAAAATAAGATACGGTGATCAAACATGTTATTGAAGAAGCAAATAAGCAGCCATTTGAGTGATAAAATATAAATTATATTTAAAAAACCCGTAATAAATCTAACTTTATATATAAAGTAATATACAATTTGTTTAAAAATAATGTAATAAAATTGATATAATAATTTTTTAATAATGAAAATAAAAATAAATAATATATTAATACAAAGTTTGGTTTTGATGATACATAATTTGGTTATTTAAAAATATCTTAAATTAACAATTTAAATTTAAGGATAATATTTTATTAGAAAAATAGAAGTATTCTATTCGGACATTTAAAGTATGATAAGATTTAATACTTATTCTTATTTATTTAGTTAATATAAGATAGAAAAAATATGATCGAATAGTTGCGAGATTATATGATGATAAATCGGTTAACTTTATTATAATGTCATATGTTTTAGCTATATATTTTTTGAATTATTTATAAAAAAATAGACTTGTATCATATAACAATGATTTTATATTTGTAATTTTATTTGGTATTATTTTATTAAAAAGTGCATATTATACATATAATTATATTGTGTCTTTAAGTTATTGATGTCATTCAAAATGTTTTCCGATTTTATGTCTAGCATTATATATACTATAGTAAAACTTTAAAGTTTATTAGAGGTAATTACATTATTGAAAAGAATAAGAGTAAATTTATATATTACAAATAAAACGTAGGTGTCTTTAAAAAAGAAGTAATAATTTGGATAAAAGAAAACTAAAAATTGTAGCCGTTATTTGACACGTTAGATAATATAAACAATGAAGATAATATGATATAGAAAATCAAATATATCTAACTTATAATAAAAGACTCCAAATTATACCACATGTCATTCTCTCCTTCAACATCATAAATTTTATTTGTATTTGTTTAACAAATTTCTTTAATACTAATACTTATATTAATAACTAATATATAGGTATCTCTTTTTCTTATTTTTATCTAAATTAAAAAATAACTATAATTTTGCAATTTAGACCCTTTTTTTTTTACTTTCAACCCAAAGTTTTTCATCTCTTACAATTTAATCCCAACTCTTTTTTATGTTTAATTTTGGTCCACTATACTTTTCATCTTTCCCAAGTTTCTCGTTTCGTTCTAAATATTGTGAGTTAACGCACCGCAACATGCGTGTGGGGTTTCGTATATTTTTTTGCGTTTGACTGGCCCGTCGCAACACATCTATTTTCTCCGTTTGACAAGTTCGTCCAACACGCAGGGTCCTAGATTGACTTAGTTATTTTTTTCCTGTGTTTTACGTTCCGGTTTAATTTCTCTGAAACAAGCATGCGTGATTCAAAGATTTTACGTCTGCTTTTCGGTCGACATTATTTTTTTCCATCTTTATTTATTTTGCTCTACTGTTGAGTTAGCAACCCAAATAAAAAAAGGTATGTAGTAATGTAGATACAACCAAAGTATACATTAAATTTAAATTAAATAATAATTAATTATAATTAAGTAGAAGATATTAAATTAAATAATATTTAATAGGATAGTTATCTAGAAAGTTAATTGAAAGAGATTAAACTAAATAATAGTTAATTATAAGAGATTAAACTAAATACTATTTAGTTGGAGGGTTATCTATAAATAATAATTATCCATAAGAGATTGACGGGAAAATCAAAAGATTTATGGCCAACTAAATAATCATTCAGGAGACACTTGTCATCATATTAGTTCATGCATATTTTGATTTTCCTACCAATCTTTTATGGAAATTATTATTTATAAATAACCCTACTACTAAATATTATTTAGTTTAATCTCATATGGATAATTATTATTTAGTTTAATCATTCTAATTAATTATAGATAACTCTCCTACTAAATATTATTTTGTTTAATCTCTTCTACTTTATTATAGATTATTATTATTTAGTTTAAATTTAATGTGTACTTTTTATTCATAATATTATTTATTTGAATTTGTATATCACATTATTTTTATTATTTATATTACCTAACGTGTCATATAATAACTACAATTTTATATATTAAATAATAAAATAATATATCTTTAAAAGTTTTGTTTATCACACGGGTTGAATAAATGTAATTTTACATATATTAAATAATAAATAAACTTTAAGAACTTTTGTACTGTACGGGTTGAATAAATATAATTTTATATACCAAATAATAAAAAAATATATCTTTAAAAGCCCTGTTTGTTACACGGGTTGAATAAATGTAGTTTTGTATAACAAATAATAAAAGAAATTATATCTTTAAAAACTCCATGTATTACAGGGTTAAATAAATGTAATTTGTTAGGTCCTAGAAGTGTGAGACTGAAGCATCAAATATACACAACAGTCTATAGTAGTTAACTGGGTTAGTTTGTATTAGGTTTGGACCTTTATAGGTCATTTGGGCATGCCATAAGCTATGTGGGCCAGGAAAGCTCATTAGGGTTATGCCTTACCCTAGGTATATAAGCTAAGCTTATGTTATTTATAGGGTTAAGTTTTGGGTAGACTATTGGATTTTCTCTAGAGAACCTCCATCTTGTACCAGACGGTTTTGCTTGTTCAAGTAATACGTGTGCAAGATTCGTTATTGTTCTTCATCGTTTCGATTTTCTTGAATCATCACCAAGTTTGGATTCCGCCCATCTTTGGTGATTTTGTGATATCAGTGTTAGATCCGGATTATCGGGACTTACAAGTGGTATCAGAGCCTTGAACCTGTTTTCCAGGCTCAGATCTGATATTACATGATTCTGTTGGGTTTCTGCTGAAGAACACGAAGAAGATTCAAGCATTTCGGATTGATTCGGATTAATCTGGTTGCATTTCGGATTGATTTCGGATTAATCTGTGCCTTTCAGATAAAAATCTTGAATTTCTGTCAGATTTCGGATAAATCTTCAAGGATTTCGGATAAATCTTCAAGCATTTCGGATTTTCTTCAAGGATTTCGGATAATCTTCAAGGATTTCGGATAATCTTCAAAGATTCCGGATTCATAACTGTTCCGAATTCGGATAGACTTTCATTCCGGATTACTGTTGTTGTGTATCTGATAGCATTCCGGATTACTGTTCCGGATTCACATTATTGCTGTGTATCTGATAGCATTCCGGATTACTGTTCCGGATTCCCATTCCGGACTGAAATAGTGCATCTCAGATTCCATCTCGGTTACTGTTCCGAATTTGGTACTGTTCCGAGTTGTACCCAAAAAGGTGGAAAGTTAACCAGCTGACGTAACCAGAATTAAACGTTTTCATACACAGAATTTGATCATTAGACAATTTTAACAAACCGGTTGCACGGCTAGACTCGTGTGATCTTTAGGGAAAAAAAGGCACGAAAATTCCTAAAATCACCATCGGACAGTATTTATCGTTGGAATCGTATCGTCGAGACGAGTCTAACGGTATATTTTGGTAAAAACAGTTTTCGGACATTTTTTATCGTGTTTACCGGTCCGGTTTCGATTATCCGAAGATGTTTGCAACGGTTTCGATTATCCGAAGATGTTTGTAGCGCAAGCTCAGCATCCGAACATAGCTATCAGTCCAGCACAAAATCAAAACCAGAGCCTGCGGGATGAAGTGAAGGAAAGACTGAACGAGTTTATCGGAGACTACAATGTTGATCCGGTTGCTGACTATGTGATGCGTTTGCTTGAACATGGGAGGCGAAAAGAAGAAGTAAGAGATGAGTTGGATAGCATTTTAGGAGACGACAAAGACTCCTTTGTATCTTGGTTATGGGATCGTTACAATCAAACCAAGATCTCCAAGATCTATACGCTAAATCAACAGAGTCTCATTCTGAAGAAGTGTCCGAACAGATTTCAACAGCCCAACAAGAAGCAATCAGCAGCCCAGCACCCCAAACTCGACCTCAAGCCCAAACTAACGCTGATAAATCTAGCTCGTCCATTGACACAGTCAACTATCTTTTGTGCACTGAACCTTGCAGGAATAGGATTGCTCAACTCAGGGCTCTTAATTCCAAAATGACCGATGAATACACAATGCAATGGCTCAGTGCATAGCCTTCGGGAAAGCAACAAGTTACTCAAAGAAAAGGTTGAAGCACAAAAGAAAGATATCGCTCAACTCCACTTGGATGTAAATCAATAGAAATGTTGGGTCCATGATTACAAAACCAGATTAGAATAAAAAACCATGGAATGCGACTTGGTAATAGTTGAGCTGGGCCTTCTTACTAGAAAATATCAACAAAACGAAGTTAATATAAAGAAGTTTGATACATCCAGCAAGCTTGTTCAAGACGTGTGCAATGTGCAGCTAGCATATAAGGGGAATAAAGGATAGGGTTTGGGATTCAATTAGGTTGCCCCACTGTATAATCACAACTACACAACAATGCCTGAAACCGACGAGTATATTGAGAAAGCACAGCATATGGTGTACGGCAAACTAAATGATTATATGCCAGACACACGGGAACCATCTGGTGCTGTTGGCTCTTCAAATGATTCAGCTGATGAAGAGAGAGCTGACGTGAACAAGGCTCCGAGTGCGCAAACTGAACAGTCTGAACCTTATGCTTCTAATGAAAAGGTTCAGAGCAAGCTAAAAGAGCAGAAACGAGAAAATTGGAGACGAAGAAAGCAGAAGTCCAAATGTCAAGGACAATCAAGCTCTCCAAAATCATCAGTAGGCAGCAATAGCCCTCAAAAGGCTAATGTTGTGAAAAATGCTTTTGTTAAGACGATCATTAATGGCAAATGTGAAAAATATGCCTTTGACCGTGCTAGCAAAGCTTTTGGAAATTTGGGGAGATTTCTGAACAAGACTTGCAGTCTAAACAAAAGAAGAAGAATCAAAAGAAATCTCCACAACAGAAGAAGACCCTTGCAAACGACAAGTACAGACATCCAAATTCATCCTCGTCTGCAAGAAACGTGCAAGGATATCAAGCACAGAAGGGCTCAGTTCATCCTTCAAGGCCTGCACGAGCAAATCAAGCTGATCAGAATGCTTTACATATGAAGAGACAAACGTGCTTCAATTGCGGCATTTCTGGTCACATTGCTCGAAACTGTACACGCGGTTCCCATGTTCCGTGTCATGCTAAAAATCAGCAGGTTACACCAAAGAATAACAATCATTCTAAGCCAATGAAGGTATCATCACCTAAGGCAATAAAGAATGTGAATTCCAAGGTTAAACCATCTGATGGGGATTGGAATGTTGCCAAAAAACAAACGCAAGGCTGTTCAGAAACAAAAATCTGTTTCTAAAATGACTAAACCTGAAACAGCCAAAGCAGCTCAATAAAAGGCATCTGCCGCGTTTGTTAAAATGAAACAGATTTGGAAACCCAAACCCAAATCCAAATCAGCAGCAACATCACCAATCCTCGAAACAAAAGGGGACTTGTGTCTTAAAGAAGTGTCTTATTTTGATGCTTCAGGAAACCCAGGACCACGATGGCCTGGGTCCCACTGTCTTACTAATCTCCTTATTTTTCAGGAACAACCAAGGAGAGCTGTTGACAATCTCTGGAATGTTGGTAGCGGTTGTTCCAGGGACATGAAGGATAACATCTCACTGTTGCAAAAAGGTTCAAATTTTTACGATTGTGATGTTTTCTTGGAGGAGATGAGGTAAGAAAAGATCAGTGAAAAGGTATAAATTTGAATTCCGTGCTTTAATTTTGAAATTGATTAGTTTTTAATCTAATGATTGAACGATTAAGCAAAAACAACAAAAATATTTTCCTTTTCCTTTTTGTTTAAAACTTTGTGCATATGTTTTCTTTATTAGGTAAATTTGTGCATAAAGTATGATGCACAAATTTAGGGGGAAGAGGGCGATATATGTATATATGTATTATTTGAGGGGAAGAAAATTAGAAAAGTACAAAAACATTATTTGAAAAACAGAAAAATACAAAAATAAAAAGTCATGGGAAATGAAATGAATATTTGTGATAAAGGGCGTGACTGACACATGTAAGGTGTTGTAGCTGAAAAGACTAGGATCTAAGGTGATATGTCAGTAGGCTTAACGCTCAAAGTGATTAAAAGATACTAAGTGATATAAACATAATGAACTATGTATCTTGTGGGTAACATACCATCGGCGTATGATTTTATGGTCTTAAATCCTGCGTTGATAGATAACCAACATCTGAAGTTTTGGGTCTTTATGCTGTTGAGTCATCCGGGGATATCTTGGCTGCCCTTCTGTTGCATCCAGATTATATGCAGACCTAGGCACAGTCAGGATATTCTTAAAAGAGCTAAAATAAAAAGGACAAAACCTTAAAAGAAAGGAAATCTCACTATGAGAAAATTCCATGAATCCAAACATACCAAATAAGGTATTTTCCTAACCCCCGTTAGATACTATTGGTCACTCTGCTGTACGAAAGTACTGACCTGTTCACCAATAGTCTGACGTTGTAAAAGATAAAGGATGATCTCAGTATACTCACCTGCTACGATGAATCGTTGTGCTTACCTTTATCGCGGGAGTATGTCATGGTGTGGGATGCATGGACATTATAGTATAAATAAAGTTGAGTGTTCAAGTTTAAGTGGAAAAACATATTGGCAATCACTTAGACCAGTCTGAATAAGTTCGCATGAAAAGTGTTCCTTGGTCCGCTTGAAAACGATTTTGATCCCATTGCATTTGTATAGTTGTAATCATTGAGTTAGTTTCTTTGTTTATTTGTGTTTCTGTTTATATTCTTATATTTTAAAAATTAAAAAAATAAATTAAAAAAATTAGAAAATTAAAAATCAAAAAATAGAGTGTTTTATTTGTTTTATTAAAATCATTAACCGTTCTTGAAGATTTGGCTAATCATCAAAGGATGAAAGAAATTTGAATTTCTATCCGAGTACAAGTACTTGGATGTACCAAGTGTTCATGTGGTACTCTCCCTGTTGCATAAGAATGTTTGCTTATAAATTTTTGAGAATTGTGCAGATCTTGATTTAGATCAAGAAACAGGGATTGCTGAAAATTGAGATGCTGTTAGTTGCCGACAAAGCATAAAGCATCACAACAGTAAAGTGTGCCTGAGTCAAAGAACCGTATTCCAATCATCGTCTGACAGTGATAGTACATTTGAAGAAATACCTGAGAACTTGCTTGCTTGAAAGAGAAAGATTGAAGAAGAAAAGAGCTGTTGAGGTTCCTCCTCTCATATTTTTTTTGACAAAGATGTTTCAAGCAAAGCTGATCGAGATCCTGATATGAAGCTAACCACAAGAGCAGAAGAAAGAGACCCAGTGCTGAGAGTTCGTTGAAGTGTGAGGTTCCTAAAAGTATGAGACTGACTTCCACAACACTTACGGCACAGCGACAACCACAGATTCTGTTGAAGGCATTGCTGAATTTGTACTATGAAGACAATTTGATGCATCAGTCTAGGGGGAGATTGTTAGGTCCTAGAAGTGTGAGACTGAAGCATCAAATATACACAACAGTCTATGGTAGCTAACTAGGCTTACTGGGTTAGTTTGTGTTAGGTTTGGACCTTTATAGGTCATTTGGGCATGCCATAGGCCATGTGAGCCAGGCAAGCCCATAGGCAAGCCCATTAGGGTTATGCCTTACCCTAGGTATATAAGCTAAGCTTAAGTTATTTCTAGGGTTAAGTTTTGGGTAGACTATTGGGTTTTCTCTAGAGAACCTCCATCTTGTACCAGAAGGTTTTGCTTGTTCAAGTAATAGAATCGTGTGCAAGGTGTTAAAGTGAATTCGTTATTGTTCTTCATCGTTTCGGTTTTCTTGAATCATCACCAAGTTTGGATTCCGCCCATTTTTGGTGATTGTGTGATATCAGTGTTAGATCCGGATTATCGGGACTTACATAATTTTATATACTAAATAATAAAAATAGTTATATTTTTTAAAAGATCTCGTGTATTATACGGGTTGAATAAATGTAATTTTACATATTAAATAATAAAAAGGTTAAAATTAGGTTAGTTTTTATAAACTAACCACAATCAAATAAAAACATCTTTCTCAAAGGCTGTAACACCTGGCCGATAAGAGCTTATCATCATATTATTATTTTATTAAAAAGTGCATATTATACATATAATTATATTATGTCTTAAGTTATTGTTGCCATCCAAAATGTTTTTCAATTTTATGTCTAGCATTATATATAATATGGTAAAAGTTTAAAGTTTATTAGAGAAAATTACATAATCGAAAAAAATAAGAGTAAATTGTATATTATAAATAAAAAGTAGGTGTCTATCATATGGCATAGAAAATTAAATAAATAATATTATTAATGAGAAGTATACATTAAATTTAAACTAAATAATAATTATTTATAATTAAGTAGAAGAGATTAAACAAAATAATATTTAGTAGCATAGTTATTTATAATTAATTAGAAGAGATTAAACTAAATAATAATTATTCATAAGAAATTAAACTAAATAATATTTAGTAGGAGGGTTATCTATAATTAATTAGAAGAGATTAAACTAAATAATAATTATCCATAAGAGATTGAGTAGGAAATTAAAAGATAGATAACCTAATATGATGATAAATGTCCCCAAAATAGTTAAATAATTTGAAATCTTATCTTCATCATATTTCAAATTATTTATCCAAAAAATGAATTCCTTTACTTGAAATATTATCTATATATATATATTATATATATATATAAACTCCTATATAATAAAGGAAACTTTTTTCCTCATCAAAAGTAATTTTTGACATCATATATTATTATGTGTTTTATTTTTTTTAAGTTGTCCGTTTTGATTAATATAAATTAGATAAATCTCCGATAAATTAAGTTACTGAAGTAAAAAATGTCCTGAAATTAACAAAAGATGTACGAAGACATATAAATTAATACAAGAATCAATCAACTATAGATATAAACTAATATAATGTCAAAATGATTTGTTTTATTAAACTAAAGTAGTTAAGGGTAAAACCTATTCTGAAATTGTTTTTAAGGGTAAACAAAAATACTGATCAATGTATATTGTTTCTTTACTTTCTTTCAACTCAAATACGGTATTCACTTTATGTTTATATGACATTTGGATGTAAACTTTATAAAAAAATCAAATAACATTAAGAGTACACGGGGTTATTAAAGATATATTTTTTTATTATTGGGGAATTGACCTATAATAATCTCAACTAGACGTCATTAGCCATTGCGAGTTCCACCTTTGAATAATCCTCATGCCAGTCCCACCTTTCAAATATTTTTCCTCCATTGGTTCGCAGTTAAAAAAACTTAACGGAATTAAGTTTTTTTTTCTGAATTACAAGCTAACGTTTTAGGGCTTTTGATCAGAATGAGGATACGAGTCGAATGATGTAAAATTTACCTTGAAATTGTTCTCCAAACGATGAAAACGATGCTTCAATTAGGGTGTTTAAACTTTCATTTAAAGAAACCTTTTAAAGAACACTTGTCATCATATTAGGCTATATATTTTCTGATTCTCCCACCAGTCATTATAGATAATTATTATTATTTAGTTTAATCTTTTCTAATTAATTATAGATAACTCTCCTACTAAATATTATTTAGTTTAATCTCTTCTACTTAACTGTAGATAATTATTATTTTGTTTAAATTTAATGTATACTTCTTATTTATAATAAATTTATTTTTTCGATATCATATCATTATTTCATTGTTTATATTACTAACGTGTCATGTAACAGCTATATTTTTTAGTTTCCTTTTACCCAAATTATTACTTCTTTTTTAGCAACACTTACTTTTTATTGTAATATACAAATTTACAATTATTCTTTATAATGATGTACTTATCTCTAATAAACTCTATTTTACCTTAATATATACATATATATATATATAATGCTAGACATAAAATTGAAAAACATTTTGAATGCCATCAATAACTTAAAACATAATATAATTATATGTATAATATGCACTTTTTAATAAAATAATACCTAACAAATTACAAATATAAAATCATCGATTTTACTAACAACAATAACAGTCTTAATTTTTTTAAAATAGTTCAAAAAATATATAACTAAAAACATATGACATATAATACAGGTAACCAATTTATTATCATACAACATCTCAGCTATTCAATCATATTTTTTTTATCAAAGAAATCATTTGGGTGACACTTGTCATCATATTAGGCCACGTATCTTTTGGTTTTCCCGCCAATATCTTATACAAAATTATTATTTAGTTTAATCTCTTCTACTGGTTTAAATTTAAAGGATTAATTTCATACATACCCTTACAACCTTGAAAAATTTCATACATATATATTATTGTTAGTTTTTATATGATATAAAATTTTTTATTATTTGATATTAAATTTGATTTATTCAACCCGTGCAATACACGTGTTTTTTTTAAAGATGTAACTGTTTTGGTCAAAAATCTGAACAAGGATAATGTAACCAAGTCTTAAAAGTGAGGTAGAGTGCTTAGATGATGAGCGACTGTGAAATGAATGTAAATTGGATAAGATTATCGAACACAAAGATTTATACGAGGAAAAACCCTTGATTACTAATAGGCGTAAACCACACGTTGCAGCAGCTCGTTCTTGGATAAGATTTCTATAGAAACACATATAAAAATCAGCATGTTGCAACGCTATCTTAATGCCCAAAAGAATAAAGGTTTGCTTGGGAACGTCCACTGATCAAAGAGGTAAGAGATCATAATTCAGAAGCTCGTTTATGATTTGAATTTTCTGTTGCAGATAGTAATGCAACTATGTATTCAGGGTCTGGTTAACACTGTTTTTTCATACCCATTTTAATAACCACCTATGCACTTATCTTTTCACATTTTTATAAAACTAATGTTACCCTATATAAAAAAATGAAAACTGCCATTAGAAACTTCATCTTACCATTTAATGTGATTTGAAAAATAATGGGAATTCAGTTTTCCAATTTTCATGTCAAATTTACGAAAAATCGAATTTATAACTCTGAATTTTCGCCCACGAACCTTGCAAAATTACAATTGACAATGTTGGTAGAGTTTTGACTCGTTTCAACTTACTTTTGCTTATGTGTGGTCAGATTCATCTTTCTTTATATACTGTTTTCTTGAAATTGTGTCTGATAAATGTATACAAAACAAAGAAGTTGAAAGCTAATTGTTGTAACTACCTACTTAATCAATTTAATTAACCTATGGATTCAAAAATGTTGAAAACAATTTCATTAACCTAACCAATTAATAAGACCCTTTAACAAAAATTACAAACTCAATACGGAACAAAAGCGAACATTTACATTGAACATATAGATCAAGCATCTTAAAGTGGTTGTTTTTTCTGATTGATTTGTTCATCATACATGACATGTAACAATAATGTGTAAAGAAAGTTGGTTGCCATTCATTTTTCTCAACTACCAAGAAATAATGGCAAGTTGACTTTTTTGACACTTATTACCTTAAATTTGACTTTGATACATTAGTAATACAAATTTTCAAATTTTCTTACATCTACACACCTAAAGTAATAAAATGTCAAAACACCAATTCATCATCACCAATAGAATAAATGCAAGAACATCAACTGTGAGCACCAATGAGTAACCAGCAAAGTAGTAAGAACTAAAACTACAAAGGGAAAAAAAATCTAATATTACTTCCACATAATCTGCTACGTCCGATCAACTCGTTGAGACAATCCCAGTGAAGAAAGGAAAAAGGGAGAAGATATCTATGTCTAGGGGATATTAAAAAAAAATAGGGAAAAGCCGTTCTTAGTTTATTAGTTTACTAGGTTATAACCCCGTGTATTACACGGTTGAATAAATGAATTTTATATACTACATAATAAAATCTTTAAAAACCTCATTTATTATATGAGTTGAATAAATTTAACTTTATATATAAATAAAAAAAGTTATATCTATAAGAACCATATTGTACGTGTTGAATAAATGTAATTTTAAAGAGTAAATTTGTATCTTGCAAATAAAAAATAGGTGTCTGTCATATGATATGGAAAATCAAATAAATAATATTATAAATGAGAAGTATACATTAAAATTTAAACTAAATAATAATTATTTATAGTTAAGTAGAAGAGATTAAACAAAATAATATTTAGTAGGAGAGTTATCTATAATTAATTAGAGGAGATTAAACTAAATAATAATTATCTATAAGATATTAAACTAAATAATATTTAGTAAGAGGGTTATCTATAATTAATAAGAAGAGATTAAACTAAAATAATAATTATCTAGAAGATATGGCCTAATATGATGACAAGTGTCACTCAAATGGTTTTTGGGTTGAATAAATGTAATATTGTTTACCAAATAATAAAAAAATTATATATTTAAAAACCGTCGTGTATTACACGGATTGAATAAATATAATTTTATATACCAAATAATAAGAAAATTATATTTAAAGAAACTAATGGATATACTCGGTACGTGATAAATATGGTAATTGCAAAAATGATTATTGAAAAGAAGAGACAGTGGTCAAAGATGTTATTCAAGAAGCAAATAAGCATCCTTTGAGTGATAAAATATATATTATACGTAAAAAACCCCGTAATAAATCTAATTTTTTATATAAAGAAATATTGAAAGTTATATACACTTTGTTTAAAATCATGTAATAAAACCGATATAATATTTTTTAATAATGAAAAAAATAAATAATATATTAATATAAAGTTTGGTTTTCATGATAAATAATTTGGTTATTTAAAAATATTTTAAATTTAAAATTTAAGGACGATATTTTATTGGAAAAATAGAAGTTTTCTATTCCATATTTAAGTATGATAAGATTTTATACTAATTTTTATTTATTTAGTTAATATAAGATAGGAAAAAATATGACTGAATAGTTGCGAGGTTATATGATAATAAATCGGTTAACTTTATTATAATGTCATATGTTTTTAGTTAATATTTTTTGAATTATTTATAAAAAAATTAAGACTTTTTTATTGTTAGTAATATCAATTTTTATATTTGTAATTTTATTTGGTATTATTTTATTAAAAAGTGCATATTATACTTATAAGTATATTGTGTCTTAAGTTATTGATGTTATCCAAAATATTTTTCGGTTTTATGTCTAGCATTATATATACTATGGTAAAAATTTAAAGTTTGTTAGAGTAATTACATTATTGAAAGGAATAAGAGTAAATTTAAATATTACAAATAAAAAGTAGGACGTAATAAAGAAGTAATAATTTGGGTAAAAGGAAACTAAAAATTGTAGCTTTTATATGATACGTTAGTTAATATAAAGTGTTATAAACAATAAAGATAATATGATATAGAAAATCAAATAAATAATATTATGAGTAAATTTCAAATTTTGTCTTTTATCTTTATACCCCTTTTCAGGCGTGTCCTTTATTTTTAAAATGCCGAGTTTTGTACTTTATGTTTTCAAATTTTGCACGTTATGTCCTTTGAGCCTAACTCAGATAGTTTTTAACGTTAAACAAGATCATGTGCTTGTCATATGAGGATACATTTGTAATTTTGCCTATTTAATTAAAATATATGTTAATTAAAAAATTGGAATATAATAAACCCAAAACTCTCTCCATCTGTCAGCCCTTTCTTTCACTAAACTCTCTACGTTTTCTCTCTCTCACAGGAAACTCCACCAAGGCACGAATTCTCCATTAAAAGACCTGCAATTACAAGCCCAAACCCAAAACCTTACCAATTTCCTACCTAATCACATGTTAGCAGTCACATCATTCAAATATGGTTAAAGGGGAGCGGTGGTGGCGAGGAGGCGGGTGAACGACGGACAGATCTGAAGGTGTTCGGACATTATTTGTTCCGGCAACATACTCCAACTTGTTCTTGCAGTTGTTTGGTGGTGGAGATCGGATGTGTGGTGTCAGTGGTGTGGCAGGGGTGGATGTGTGGTGGTTGTGGTGGTTGCGACAGGTAGGTGTCAAGATCCAACAAACCTGACTGGCCAGCTCAAATACGCTTCGATTGACTGACGATTGATCTAGAACAAGTTATTCACGAATACTTTTGGTCGTTGAATTCGAACAATTATCGGAATTTAATGAAATGAATCCTACCTCAGGGTTTAATACGACTGTAACATTCGTCGTAAAACGGGTTCCAAAACCCGCTCCGTTAAAATTCTAGAATGTATTAAATGTTTCGCTACGCATGTTTTCATTTTATAAATTATATTAGTTAATTTTTATAGTTAATAAATAAACTAGAATGTAAATATATTGAATAAATAAAAGAATAAAAATACTACTAATAAATAAAAGTTCAAAAATAAGAAAATAAAGGAAAAGGGGCAACCGGGTTCGAACCCGGGTCCCCATCAAACACACAAACAACTTACACCACTGCGACACATGCACAACATCTGATATACCCGAGTCAATTAATCCTTTATATTTACGTTTATCATGATCTGAATTCAAAAGGGAAAACCCGCCTTGTAAACAGCCGTGCATAAATCAAGCAATCATCAATTTGCCGTTTTTCCTTGCAATTACTCGGTGAAAACCGTTTTAATCATGAGTCTTAACTCAATCATGAGTCAAACACAATTAATTTTGATCTGCAAATCATTTGCCCATCATTAATTTTGACCGAAACTTTCGAAACCGAAAATTCAATCCAAGTTACTGGCCTCATCTATAAATAATGATCCCTTGAACCCATTTAGAACACACACACTCTCGCTAAAATCTCTTACAAGTCTCTGTTATCAAGATCTACTCGTCGGAAATACTTTCACTCGCCGGAATCCTCATCGGAAAAACCAAAAGCATCACCGTTCGGTAAACAATTCATCTATTACCTTTCGTTTTATTATCATCTTATAAATAAGTGGAAATTATAATCACAATTCGGTCAAATCAGATTCAGTTTATGTTTTAATGGTGAAGAAGATGAAGTCGATATAGTGTATAAATCTAATTAAGATTTTATGTTTAACCGGGTTAGACACACAGTCCAGTGGTGGACTGTGTGCAATTTGAACAAGAGACCCGAGTTTGAGTCTTATACATGTTCCGATTCGCCCCATAATCAAACCTTTTTAAATAAACTCCTATATGAATCGAGTTGGTAAGTATATAAGAGTAATAGAAATTTTATATTCTTCGGGTTAGACACACAGCCCAATTGGTCGGGCTGTGTGCACACGAGGCTAACAATGCGGGGCTAACAATGCGGGTTCGAGTCCTGATCCACACTGTCTCTTGTAATTTACCAAATCTTTTTAACTGAATAAAAAATATGTTAACCGTAGTATGTGTATAAGTATAACTAAAATAGAGATTATTTCGGGTTAGACACGTAGCTCAGTTGGTAGAGCTGCGTGTACGTATACGGAGGTCACGAGTTCGAACCTCACACGATGCCTATAATACCAAAGTCAATGCGGTCCGACCGGTCAACCCTGTAAAAGGGTATATTTTTTTATTATTATTTTCTCTATTATTTTATTTAAAAATCATTTAAAAATACTTCAAAAATATGACTTTTTAAGTTTAAAAATTGTAATAAATGACACATGATACACCCCAAAGCATGAATAAAAAGGGGGAATTTGTAAGAATTCACTCACAGTGGGTGCGTTCCTTGATAATGATGAATGCGCACGAATTTATGATTCAACCGACGAGAGAAAACTAACCTAAATAATCACGTAATAATTAGATAAATATATATCTTCTAAATAAGAAACAACATACTCAAAATCTACAACAAACACGCCGGCTGTCATTACTGTCTAGATCTAGACTCAGCTCGCGTGGCATCATCCGGAGTCGAAGGAAACAACTCCACATAGCGTGAACCGATCATATACCTATCTTTCGACATCACTTGCTTTGCCACCTCAACAGATTCAAACGTCACATACGCCTCCCTTGTCACCTTCCCGTCCGGTCTACAAGCAATGTGTACATTGTCATCTGCGGCATTATAATCTTTAAAAAACTCAACGATATCAGCTTTCACAATGTTGAACGGGAGCCCTCTCAGCTTCAGTATCTCGGTGTACTCCATTCGATCCTTGTCTCTCACTTTCTTTGACCGAGAAGATGGCGGACTCCCACGATAATCGTGTCACACCCCGACCCGCAGCGGAAAAGGTAATCGGGGCATGATTGGGTTATCATCAAAGCTCATGACATTTATTATAACGTTTCATATTTATTATTACAATTTAAAGGGAAACATACAATCATAATTACATCATGTTCTACACATCATTCTAGACTTCATTATTTTCTTCTAAGGCATTTCCTATGTTTTCCTTGCTTCATCCTGTTCACCTGTATCATGTGTAAAAATGGTTTTTGGGTCAACAAAAAGTTGGCGAGTGAATCCTAGAAAAACATTTAAACAAGTTTATTGAATTGATTATAAATAAAGTGCATAACCACATATGAGTAAATATAGATGTAAACTTATTCACAAAGCACTTAATATTAAATAATGCACACCCATACAGTAATAGATTGTTTTGAGGCATGCGTTGCTCAACCCGTCTCTCACGAGGAACTGATGGGCCTAATGAATGAGTTTTAAGGCACGCGTTGTTCTACGAACTGATGGGCCTAATGAATGATTTGCATACAACTTGACAATATGTAATACATAACTACAAACAATATTTACATTCTAAGTTTAAATCATAATATGGTATGGCACGAGTTTAAATAAACGAATTAATTTTAGTGACACATGACACACCCCAAAACGTGTAATTAAAAAGGGGAGTTGTAAGATTCACTCACATTGGGTGCGTTCGGTTGATGATGTTGAATGCGCACGAAGTTTGATTTAACCACGAGTGAAACTAACCTAGATAATAACATAATCGTTCGGTAAATAAGCGGATTTTATTAATCAATTTTAGTAGGATTATTGGATATATTTTTTGTGAGTTTAAGGCTATTTTCTAACTTTAAAAATGTTATTTTTAAGTATTTTTAATTTAAATAAATAAATAAAAGTAATAAAAAAAATGTTGATTTTTGACTGTTGACCATTGACTTGTTTGACCGTTGACTTGTTGACTTGTTGACCGGTTCGGTCGTGTATATGATATGCGCTGGGTGAGACTCGAACCGGTGACCTCCCGTACGCGTGCACGCAGCTCTACCAACTGAGCTACGTGTCTAACCCGAAATATTTCTGTTTTTAATTATATTTATATATTAATTAAATTTATTCGAAAATCATTTATTCTAAAAAGGATTTACTGTATCGACTCGGTGCTCGCCACAGGTCTCGAACCCGGGACCTGTGGTTTAATTTGGCACACAGTCCACCGCTGGACTGTGTGTCTAACTTGGTAAATAATCTGGTTTTTATTATACTTATATACACACTAGATAAATTCATTTCTGTCCTTATATAAACAGTTTGATAATTGCCAGAACCGGTGCGGTAGTCTGGACTCGAACCCGCGACGTATGATTTAAACGCGCACACAGTCCACCACTGGACTGTGTGTCTATCTTGGTTATTATTCCAGTTTTCATTAAACTTAACATCTATTTGCGATTGGATCCGGTTCAGTTAAAAAAAAGGAACATTTTTATTAAGGCGAGTGTGCGTGTGACAAGGATCGAACTCGGGACGTATGCTTGTTTATTTGCACACAGTCCACCGTTGAACTGTGTGTCTAACCCGAGATATAACTTGATTTAAATAAATATATATATAACTGAAAACTTCATCTTCTTCGTTGAACTTAACCCAGAACCAAAGTCCGACTGTTTCGACAATTTAATCAAGTTCTTTAGTAAGTTGTGATTAACCACCTATGAGATTAATAAAAAAATGAAAGAGATTAGATATAAGATATACCGACAGAGATCCCCTGTTTCGCCAGCGAGGTTCCGATAACAGCAAGTTATTCCGGCGACGTGTATCTTGCGGCAGAGGTTTTTCAAGAAGTTTGAGGTGAGTGTGGGTGACTTCGGTATGAGCTCTAGGTGTTCTGTTTTTAGAGTAAGGCACAGAGGTGAAGGGGTTGGTTTTCCGTGAGTTGAAGAAAGTTTCCGGCGAGTGAATTTACGTCGAGAATGGGTGTGATTTGAGCGAAAAGGCTATCAGAGGTTAGAGGGTGCATTTATAGGGAAGAACATCGACGAATTTGGTCTGATTACCGTCTTGATTCGTTGGTCAAGAATTCTCCGGTGGTTATGACTGATGTCGCGGACTGGACATCGGTTATAACCGATGTAATAGTTAATATATGCGTTAAGACACAAGAAACCGTCAGTGAAAGGCGAAATCGTCGGGATTTCCGACGACTGCGATTTGGGCGCGTCGATTTGAAATTGAGATTGTGATATTTGAATTAATTGATTTGATATGTTACTAAATAATCAAAGTGGCGGAGTGGTTTGATGTATGTGAGTTAAGGCTTTGAGCTTAACCCGGCTGACCCGGGTTCGAAACCGGCATCAGCAATATATTTTTATTTCATTATTTTTAATGAATTTTCAAATATAAATTATATATTCCAATATACTTATTAATTATGTATCGTTTAAAATTAATTTGAGCATTAAATACGCAACAAAATTTTTAACTGATTGTTCGGTTAATAAACGAAGCGGGTTTGGTAAAACCGGTTTTTTGACGGATGTTACAGTATCCCCTACTTTTTAGAAATTTCGTCCCGAAATTTAAGAAATGACATATTTGTCTAAAAAGGATGGTGTTTAGTTTGACAGTTACATACTTAAAAAAAAGAGAGTAAGAGTTTAAATTTTTGTTTGAGGCGGTAACGTTCCTTGTAAGGGTTGAGTACCCTGCTACAGGAATCGCTTTTTGTTGCCTACGGTAAAAATATTGGTAAGCAGAGTTGATTCACTGAGTATGATATCATGCGTAAGAGTTTTGATATGTTTGGAAAGACAAGGTTATATCCTAAAACAAAACTTCTAATACTAAAACCTAAATGGAACTTCTCATAACCGCCTTACAATGCCTCTGATCCTTTGACAAGAATACTTATATATAGGAAGTACCAGCGGCGTATCCACCATATTCTTGTCAAATTTTCATTGGTTTTCTCAGTAAGTGATGATTGGTTCTATGATGTGACTCTAGAACATAAATAAACACAACAACCAATATCTGAGTCCTAATTCTGATAGTATACATGTTTGATTGGTGACATAATCCAATTTCTTTAAATGATGAGATGATATAAATGCTAGATCAGTGAGTATAAAACAAACTTTAACCAAGAAATTACTAAATCCTACATGGAACTTCTCATAACCGCCTGACAATACCTCTGATCCTTTGGCAAGAATACTTATATATAGGAAGTACCAGCGGCGTATCCACCATATTCTCTTCAAATTTTCATTGGTTTTATCAGTAAGTTATGATTAGTCCTATGTGACTCTAAAACATAAACAAACACAACAACCAATATCTGAGTCCTAATTCTGATAGTATACATGTTTGAATGATGACAGTACCTTTCTCGTTTGTTATGATGGAGAGGTTAGTCTATGTAGAAAATGAAACACAATCCAATTTCTTTAAATAATGAGATGATATGAATGCTAAATCAGTGAGTATAACACAAACTTCAACCAAAACAATACTAAATCCTAAATGGAACTTCTCATAACCGCCTGACAATGCCTCTGATCCTTTAGCAAGAATACTTATATATAGGAAATACCAGCGGCGTATCCACCATATTCTTGTCAAATTTTCATTGGCTTTATCCGCAAGTTATGATTAGTTCTATGTGACTCTAATACATGAATAAACACAATCAACCAAAGCTTGAGTCTTAATTCTGATAGTATACATGTTTGAATGGTGACAGTACCTCTCTCGTTTGTTATGATGGAGAGGTTAGTCCTTGTGGAAGTGAGACATAGCTCAACTTCTTTAAATGATGAAATTGAAATACGTTAAAATGTATGATGAACAAACTTCGACCAAGACATTACTAAATCCTACATGGAACTTCTCATAACCGCCTGATAATGCCTCTGATCCTTTGACAAGAATACTTATATATAGGAAGTACCAGCGGCGTATCCACCATATTCTTGTCAAATTTTCATTGACTTTATCCGCAAGTTATGATTAGTTCTATGTGACTCTAAAACAAACACAACAACCAAAACTTGAGTCTTGATTCTGATAGTATACATGTTTGAATTATGACAATACCTCTCTCGTTTGTTATGATGGAGAGGTTAGTCTATGTAGAAATGGAACACAATCCAATTTCTTTAAATGATGAGATGCTATAAATGCTAAATCAGTGAGTACAAAACAAACTTCAATACAAGACAATACTAAATTCTACATGGAACCTCTCATAACCGCCTGATAATGCCTCTGATCCTTTGGCAAGAATACTTATATATAGGAAGTACCAGCGGCGTATCCACCATATTCTTGTCAAATTTTCATTGGCTTTATCCGTAAGTTATGATTAGTTCTATGTGACTCTAATACATAAATAAACACAATCAACCAAAGCTTGAGATAACATAAAGAAAAACATAAAACTAAGCGGTTGGAGTTGAATCTTGATTTTCGGTGAAGGGAACTAGTTGGGTGGTTTCGTTTGGGCCGTCATTATCTTCAACAGGATTGGCGTTGATGTTGAAAACTCTTCCTCTTGCTGGTGGCCTAGTGATTAGGTTTCCTTGATTTGCTTGGTTAACTGGGTTTGCTTGAGCTTGGGCGTTTATGATGTTAACAAATTGATGGCACGTGTTTCTAAAGTGGGTAGGGTCGCCACAATTGAAACAAGTTCGAACATATGGGAACATGGGGTATTGGGGTTGTTGATAGGTTTGGATCATGTTTTGAGTAGGGGGAGAGATTTGGTTTGAGAGGTGCGGCAAGCCTTGCTCAAATGACCATAGCGTCCACAATTCGCACATAGTCGACAAGGTAAGGTAGATGGATGGTGATAAAAACAGGTGTTACATCGAGGGTGAGGTCCAAGGTATGGTTTCTTATTTGGGTAAGTTGAGTTGGGTGCTACTTGAGTGATTGGGATAGCTTGGATGGGTATGGCTTGTGAAATTGGTTGATTACGTTGGGTGACAGCGAAAAGTTGCCCATCTCGTTTTCTCTTAAAAATGGGTTGAGAAGGGGATTCGGTTTGGGTGGAGTTTGAAGTTTCAGTTGATGCTTTATCCTTCTTCTTCTCCTCCTTGAAGTCTTTATTCCGGATGCGGTTCTCGGTGAGCTCTGTAGCTAACTCCATTGCGGCTTCCAAGGTTACAGGTGTTGTACTTATTACCGAGTCTTGAATTTTTGACGGAAGACCTCGAATGTAGTGCTCGATCAAACGGTAGAGAGGAGTGAACAAGTTGGGAACCATTTGATTTAACTCGAGGAATCTTTTGTTGTATGTGGTGTGGTCTTCTTCCTTTCGCTTCAACGAATAAAACTCATATTCTAATTTCTTGATTTCGTTCCTTGGGCAAAACCGTCTTGTCATGATTTCCTTCAACTCTTCCTAAGTCAAAGTCATTGCGTCTTCAACACCTCGTTTGGCCTTCTCTGTATTCCACCAAGTAAGTGCTATTCCAAATAAACGACCAGTAGCATATCGCACTTTGCGATCATCGGGGCAATCGCAATTTAGAAAAGTGTTCTCCATTTCTTCAAACCAATGGAGGAGAGCGGTGACACCTTCAGTCCCTTCGTATTTTGGAGGGTCGCAGGATTTGAAATGCTTGTAGTTGCATCTGGTGGTAACTGGGGGAGGATTGACAATGTTTTGATCTTCTTGATTGACGGGATTAGCGGTAAGGGCTTGTTGGATTTGAACTACAATGTTGGGTATTACGACTGCCATTTGTTGAGCGATTATGGCAGCCATGCGCTCGCGGGCTTTTCCTGCTCTCATCTTCCTACGTGCGAGGCTAGAAGACATCTACAAGGAATACATATCAAGAGTATGAGTTGGATGTTTTTGGGATCATGGGTCGTATTTAGGAATGAACATTCATAAAATAAATATAACATAATAAATCTACTACATCCATAGGATGTCTTGAGCTTTGCTCGTAATTGGGCATTGCATGCCGCCATACTTCACCTTCGTAATCATGTGGGCCCCATGAATACCGGGTTTTTCATATGGTTCGCATGTGTTACCTGGTTACGTACACTAAAACCCGGAGAAAATCGAGAAATATGTAACGTATGATATTCGGAAAGTGTCAGGTGTGACCGGTGACCCCAAAGTGGTTAGTTCGAAGGTTTGGTTGGCTGCTTTGGCCTAATAGGTCCTTCGTACTCTCATCGTTAGTCCCCAGGCAGGCAAACTGGTCCGTTATATTGGATTTATACGAATGCCAACCTAGACAGGACGTTCCGACTACCGGTACTTGTACCCTTACAGTTACTACATGCCCGTCGCAGAACTCACTTTGATGAGATTTGAAAAATGAAAAATGCGACAAAATCTTTGAATAACGAAAGTATGAATATGATTTGAATATGTGAACATTGAAATATGTATAATGAATGTGTATGTAAGTATGTATGTTTGACTGTAAGTATAATTCACTATGTATCACAAAAAGTAATATTGGAAATGTTTGCATGCGTTTGTGTATGTAATAAATATGAAACAAATAAATATCATAAGTTTGCATGTAACCACATAAACAAGTATTCATACCCAAGAAAAAAGTCTTGGACTGTGTGCAAAATAAACTTCACGTCGCGCGTTCGAATCCTGTCACGAGCACCGGTCCAATGGAATTAAAACGTTTTTGCAAAATAAAGGAATTTTCGGTTAATTCAAATAAGTATATAAATATAATTAAAACCGGGTTTATAACGGGTTAGTCACGTAGCTCAGTTGGTAGAGCTACGTGCACGTGAACGGAAGGTCGCCGGTTCGAATCCCGCCCGGCGCAGGAATTTACCGCTGACCGAACCGGTCAACGTTCAACGGTCAACAGTAAAAAAATAATATTTTTTTTAATATATTTATTTATTTAATTTAATTTAAAAATCAATTAAAAATACTTAAAAATAACATTTTAAAGATAGAAAATAGCCATAAACTCATAAAAATATATCTAAAATTTCATTAAAATCCTTAATAACATTCATCCACTTAATATATTTTCCATTATTATTTAGGTTAGTTTTCCTCGTCGACTCGCTCATCTAAATCGTGTGCATCTCACCATCTCAAATTCAACGCACCCAATGTGAGTGAACCTTTCAAATTCCCCGTTTTAATCACGTTTTTGGGGTGTATCATGTGTCTTTGTTTATTTACATATTATAACGAAACTATTGTGCATACATCATATCATGGCATGTGTATTAGTTTGTTGCTAAGTAGTTATTATTGGATGCAAATTATTATTTCAGTACATGCATTTGCCGAGGCCGCAGCTCCCCATCCATGAGGTTGAGCTTGATCCCCATTTTATTATGCGGTTGATCTGTGGCGTGCCCGCACGATCGGCTCCGTTTGATTGAGCCTTGATCGGTCATTTCATTTTACATTTCAATACATGCAATACGCTCGGCTCCGTTTGATTGAGCCTTGAGCGCACAGTTCAATTTACAATTCCAGTTCATGCAATACGATCGGCTCCGTTTGATTGAGCCTTGATCACACAGTTCAATTTACATTTCCAGTTCATGCAATACGATCGGCTCCGTTTGATTGAGCCTTGATCGCACAGTTCATTTATGTTAGTTATCGTATAATATTGGTATGCTCATGTATGCTATCAAGTGTTATTTTATGTTATAATTGTAACTGTTATTTGCCAATGCTTGATTACTTACATTTGCTCTTTTATGATTATGCACAGTATTTTATTGATAAACTAACCATAAAATCATTATCAAATGTTTATCTAATAAGGTTCACTCGCCAACTTATGTTGACCCAAAACCTCCCATTTTACACATGATACAGGTGAACCAGCAGCAGCTAGGAACACATAGGACCTGGATTAGAAGAATAAAACGATTTAGTATTTGGATTGTTATGTTTGGTTATTTTCCCTTGTATTGAATGAACATGTTTGGATGTTTGAATATGTAACTTTGACTTCATTAATTATGAAACATAATAGTAAATGTCATGTGCTTTGGTGATAACCCAATTATGCCCCGACTCTTATTTCCGCTGCGGGTCGGGGTGTGACAGATTGGTATCAGAGCCATGACTATAGGGATATAGGATAGGTTATTAGACCCTTAGAGCCTATACTATAGTCGATTAGAAACTTATAAGAATTTTGTGTGTTATATGCCAAATTTCATGATGTTTATATGTTTATGTTAAATGTTACATTTGATATTGTACAAGCATGTTCATAAGTATGTATTATCAAATAATGCCTATCATGAAATCGTATGATCATAACATATCACATCCATGCAAGCACACACCACATCATGATTGATTTTACAATGATTTTCGTGTTTTCAAATCTCATCAAAGTGAGTTCTCATGACGAGCATGTAGTAACTGGAAGGGTACTAGTACCGGTAGTCGGAACGTCCTGTCTAGGCTGGCATTCGTATAAATCCAAAATAAAGGACCAGTTTGCCTACCCGGGGACTAACGATGAGAGTACGAAATACCTATTAGGCCAAAGCATGCTATACCAAACGTCGTGAGAGCTAATCCCACTTTGAGTTGTCATTGTGTCTACACCTGGACACGTTCCGACCAAACATCTCATGAGCATATTTTGTGGTTTGCATTCGGGGGATGCGAGTGTTAAATTGCCAATACTAATGTGAATCCTACCAAGCCAATAGCCATGGGGGCCCACATGACTATGTAGGTGAAGGTATGGGGGACATTTGAGGCCCAACATGAGCGAACCCAAGACATCCTTTGGATGTAGTTGCATTATTGATATTTATGTTATTTTCATTTTCTTAAAGACACATGACACCTAAAAAGACACCATAAACTCACAATCTTCTCATTTTATGATCCTGTAGATGTTGTCTAGACAGCATCGAAGGGGTAAGAAATCGGAAAAGTCTCGGGAACGTTTGGCCACTCATATCGCGAATCAAATGGCCACGATATTGCCTGACATCGTAGTACAAGTACAACAAGCCCTTGCTGCAAATCCTACTAACCCTCCTCAACAACAGGACCAGAACATCAACAACCCTCCTACCATCAAATGCTCTTACAAACATTTTAAGTCCTGTGATCCTCCAAAATTCGAAGGGACTGAGGGAGTCACTGCTCTCCTACATTGGTTCGAGGAGATGGAAAACGTTTTCTTAAACTGCGATTGTCCTGAGGATCGCAAAGTTCGTTACGCCACCGGGAGACTACTTGGTGTAGCTCTCACTTGGTGGAATACTGAGAAAGGAAAGAGGGGAACTGAAGATGCGATGGCCTTAACTTGGGAGGAGTTAAGGGAAATCATGACTAGGCGATTCTGTCCTAGAAGTGAAATTAAGAAATTGGAAGATGAATTTCATGCCTTGAAGCAAAAAGAGGGTGATCACTCTACTTACAACAAGAGGTTCTTGGAGTTAAACCAAATGGTTCCAAACTTATTCACTCCAACCTATCGTCTGATCGAACATTACATTCGAGGACTTCCCTCGAAGATCCAAGATTCGGTTCTCAGCGTTTCACCGGTAACACTCGAAGCTGCCATGGAGTTGGCAACGGAACTGACCGAAAATCGAATTCGCAATGGGAAGTTCAAAGAAGAAAAGAAGAAAGCCCCTGCTGAGGGACAAACCTCAAACCACCACACTCCTTCCTCTAAGTTTGCTAATAAGAGGAAGCGTAACACCAGGAACTTTGCAGTCACCCAAACCAACACCCCTATTCTTGCTGCACCCATCACTCAAGCCACTCCTCCACCCGCGCCATACAGAAAACCATACACAGGGCCACTACCAAAATGTAACCGTTGTCAGTATCACCACTCCCCTGATTATCCTTGCCAATACTGTACCGGCTGCGGTCGCGCCGGACACACTATTCAAAACTGCCGCACGTCTCAACGAACAAACCGCCACCAACCTATAACCCAAACCCACCAACAGTTAATGGGTCAAGCACCACAACAACTACCATTTCCACCCGCCCAACATTTAGCCCAAACATACTATTAACCCAATTACCCTATGGGCCAACCTATGCGGGCTTGTTTCAATTGCGGCGACCCAAGTCATTTCAGAAACACATGTCCAAGGCTGGTCAATATTATTCATGCTCAGGCCCAAGCCAACCCTGTGAATCAAGCGAACCAAGCTCCTCCACCTGCTAGAGGAAGAGCTTTCAATATTGACGCAAACCAGGCCAGAGCTGACGGCAATGTGGTCAACGGTACGTTTCTTATAAATGGTAGATATGCCTCTATGTTATTTGATACTGGTGCGGATAGAAATTTCGTGTCATTAGAATTTGAACCTATCTTAAGCAAAAATCGGGATAAGCTCGCGGAATCCATAACGGTGGAAGTTGCGGACGGAAAACCAGTTTCATTAGACTCTATTTTACGCAACTGCACACTCACCTTAAACGACCACGATTTCTCAGTCGATCTTATTCCTATGAAGCTGGGAAGTTTCGACATCATAATCGGTATGGATTGGCTCAGTCAACATCATGCGGAAGTTGTATGTCGTGAGAAATTTATTCGTATTCCTCTTTCAAACGGTCAGACTCTTCGAATCATTGGAGAAACCTCGTCGAAAGGGCTCAACATAATGTCTTGTCTTCAAGCTCAAAAATACCTTCGCAAGAATTATGTCGCGTTTTTAGCCCATATCATCAAGAAGGGGACCACAGAGAAGAAACTTGAAGATATTCCTGTTGTAAAAGATTTTCCACAAGTTTTTCCTGACGACATTTCAGGACTTCCTCCAATCAGAGATGTCGAATTCCGTATCGATCTTATACCTGGTGCTACACCAGTGGCAAAATCTCCATATAGGTTAGCCCCCTCTGAAATGCAAGAGCTAGCCAGTCAATTGCAAGAGTTGACTGACAAGGGATTCATACGCCCCAGCTCATCGCCTTGGGGTGCACCTGTCCTTTTTGTAAAGAAGAAAGATGGATCTTTTCGGATGTGCATCGACTACAGAGAGCTCAACAAGTTAACCATCAAAAATCGATATCCTTTACCTCGCATAGATGATCTTCTTGACCAACTACAAGGTGCCAGTTGCTTTTCGAAAATCGACCTTCGATCTGGCTATCATCAGCTTAGAGTGCATGAAGAAGACGTCCCTAAAACTGCTTTTCGAACTCGTTATGGTCACTATGAATTCATGGTTATGCCGTTTGGATTAACCAATGCACCAGCTGTTTTCATGGACCTAATGAATAGAGTCTGCAAACCTTACCTCGATCGATTTGTTATTGTATTCATCGACATATTCTTATCTATTCAAAATCTAAAGCTGATCATGAGCATCATCTACGACTTGTTCTTGCACTTCTAGAAAAGGAAAAGCTTTATGCCAAGTTTCTTAAATGTGAATTCTGGTTAAAAGAGGTGCAATTTCTCGGGCATGTAGTCAATGACAAAGGAATACATGTTGATCCATCAAAGATCAAAGCAGTTCAAGAATGGCAAGCTCCACGTACACCAACCGAAGTAAGGTCTTTTCTTGGACTTGCTGGCTATTATCGTCGGTTCATTTCAAACTTCTCTCGCATTGCGGTGCCACTCACGGCTTTAACCCATAAGGGAAAACCATTCGTATGGGGACCCAAGCAAGAAGAAGCTTTTCAAACACTTAAACAAAAACTTTGTGATGCACCAATCCTCACTCTTCCTGAAGGTTGTGATGATTTTGTAGTCTATTGCGACGCGTCAGGGCAAGGATTAGGTTGCGTTCTCATGCAAAGAGGAAAAGTCATAGCTTATGCCTCAAGGCAACTCAAGACACATGAAAAGAACTACACCACTCATGACCTCGAACTTGGAGCCGTTGTATTCGCTCTTAAGATATGGAGACATTATCTTTGTGGTACTAAGTGTGAAATATACACTGACCACAAGAGTCTTCAGCATATCTTCAATAAAAAGAGTTAAATATGAGGCAACGAAGATGGGTCGAACTCCTAAATGATTACGACTGTGAAATTAGATACCACCCTGGCAAAGCAAATGTGGTGGCTGATGCACTTAGTCGAAAGGGTTATGCGAACTCCATTCATCTTCTATGTTCGCAAATTATAACCAATATTAAGGATCAAATTCGAGAAGCTCAACACGTTTCAATAACAGAGGTAGATGTACAAAAAGAGATGTCCTGTGGAGCCGAGCTAAAACTTGAAACTAAATCTGATGGTATTTTGTATTACCTAGATCGTATCTGGATTCCTAACCACATCAATCTTCGTGAAACAGTCATGCATGAAGCTCATAAAACGCGATATTCTATACACCCAGGAGCCGATAAGATGTATCAAGACCTACGGTACACCTATTGGTGGCCTGGAATGAAGAAAGATATTGCCGTTTTTGTTTCCAAGTGTCTCACATGTTCTAAGGTGAAGGCTGAACACCAAAGACCCTCAGGACTTCTAGTCCAACCGGAAATACCTGTGTGGAAGTGGGAAAATATAACCATGGATTTCATTACCGGGTTGCCTCGCACTTCTAGTGGGTATGACACTATATGGGTGATTATAGACCGACTTACAAAATCAGCTCACTTTATTCCTATTCGAGAAGATTTCAAGAACGAAAAGCTTGCTCGTATTTATATCAACGAAATCGTAAGCCGACACGGGGTACCATTAAGTATTATTTCTGATCGTGATGGTCGTTTCACCTCACGAACATGGCAAGCAGTACAATCCGCTATGGGCACTCGATTAGATCTTAGTACCGCCTATCATCCTCAAACTGATGGACAGTCTGAGCGCACCATTCAAACTCTTGAGGACATGCTTAGGGCATGTGTCATAGACTTCAAGGGAAATTGGGACGCCCACCTACCGTTAGTTGAATTTTCGTACAACAACAGCTATCATTCTAGCATCGGCATGGCACCTTTTGAAGCTTTATATGGTCGAAAGTGCCGATCTCCTGTTTGTTGGCACGAAATTGGGGAAGCACAAATTACTGGTCCAGAATTGATCCAAGAAACCACAGATAAGATTCATCAAATCCGAAACAATCTTCTAGCGGCTCAAAGTCGTCAAAAGAGTTACGCAGATAAACGACGGAAGCCCTTGGAGTTTAGCATTGGTGATCATGTGCTTTTAAAAGTATCACCGTGGAAGGGAGTAGTTCGTTTTGGTCAAAAGGGAAAGCTAGCACCACGTTACGTATGACCTTTCAAGATACTCGAAAGAGTAGGTCCTGTAGCATACAAGCTTGACCTACCGGAAGAACTCGACAGGATTCATCCCACATTCCACGTGTCGAACTTGAAGAAGTGTCTCGCTGATGAGAATCTCCATATTCCACTGGAAGATATTCAGATTGATGAATCCATGCATTTTATTGAAAGACCAGTGGAGATTATGGACTATGGAGAAAAGCGTCTACGACGAAGTCGCATTCCTATTGTTAGGGTACGCTGGGAGTCGAAACGGGGACCTGAGTTTACTTGGGAACGTGAAGACTCAATGCGTGAAAAATACCCGCATCTTTTTCCTACTACTTCAACTGTTTAAATTTCGGGACGAAATTCCTAAAAGTAGGGGATACTGTAACATTTGTAAAAATCGGGTCTCCAAAACCCGCTCCGTTTTGTAATCTTGTACCATGTTATAAAAGATTCGTTAATTATTTATGATTATTTTGAGTTTAAACGTTACATAATTAATAAATAAACTAAACTATAAAAATTATATTTGATAAAAAGTTAAAATAAAATAAATAAAAAAACATTTGTAGCTGCCGGGACTCGAACCCGGGTCAGCCAAGCCTTCAAAGCAACTTAACCTTCTTTCACTAAACCACTCCGCCACAATGTGTTTTCTGTTAACACTAGGCAAACAATTGGATCTTATACGCAAACTCAAATCAACCGTTGATGCCATCTGAATAACGGAAATCGGCAAACTGATCGCCAAATCATTTCGAATTCATCTGGCCAACTTATAACCGATGTATTTCGGTTTCTAATTATGATTCGCATTTCGAACAGGCATGAATACAGGATCTATAGGATAACTTCCATCTTGAAAGGTATTTGGCGCTTTTATAAGATATTCACGATTCTTCTCTATTTGTAATCCAATAACCAACTCAATGGGTTCCGTCAAGCTAGCTATATGCTGTGTATTATCGACGATTTCTACATAAGGCGGTAAGATGATATCTTGAGCAGTTACATATCCAGGGCCCCTGACACAAATAGACGCCTCACAAGTTCCATAGAGATTACTTCTCAATACGATTTCTTTCAAATTCATTAAAATTTCATGTACTGATTCTTGAATACCCATTATGGTAGAATATTCGTGTGAGATTTTCTCAGATTTTGCGCGTGTGATACATGTTCCTTCGATTTCTCCAAGTAAAGCTCTTCGCATCGCAATGCCTATTGTGTCTGCTTGACCTTTCATAAGCGGAGACAGAATAAAGCGCCCATACAAAAGACGCTTGCTGTCTGCTGCTGATTCAACACACTTCCACTGTAGTGTCCGAGTAGATACTGTTATTTTCTCTCGAACCATAATAATATTATTTGATCTGATCATTGAATCATTTATTTCTCTTGTTTCTCTTGCTATTGAAATATCTTCAATTTTGATTTCTACACACGTCTTTTTTTCGGGGGTCTACAGCCATTATGTGGCATAGGGGTTACATCCCGTACAAAAGTTAATAGTATACCACTTCTGCGAATAGCTCGTAATGCTGCGTCTCTTCCAAGACCGGGACCTTTAATCATGACTTCTGCTCGTTGCATACCTTGATCTACTACTGCACGAATAGCATTTGCCGCTGCGGTTTGAGCAGCAAATGGCGTCCCTCTTCTTGTACCTCGGAAGCCACAAGTACCGGCAGAGGACCAAGAAACCACTCGCCCTCGTACATCTGTAACAGTCACAATGGTATTATTGAAACTTGCTTGAATATGAATAACCCCCTTTGGTATTTTACGTATACTCTTACGCGAACTAATACGTCCACGTGAACCCTTTTTCGGTATAGCTTTTGCCATATTTTATCATCTCATAAATTTGAGTCAGAGATATATGGATATATCCATTTCATGTCAAAAAAGATCCCCCTTCTTATTTGTATATTGGGTCTTTAACGAGTCTTATTATCCTTGTCTTTGTTTATGTCTTGGGTTGGAACAAATTACTATAATTCGTCCCCGACGACGGATTAGTCGACATTTTTCACAAATTTTACGAACAGAAGCTCTTATTTTCATATTTGCCACTCCTTACTTTAATTTTGAATCCATTTCTTGGAAGAAAATAAGTTTATTGCAATTTTCGATTTTGAATTGTATTTCTGCGAAAGAAAAAGAAATAGTGAAGTTGAAAAAAACCTAATCTTTCGAATCTTTGTTGCGGGAGTCGATAAATTATACGACCTCTGGTTGAATCATAACGACTTACTTCAATTTTGACTCTATCTCCTGGCAATATTCGTATAAAACTACGTCGGATCTTTCCTGAAACATAACCTAGAATCATATCTTCATTATCTAAACGAACCCGGAACATGCCATTGGGAAGCGATTCAGTAATTAAACCTTCATGAATCCATTTTTGTTCTTTCATTCCAGGTAAAACCTCCTTGAAGTATCAACTAGTGGAGGAAGAACCCTATTAGACAACCCACTCCTTCTCTTTTCTTTTTCACAAAAAAGAAGTTTCCTGTTCAATTCGGATATTAGAAAGATTACCATATATAACACAAAATTTCTCCGCCTATTCTTTCTAGTCGAGCTTCTCGGTCTGTCATTATACCCCGAGAGGTAGAAAGAATTACAACTCCCATCCCGCCTAAAATTCTAGGAATTCTTTGATAGTTAGAATAGATTCGTAGACCCGGCCGACTGATCCGTTTTAAATTTAAAAGATTTCGATAAGTCCTTTTCCTATTCCTTTTATGTCGTAGGGTTAAAACCAAAAAATCTTTGTTGTTTTCTCGATGTTTTCTCACGTTTTCGATAAAACCCTCTCGTAAAAGTATTTTAACAATACTTTGGCTGATATTAGTAGATGCTACTCGAACCACGCTTTTTCTATACATATCGGCATTTCGTATAGAGGTTATTATGTCAGCAATAGTATCACTACTCATGATTAATTAAAATGATTGGTGCCTCCAAATTTGGATATAATCAACATGTTTTTTTTTTACGTATTTGTTTATGAATATTAATATGAATTTTGATAAGGTATATACGTGAGACAAAATCTACTAAATTAATCTTAATCTATTTCTTTTAAATGCCCTACTATAACCTATAACCATATCGTAGTCTCATTTTATAATACCTCGGGAGCTAATGAAACTATTTTAGTAAAATTGAACTGTCTCAATTCTCGGGCAATCGCACCAAAAACGCGAGTTCCTTTTGGATTTCCTTCTTGATCAATCACAACTGCAGCATTGTCATCATATCGTATTATCATACCGTTGTCACGTTTAAGTTCTTTACAAGTACGGACAAGTACAGCTCTGACCACTTCTGATCTTTCTAGAGGCATGTTTGGAACTGCGTCTTTGATCACAGCAACAATAACGTCACCAATATGAGCATATCGACGATTGCTAGCTCCTATGATTCGAATACACATCAATTCTCGAGCCCCGCTGTTATCTGCTACATTCAAATGGGTCTGAGGTTGAATCATATCATTTTTTTTTCTGTTTTTTACAATACAAAGGTCGAAGAAAAAAAGAAATATTATTTGTTCAAAAAAAGAAACCCGCACCCGCTATTTTTAAGGCCTATTTCTTTTTTATCCCGAAATGATGAATTGAGCTCGTATAGGCATTTTGGACGCTGCTATTGAAATAGCCCTTCTGGCTATATTTTCTGTTACTCCACCCATTTCATAAAGGATTCGACCTGGTTTAACAACAGCTACCCAATATTCGGGAGAACCTTTACCTGAACCCATACGTGTTTCTGCGGGCCTTACTGTAACTGGTTTATCTGGAAATATACGGACCCATATTTTTCCACCGCGACGTGCATTTCGTGTTATTGCTCGTCGACCTGCTTCTATTTGTCTAGATGTGATCCAAGCGGGTTCAAGTGCCTGAAGAGCGTATTTACCAAAACAAATAGTATTACCTCGATAAGATATTCCCTTCATTCTTCCTCTATGTTGTTTACGGAATCTGGTTCTTTTGGGGTTATAGTTGATGGTTTGTTTTGAATTCCATCTCTACTACAGAACCGGACGTGAGAGTTTCTTCTCATCCAGCTCCTCGCGAATAAAATCTTAAAGTTTCATCATTTTCGGTATTTGAAACCGAAAATTTATCAAACTCTGATTTAATTCAAGTTCCGATCATTTGCACGATTCAGAACTATCACAACAACACTCCATTTCCTTTTCGTCGCGTTTTCAAATCATTTGAGCACCTAAAACAGTTCACCGGAATTCTCTGCAGAAGTCGCCGGAAAACCGTATTCAACACAAACCGGTAAGATACTCCTTCTTTACGATTTCAATCTATTGTTAGAACTTTACTAACATTAACCCATCACTCAAAATCAGCCACAGACGACTTTGCTGGATTTTCTGTGTTCGCCGGAGAATTTCTGGAATTGCCGGAAACTCGCTAGTTATCGGTATGCACATTCAAACGTACTAATAATCAATACACACTAGTTCAATTTCATATCTAATTCCTTAATTCTGTTGATAGACCCTCTCAGCCGAAGGTTAAAAAACAGAGCCGTCAAATTCTCGCCGGACTCTCTGAGGAAGACAACCTGTCCGGTATCTTCTTTCCACAAACTGTTCGGTTTAGTACATTCAAGCTAGTCGTCATGTTTATTAATTAGATTAATCACGAACCAGATGTTTGAGTAAAGTCTGTGATCGTAATGAAGAAGACGAACTTAATAAGGAGATAAGAGTAATTAAAATCCGGATTATAAACGGGTTAGACACACAGTCCAGCGGTGGACTGTGTGCAAAGTTCATATACACGTCCCGAGTTCGATCCTTGCTACGCGCACGCTTTGTGTAATAACATTCCTTTTTAATCATGAACTAACCCGGGTTAAAACAGGTAATTGTTAAGTATAATAAAAAACCAAGAATATAACCAGGTTAGACACACAGTCCAGCGGTGGACTGTGTGCAAGATAAACTTCACTCGCGCGTTCGAATCCTGTCACGAGCACCGGTCCAATGGAATTAAAACGTTTTTGCAAAATAAAGGAATTTTCGGTTAATTCAAATAAGTATATAAATATAATTAAAACCGGGTTTATAACGGGTTAGTCACGTAGCTCAGTTGGTAGAGCTACGTGCACGTGAACGGAAGGTCGCCGGTTCGAATCCCGCCCGGCGCAGGAATTTACCGCTGACCGAACCGGTCAACGGTCAACGGTCAACCAAGTAAAAAAATAATATTTTTTTTATATATTTATTTATTTAATTTAATTTAAAAATCAATTAAAAATACTTAAAAATAACATTTTTAAAGATAGAAAATAGCCATAAACTCATAAAAATATATCTAAAATTTCATTAAAATCCTTAATAACATTCATCCTCTTAATATATTTTTCCATTATTATTTAGGTTAGTTTTCTTCGTCGACTCGCTCATCTAAATCGTGCGCATCTCACCATCTCAAATTCAACGCACCCAATGTGAGTGAACCTTTCAAATTCCCCGTTTTAATCACGTTTTTGGGGTGTATCATGTGTCTTTGTTTATTTACATATTATAACGAAACTATTGTGCATACATCATATCATGACATGTGTATTATTTGTTGCTAAGTAGTTATTATTGGATGCAAATTATTATTTCAGTACATGCATTTGCCGAGGCCGCAGCTCCCCATCCATGAGGTTGAGCTTGATCCCCATTTTATTATGCGGTTGATCTGTGGCGTGCCCGCACGATCGGCTCCGTTTGATTGAGCCTTGATCGGTCATTTCATTTTACATTTCAATACATGCAATACGCTCGGCTCCGTTTGATTGAGCCTTAAGCGCACAGTTCAATTTACAATTCCAGTTCATGCAATACGATCGGCTCCGTTTGATTGAGCCTTGATCGCACAGTTCAATTTATATTTCCAGTTCATGCAATACGATCGGCTCCGTTTGATTGAGTCTTGATCGCACAGTTCATTTATGTTAGTTATCGTATAATATTGGTATGCTCATGTATGCTATCAAGTGTTATTGTATGTTATAATTGTAACTGTTATTTGCCAATGCTTGATTACTTACATTTGCTCTTTTATGATTATGCACAGTATTTTATTGATAAACTAACCATAAAATCATTATCAAATGTTTATCTAATAAGGTTCACTCGCCAACTTATGTTGACCCAAAACCTCCCATTTTACACATGATACAGGTGAACCAGCAGCAGCTAGGAACACATAGGACCTGGATTAGAAGAATAAAACGATTTAGTATTTGGATTGTTATGTTTGGTTATTTTCCCTTGTATTGAATGAACATGTTTGGATGTTTGAATATGTAACTTTGACTTCATTAATTATGAAACATAATAGTAAATATCATGTGCTTTGGTGATAACCCAATTATGCCCCGACTCTTATTTCCGCTGCGGGTCGGGGTGTGACAACAATCAAGGATTCTAACGCGGAATTTGAACGATAAGCGAACTGATGCCGAACAAATACTGACAACGCCTAAAATTACGAATTTTATACTTGTATTTATCATACAGTTATGATTATGCGATAAATTTGGATCATTGAACGTCGCAAAGCACAACACGGAAGTTACGCGGAAAACCGGAACGTACCAACAACAAAACGGAAGCAACGGACTCGAGTTACGCCTTGATATTAATATATTATGATATATTTAGATTTGTAGTTGATTTTATTATTCGTAGTCGAAGACGGATCGAAAAACAGACAAGAAACGACAATCGAAACATTTTACGCATTTTAATGAAACCGACGAACGCACGCTATTGATATCGAATGCCGACCCTATTTTTACACATTTATTTATTTATTTTATCTTGAAACATATTATACGACGTTCCATGGAGTTCGGGTGAGAAAACGGGCTTTAGAAATGCAACCGCTCAAAACACAAGAAATGGGTCTTGGGCCCAGTCCACATAAAAGACCAAGCCCACAAAACACATATATATAAACCAAAATACACACACACACCCTCATTATTCACCTACACACACTCTCTCTAACTCTAAAACTCTCTCTACTCTCTCTCTAGAAAATATTTCCGGCACTAGTCCGGCGAGTAGCGGCGGCCGGCCACGGCGGCGCAGTGGCGGCGCCACCGCCGACGGCGACGATGGAGGTCTTCCGGAGACCGTTTTCCGGCCAAGAGTACACTTTTTCGACTATCTTCGACGTTCCGGATCGCGTGGTAATGTTGGTTTTAGCAGATTCGAAGCCGTTTGGGCTCGGGAGCAACTCCGGCGACATTCTAGCCAAACTTCGGCGAACCCATTTTGGGCTTTTCACTTCATGCATGTTTAGATCGGGTGGTTAGAGACCTTTCTGCAATTTTTCATGAAATTTTATTCTCCGACGAAATTCCGACTTCTGGCATGGTTCTGGCGAGGTCCGGGCATCCGTTTTCAACGAAAAATACATTTTTGGGATCCTTGTAACCCGTAGAGTCCATACGAAACACTTTCGTCTTGGGTGAAAATTAAAGTTCGGGACACTCTCGGGCTCGCTTCAACGTGGTCAACAGGTCAACACGGGTCAAAACTGGTCAAGGGATAGTTTTGGGTCATTTTTGGTGCCTTGGTTCAGTTTTGGGTTCGGTCAAACCCAGTCAACTGCCGGTCAACCGTGGTCAACTGGTCAACTATCGGTCAACTGGTCAACTGCTGGTCAATGCATAACTCAGTCAACACGGTCACCAGTCAAGGGTCAACCCGAGACTCGGTAAAAATTAATTATGACGCGAAATTTAATTATATTAGTTATATTATTATCCATATTCATTATCGCGAAACCGAGCTCACAACCGACCCGTTAACAAGTCGACATCGCCAAAGAGTTAAAAATAACAATTAAGTCGACGTACGCTATCTTCGGATAATCATTAGTTAAAATCGAACCGACAATTAGTTAAAAATATAAATCGGAAATAATATTTGGCGAAAAACTATATTCGAAAACGACGAATATATATATATATATATATATATTGTTTGGTTGCGAAATTGCAGGTTGTGTTTTGATAAATAAATCGACAACTAGTATCGTCGGGATCGTCCAAAAACAGAGGAAACTCTGTCCGATTTTCGTAAAATCCGTAAAACGAAACGCGTTACAATTCAAAGATAAAATGTCCGAATTCATACGATTATTATAAAATAAATATAAGTATATATTTTATTTTGTCGACGCTAATTAAAACGTTCAAATCTCGAGCCGACAACATTTCCACGAGCGCGATTTCAAGATAACAAAAGTTCAGCAATTGACTACAAGATAAATAATATTTACTTATGTTTAATTCAAAGTCGAAACTCGGAAACTAGGTTTCAAACATCGATAAATTATTCGAACGATGATATAAAATAAGTATATTGTTTATATTTATTTCGAACGTCAATGTTCCGAACGCTTTTACAAGACGAATACAAGGCGCGTATTATTTCAAACGAACGAATTCAGAAATCATATAACACGAATACAATTATATATATTCAAACGTCAAGATTTTGAATACTTTCGTAAAATAAATGTAGTTATATTTATTTCAATTGTTGATGACGCGAACATTTCCGAATACTTTCGAATGATATTATAACAATAGTATATTGTTTATATTCGATTCAATCGTTTAACAAATTATGACACGATACCGCAAGATTATAACAAGCGTACGATTGCATCGTTACTTATTTATTATAAACGATACGCCAGGCTCTTGCGGGAATACGAAATGTATCATTTATACGGGTATATATACAAGTATATATATAATATACCTTACGAAAACTACGAAGAGTCGTACTATTATCCGTCGACGTACATGACGACTAATACGATATCATGAAATATAGTTATGTTTAGATATAGACATATATTTCAAGTCGTTCGAAAACTAAGACAATTCTAAGAAAACCATAGGTTGGTTAACCGAGTTAAGTCAATAACAATTTCATAGAATCGCATGAGTAACGATTCAGTACAGCTCGGTATCACGTAGTATAGCTACGTCATTCTTAGGAACTTATAAGTTATTCCTTGATAGGAATGATATAGATTGCATGCTAGCGAGTCACACTTTGGAAACGACATTACAGAATCATATTATGCTAGCTTTGCACAAGGATATCAAGGTGAGTTCGTAACCCCCACTTTTTACCGTTTTACATTTTTATAAATGTTTTCGGGGGTGGAAAGACATCAAGTTTTGCAAAAGTACACAACATTTCGATGAACGAAAGTTCATAGTTCTAAACCATGTTGCGAATGGATTTCAATAAACTCAAATGGATTTCGAGTTTATACTCAACTACCGGTTTTACAAAACACACCGTATTTTCGAAACATGCATGAATTTCATACCTAGGGACGGGATTGTCCTAGTTACAACGGGACTGGATTGTCCTGCATACAAATAAGGGGACGGGTTGGTCCTGCTTATAAACACAAGGACTGGATTGTCCTGCATACAAATAAGGGGACTAGTTGGTCCTACTTTTAGACTCAAACGGGCTAGGCCCATTTTCATTTGTGCGAGGCACAAAAACTCTGTGAGTTCATGTCCCCCTTTTTTTTAAATGTTTTCAGTTTATAACTCTCGGGGGGAAATACATGTTTTTGATGGTATGGTTTAGCTATTGAATGGAATATTAGATCATGTGCGACAAGGCTTTCTCTTAGGTGCCATTAATCTTTTATAAGACCGAGGAACAAGAGTGGTTGATCTATCAGAGCCCCACTCATGGGTCCTTGTGTGGCGCATGTAGTGCTTTTGTTGTCCCAGCCGGGTGGATCAGAAGAAATCGTCTAGGGTTGAGTACTTCCTATGTCGGCACACATATTAATGTCCTTGCAAAACATTAATGATCATCAAGTTCATTGACGCTTTACATACCACATTTTTATATATGAACTCTCAAATGATAACGCAACGCAGACGTTGACAGTTATACAAGTTTTACAAATACAACAGAAAACATTTCAATACCGGTATACAGATACGATTGAAAACCTTTATCACCGGTTTACAAACATAACAGTTATATGCATCGGTTTACAAACAGTACATATTACATTTCAATACTGTTATACAGATATGACATTTCAAATGCTTTGGGATACTATGATCCCACAAACCGGTTTTCGAATGCAAAATGCTCAAATGTTTTATGACTCGTTGAAACAAAACAAACAAACTATGAACTCGCCAACTTTATGTTGACTTTTCGCATGTTCTTTCTCAGGTTATAATTACAAGTATGGCACGGTTGGAATAGTGGAACCCATGGGGATTCGAGTAGTTAGCGGGCGTTCAGTTACTAGAAACCTTAGCCATCACGTCTGTTTCCGCTGTGCAATGAGATGCCATTCGGTTCACGCCCCGACTCTGATACGAAAGGATAACATGGGGGTGTGACAAAGTGGTATCAGAGCTATAGGTTCTAGCGAATTAGGTATCAAACCTGGCTATGATAACAGATAGGTTTCTGTGGAGATACCTAGGCTTTAACCTCCGTTCCTTTGGGGACATTAGATCAATAAGACTTGAATACATACAGAACGCCAGTACTCGAAAATGGGTTCCAACCGTGGCCGAAAAACTGTAAGTCAACATTTTGATTTTTAAACATACACTAGTGTTGTATTTACCGTAGGCAAAACTTTGAAAGTTTTGGCAACATGCATTTAGGACCTTTGGAAAAATTATGTCAATATCAATTAAAGGTCAGCACGTAGGAACCACGATTATTAGCTCGGATAAACACATTACATATATTGTTGCTACTATTTTATTTATCCGAGCAGGTAACCTACGCAAAATGAAAACACTAGTGTGAAAATAAACATGAAACTTAAACGATACGACAACGAACGTAGAAGTACATCACATACGACTTTCAAGGCGCGACCTTGAAGAAACACGATATTATGACAATGATGCTAATCTCGTTAGCGGGAAAACTACCGACCAGAATGCGACAATTTATCGCGTGGTCCTGTAAACGACACGAAACACACGGAAGTACGTTCAAACGAGAATTCATAACAGTCGGTACTCATTACAACGGTAAATCACAACAATTGGCGCTGTAAAAGAAGTCACATGTCATCGCATTCCCCCTACTTTATTAATGGCGATTACGCCATATTCGACATTCGGTGGTAATGTCACGAAACATTAAGTCATCATAGGAAATACCAGGTAAAGTCCTCGAATTCCTTTTGTTGAAATTTCAACTTGGCATATACTGAGTAGGTTTGCATACCTCTACTCCTCATAACGATCATTGTGTCACGGAAATTCTTTCTTGATTAGCGAACACATATTGCGTCATTTCTTGATAGAATTACATGATACGCATGCTTTGTTTGTTATGCATGTGGTTAACTTGATACGTGGAGACCATCAGGGTCTTCACCTCGAATAGTCATTTCATCAGTAATTCAAAAGTCGGTTCGCTATATTCAAATTTTTGCTTTGTGATCTAGATGACCTACGTTATTGCAAGTATTGACTCCTGGATATCGAGTCAACGAATTTCTTGAAATTCATTTTCTTTCTAAGTTGCATACATGGGTTTTCGTAGTAATCATATCAAAACTTCTTGGTCGAATCATGTATTTATTGTTGGATTGTGTCAAACCAAGTTCAATTATTTGAACTTGTTCACTGTATACAAATTCAATTCAAGGATTTCATATGACGGATTGAGGCCGTCATATTCAAAGTAATATCGACAAGCAATTCATTGTTTCGAACCATAGCAGACTGGTTAAGTCTGCACCCTGTTAAGTCATCTATTGGTTACGACACTTGTGGTGGCATTTACACTAGTTGAAGCTTGTGCTAATCTCGCTTTCACAATTCATGTACGGATTTAATTACTTGATTATTTATTCATTTTTAAATCCCCTTGTTGGGTCATTTTCTTAAAATATTCTTAATACAATCGTGTATTAAGACAAGGGTACGCGAATTTATGATCTATTTCAGTGTACCACGTAACGGTTCTTCCATTATCGGTTGAAAATTTTGGGATATTTATTGTTCTTCCACTAGTGACCGAAAACATATTCATTTGTTCTTTCATTTTCAGTTAAAAATCCTATGGGATTTATTTGGAACAAATATTCAGACTTACTTGATTGAACTTTTCGTTGTAAACACGGTGAATTTGTTCGGTCACCACTATTATTGAACTATTTCAAATCACTATGACGCCTTGTGGCGTCGGTATAAACTTGTAGCTTGGGCTAATCATTGAAAGTGGTCTTAATGCAACTATGTATTAAGACAATGATACACTTAACTTCGGTTGTAATTCGGTGTATCCTTGCAGTTCAATAGTGTTAACTTATGGTTGAAAAGTTAATAGATCATCTTGATGTTTCTAATTCAGTTGATCTTGTCGATTCTAAGTTTCACACAATCCAACAACCAACGCTAGTTTCCGTTGGTAGAGATTCCTATTGTTATGAAATTCATTTACCGATTGTGAATGTCTTGGAAATCTATTGGTCGAGGTTCTCATTTGTATGCCCATGTAAACTCAGTCACCTTGGTGATTATGTCATTACGATTCATTCACTTGGCATCGATTATGAAAACAGATTCAGTTGAACCAGTGGGTTCATGTTGTTGTAGTAAGTCATTTCATTCATATAATCCAGACAAGTCTCGATGCAATTACATGGTTATTTACCTGGGTATTTTAATACTTACCTACGTATGACAAAAATCTAAGGAGATAACATAACTTAAATTTCGAGGACGAATTTTTTAAAACAAGGGGAGAATGTGACAACCGACATTTTCCGGTTGTAATTAAGCGCATAACAAACAGTAATACCATCATAAACAACGTAATTAGACATAAATTAACTCGATCAGGCCTTTGGAAAGCCTAGGAACGTCTACTTGATTCACGTTACGCGATTTGGCGACAATCGAGGATTCTAACGCGAAATTTGAACGATAAGCGAACTGACGCCGAACAAATACTGACAACGCCTAAAAATACGAATTTTGTACTTGTATTTATCATACAGTTATGATTATGCGATAAATTTGGATCGTTGAATGTCTCAAAGCACAACACGGAAGTTACGCAAAAAACCGGAATGCACCGACAACAAAACGGAAGCAACGGACTCGAGTTACGCCTCGATATCAATATATTATGATATATTTAGATTCGTAGTTGAATTTTATTATTCGTAGTTGAAAACAGATCGAAAAACGGACAAGAAACGACAACCAGAGCATTTTACGCATTTTAATGAAACCGACGAATGCACGCTATTAATATCGAACACCGACCCTATTTTTACACTTTAATTATTATTTATTTATTTATTTATTCATTTATTTATTTATTTTATCTCAAAACAATATTATACGACGTTCCATAGAGTTCGGGTGAGAAAACGGGCTTTAGAAATGCTATCGGGCCGCTCAAAACACAAGAAATGGGTCTTGGGCCCAATCCAATAAAAGCTCAATCCCACATATATAAACCAAAATACACACACACCCTCATTCTTCAGCTACACACACTCTCTCTAAATCTAAAACTCTCTCTACTCTCTCTCTAGAAAATATTTCCGGCACTAGTCCGGCGAGTAGTGGCGGCCTGCCACGGCGGCGTCGCCGCCGACTGCGACGATGGAGGTTTTCCGGCGACCGTTTTCCGGCCAAGAGTACACTTTTTCGACTATCTTCGACGTTCCGGATCGCGTGGTGATGTTGGTTTTAGCAGATTCGAAGCCGTTTGGGCTCGGGAGCAACTCCGACGACATTCTAGCCAAACTTCGGGGAACCCGTTTGGGCTTTTCACTTCATGCATGTTTAGATCGGGTGGTTAGAGACCTTTCTTCAAGTTTTCATGAAATTTTATTTTCCGGCGAAATTCCGACTTCTGGCATGGTTCTGGCGAGATTCCGGGCATCCGTTTTCAACGAAAAATATATTTTTGGGATCCTTGTAACCCGTAGAGTCCATACGAAACACTTTCTTCTCTGGTGAAAATTAAAGTTCGGGACACTCTCGGGCTCGGTTCAACGTGGTCAACACGGGTCAAAACTGGTCAAGGGATAGTTTTGGGTCATTTTTGGTGCCTCGGTTCAGTTTTGGGTTCGGTCAAACCCGGTCAACTGCCGGTCAACCGTGGTCAACTGGTCAACCATCGGTCAACTGGCAACTGCTGGTCAACGCAGTCAACTCAGTCAACACGGTTAGCTCAGTCAACGGGTCAACCCGAGACTCGTTAAAAATTAATTACGACGCGAAATTTAATTATATTAGTCATAATTTTTATAATATTCATTATCGCGAAACGGAGCTCACAACCGACCCGTTAACAAGTCGACATTGCCAAAGAGTTAAAAATAACAATTAAGTCGACGTACGCTATCTTCGGATAATCATTAGTTAAAATCGAACCGACAATTAGTTAAAAATATAAATCGGAAATAATATTTGGCGAAAAACTATATTCGAAACACGACGAAAATATATATATACATTGTTTGGTTGCGAAATTGCAGGTTGTGTTTTGATAAATAATCGACAACTAGTATTGTCGGGATCGTCCAAAAACAGAGGAAACTCTGTCCGACTTTCGTAAAATCCGTAAAACGAAACGCGTTACAATTCAAAGATAAAAAGTCCGAATTCATACGATTATTATAAAATAAATATAAGTATATATTTATTTTGTCGACGCTAATTAAAACGTTCAAATCTTGAGCCGACAACATTTCCACGAGCGCGATTTCAAGATAACAAAAGTTCGGCAATCAACTACAAGATAAATAATATTTACTTATGTTTAATTCAAAGTCGAAACTCGGAAACTAGGTTTCAAACATCGATAAATTATTCGAACGATGATATAAAATAAGTATATTGTTTATATTTATTTCGAACCTCAATGTTCCAAACACTTTTACAAGACGAATACAAGGGGCGTCTTATTTCAAACAAACGAATTCGGAAATCGTATAACACGAATACCATTATATATATTCAAACGTCAAGATTTTGAATACTTTCGTAAAATAAATATAGTTATATTTATTTCAATTGTCGACGAAGCGTCGACTTGCGAATACTTTCGAATGATATTATAACAATAGTATATTGTTTATGTTCGATTCAAACGTCTAACGAAGTACGACACGATACCGCAAGATTATAACAAGCGTACGATTACATCGTTACTTATTTATTATAAACGATACGCCAGGCTCTTGCACGAATACGAAATGTATCATTTATACGGGTATATATACAAGTATATATATAATATACCTTGCGAAAACTACGAAGAGTCGTACTATTATCCGTCGACGTACATGACGACTAATACGATATCATGAAATATAGTTATGTTATGATATAAACATATATTTCAAGTCGTTCGAAAACTAAGACAATTCTAAGAAAACCATAGGTTGGTTAACCGAGTTAAGTCAATAACAATTTCATAGAATCGCATGAGTAACGATTCAGTACAGCTCGGTATCACGTAGTATAGCTACGTCATTCTTAGAAACTTATAAGTTATTCCTTGATAGGAATGCTATAGATTGCATGCTAGCGAGTCACACTTTGGAAACGACATTACAGAATCATCTTATGATAGCTTTGCACAAGGATATCAAGGTGAGTTCGTAACCCCCACTTTTTACCGTTTTACATTTTTATAAATGTTTTCGGGGTGGAAAGACATGCAAGTTTTGCAAAAGTACACAACATTTCGATGAACGAAAGTTCATATTTCTAAACCATGTTGCGAATGGATTTTCAATAAACTCAAATGGATTACGAAAAGTTTATACTCAACATACCGGTTTTACAAAACGCACGCGTATTTTCGAAACATGCATGAGTTTTATAACTAGGGACGGGATTGTCCTAGTTACAACGAGACTGGATTGTCCTGCATACAAATAAGGGGACGGGTTGGTCCTGCTTATAAACACAAGGACTGGATTGTCCTGCATACAAATAAGAGGACTGGTTGGTCCTACTTTTAGACTCAAACGGGCTAGGCCCATTCTCATTTGTGCGAGGCACAAAAACTCTGTGAGTTCATGTCCCCCTTTTCTTTTAAATGTTTTCAGTTTATAACTCTCGGGGAAAATACATGTTTTCGATGGTATGTTTTAGCTATGGAATGGAATATTAGATCATGTGCGACAAGGCTCTCTATTAAGTGCCATTAATCTTTTATAAGACCGAGGAACAAGAGTGGTAGATCTATCAGAGCCCCACTCATGGGTCCTTGTGTGCCGCATGTAGTGCTTTTGTTGTCCCAGCCGGGTGGATCAGAAGAAATCGTCTAGGGTTGAGTACTTCCTATGTCGGCACACATATTAATGTCCTTGCAAAACATTAATGATCATCAAGTTCATTGACGCTTTACATACCACATTTTTATATATGAACTCTCAAATGATAACGCAACGCAGACGTTGACAGTTATACAAGTTTTACAAATACAACAGAAAACATTTCAATACCGGTATACAGATATGATTGAAAACATTTTATCACCGGTTTACAAACATAACAGTTATATGCATCGGTTTACAAACAGTACAGATTACATTTCAATACTGTTATACAGATATGACATTTCAAATGCTTTGGGATACTATGATCCCACAAACCGGTTTTCGAATGCAAAATGCTCAAATGTTTATGACTCGTTGGAACAAAACAAACAAAATATGAACTCGCCAACTTTATGTTGACTTTTCGCATGTTCTTTCTCAGGTTATAATTACAAGTATGGCACGGTTGGAATAGTGGAACCCATGGGGATTCGAGTAGTTAGCGGGCGTTCAGTTACTAGAAACCTTAGCCATCACGTCTGCTTCCGTTGTGCGATGAATATGCCATTCGGTTCACGCCCCGGCTCTGTTACGAAAGGATAACATGGGGGTGTGACATACAACACTCGTATAGGCATGTAGCTGTAGTATAGGTCCCTTATAGGTGTTGTATAGGCCTATTAGCGTATACGGGTGTTGTATCATATCCTATCGTATCATATCGCATAGTATAGTATCGTATAGTGTATAATATAAATCTCATATAGGTCCCCTATAGGTCTTGTATATGCCTCTAGGCCTATACGGGACCTAAACCAAACCTATAGCCTGTAAAACATCTACAGGCCTATATGAGTGTTGTATCTTATCCTATAGTCTCGTATCGTATTATATCTTATCGTATTGCATCATATCATATCGTATCGTGTAGTATAAGTCTCGTATATGCATTGTATGGGCCTACGGATGTAGTATCGTATCATATAGTGTAGTATAGGTCTCGTATAGGTCCCTATAGGTCTTGTATAGAACTATAGGCATATACGAGTGTTGTATCATATCATATAATATCGTATTGTATCGTATCGTATAGTGTATAGTATAAGTTTCGTACAGGTCCCTTATAGGTCTTGTATATGCCTCTAGGCCTATACGGGACCTAAACCACACCTATAGTTATATACGAGACCTATATTACACCTACATGCCTATAAGAGTGTTATATCTTATCCTATAGTCTCATATCGTATTGTATTGTATCGTAACGTAACTTATATTGTAGCATAAGTCTCGTATAGGCATCAGATGGGCCTACGGATGTAGTATCGTATCATATAGTGTAGTATAGGTCTCGTATAGGTCTCCTATAAGTCTTGTATAGGCCTATAGGCGTATACGGGTGTTGTATCATATCCTATAGTATTGTATTGTATTGTATTGTATTGTATTGTATTGTATTGTATTGTATCGTATAGTGTATAGTATAAGTCTCGTATAGGTCCCCTATAGGTCTTGTATATGCCTCTAGGCCTATACGGTACATACAACTCCTATACGAGTGTTGTATCTTATCCTGTAGTCTTGTATCATATAGTGGAGTATAAGTCTCGTATTGGCATCATATAATTAATATTAGTGTTATTATAATTATATGAGTTTTTTACAATTAATATTAGTGTTATTGATGTACGTTTTTTATAATTAATATTAGTGTTATTGATATTAAAAAGAGAAAACAAAAATAAAAATAAAAATATACGTCGCATATAGGGCTAGACTGGCATCTAGTGTGGTCCAAAAGACCACTATAGCCTTGTTTTGCCACCGGTCTAACCCTAACTCAGGGGTATAATAGTCTTTTAAACAACCCTAGACGCACAGTCTAGCCCTGTACACGGCGTATTTTTTTATTATTTTGTTTTCTCTTTTCAATATATGTGTTATTGATGTTAAAAAGAGAAAACAAAAAAATAAAAATATGCGCCGCACATAGGACTAGACTGGGTGTCTAGAGTGGTCCAAGAAACCGATTTACCCCTGTTTTGCCCCGGTCTAGCCATAACTTAGGGGTATAATAAGAGAAAACAAAAAAATTTATATACATATATACGCCGCATACAGGGCTAGACGGGACGTCTAGAGTGGTCCAAAAGACCATTTTAGCCCTGTTTTACCCCATTCTAGCCCTAACTCAGGGGTATAATAATCATTTAAACACCCTAGATGCCCAGTCTAGCACTGTATGCGACGTATTTTTTTAATATATGTATTATTATAAATAAAAATATACCAACCTCCTAGACACGTCTATTGACTAATTGTATACAAAGCTAAAGTGACTTGCACAAAATTGAATTCTGTTCACAAAAACTTTTTGTGGATTAATAGAGAGGAGATAAATTTAAAGGTTTATTAAACAAACAATCAACTTATTTATTTTATAAAAATATGTGTTTATATAGTATATTTATTTCCCGTTTGTCTGATTAAGTTGTCTACTTTTTTTCATTTATTATATTAATATATATCAAACAAAGTAATTAATCATTTTGGAGGTATAAACAAACCTAGCGGAGCCACGACTCATTTAACTTAAGAGATATCTAGCTTGATGGGTAAATTATTTAATAGACAAGTCCATAAAAACTTATAAAATAACATATATATATATACTAATATGTTTCATATTTATTAAAGTAAAAGTTACATTTTCAAATATCCAAACATGTCCATACAATACAAAGAAAATAAACCAAACATAACAATCCCAAACTCTAAATCATTTTATTCTTCTAGTCCAATCCTATGTGTTTCTGGCTGCTGCTGGTTCACCTGTATCATGTGTAAAAATGGGGGTTTTTGGGTCAACATAAGTTGGCGAGTGAACCTTGTTAGATAAACATTTGTTATTGATTTTCTTATTAGTTTATCAATGAAAAATTGTGCATAATCATAAATGAGCAAATGTAAATAACCAAGCAGTAGCAATAGCAATCACAACTATAACATACAATAACACATGATAGCATACATTAACATACCAACATCATACGATAAATAACATGAATGAAACTGTGCGGTCAAGGCTCAATCAAACGGAGCCGATCGTATTGCATGTACTGAAAATGAAAATGTCTGTGCGATCAAGGCTCAATCAAACGGAGCCGATCGTATGTGGGCACGCCAGGTTCACGCTCATAATGTAATGGGGAACATGCTCAACGCTCATAATGTAATGGGGAGCGGCGGCCTATGAAATTGCATGTACTGAAAATAATAAATTGCATCTAACGATAACCACACAACAGTTGAAACAAACTGAATACACAAGTTCATGATATGATGTATGCACAATGATTTAAATATAATATATAGCAAGACACATGATACACCCCAAAACGTTATTAAAAAGGGGAATTTGTAAGATTCACTCACATTGGGTGCGTTGGATTGGAGATGGTGAGATGCGCACGAATTGGATGAGCGGAACAACGAGAAATAACTAACCTAAATAATAACGGAAAAATATAGTAATGAGTGGATTTTATTAAGGATCTTAATGGAATTTTTAGATATATTTTTGTGAGTTTAAGGCTATTTTCTATCTTTGAAAATGTTATTTTTAAGTATTTTTAATTGATTTTTAAATTAAATTAAATAAATAAAAATATATAAAAAAATTGTTTATTTTGCGTTGACCGTTGACTTGTTGACCTGTTGACCGGTTCAGTCAGTGTGTAAGTATGCGCTGGGTGAGACTCGAACCCGAGACCTCCCGTACGCGTGCACGCAGCTCTACCAACTGAGCTACGTGTCTAACCCGAAATAATCTTGTTTTTAATTATATTTATATACTAATTCGATTTAACCAAAATTCTTTTAATTTCAAAAACATTTTAATTCGTTCAACCGGTGCCAGTAACAGGTTTCGAACGCATGACGTGCGACTTAGTGTTGCACACAGTCCACCGCTGGACTGTGTGTCTAACCTGGTTAATATCTCGGTTTTTATTATACTTAACAACTAACGGAGTTAACCCGGTTCAGTTTTAAACAAAAAGGCATTTTATTACATAGGGAGTGCGTGTATCAGGGATCGAACTCGTGACGTGTGCGTATTATTTGCACACAGTCCACCGCTGGACTGTGTGTCTAACCCGTTCATTATATCGATTTTTTATTAGTCTTATGTTAAACTGCGTCTTTGTCTTCTTCGTTAATTTTACCCAGAAAAACCAAGTTCAACTGTTTTTGACTGATTCATGCCATATTCGATTTTCAAACATTATAAGTAATTTAAAGGTAAAGAATGGAGAGAGTTTAGGGAAAAAAACGTACCAATTAGTGTTATTCACAGAATTCCGGCAGAGGTTCGTCGGTTCTGGAAGTGAACTCTGGCTGTTAAAATCAATTAACAGTTTTGTTCGATTATTTGTGAAGTTGAGGCACTTAATCAAAGTTTGACAGAAGTTTGAAAGGTCATACCAGTTCTCGGTGTGTTTCCAGAAGTTTCAGAAGTTTTCCGGCGAAGGTAGGATTTTCGACAAACGTTGACTAGGATTGATTCTGATGGTGGAGTTGTGTTAGTGACCGATTAATCACATGATTGAAACAGAAAGAGTCGAAGGAATTACCGTGTGGATGGGAGTCCCGGTTTTCCGGCGACCTTGCAGAAATTTCCGGCGAGTTGATTTAAGCGTTCTGATGGACTGAAAGTATGATGAAAGTAAAATGGAAGGTTTGTCTGATGTCTCTGAGTTGCGAGAAGGGTTTAGATTGAAGTAATTTGGACTTTGATTATTTTCGGTTATAAAAACCGATGATGAAAATTGATGTTCATTCAATCTGAATTGATTAAAAAACGTCGGTGCATCGGTTATAAACCAGAATGTGCGATTAATCAAATGATTAGACGGTTGAATTGCCGATTTCGGTTTCTCAGTTGGCGCAACCGGTTTAAACTCGGTTTGTATATAAGAGTTATTTGTTTCCCTAAGTTGACAGAAAACAACAAGTGGCGGAGTGGTGATGTGTGTGTGTGTTAAGTCTTTGGATTTCAGTTCTGGCTGACCCGGGTTCGAGTCCCGGCAGCAACATTTCATTTTTATTTATTTTGTTTTAACTTTTTATCAAATATAATTTTTATAGTTTAGTTTGTTTATTAATTATGTATCATTATAAATCAAAATAATCATAAATATACAACGTGACATTTATAACTTGATATTCGATTACAAAACAGAGCGGGTTTTGGAAACCCGTTTTTGACAAATGTTACACACACACACACACACACACACACATATATATATATATATATATATTGATAATTAGCTTGATGGGTAAATTATTTAATAGACAAGTCCATAAAAACGTATAAAATAACATATATATATATATATATATATATATATATTGATAATTAGTGTATTAATTGTATTTTGAGTAAATGTTAACTTGCGTCCCTATGATTTATACCAAAACGTAGAAACAACCCTCATATGAAAAACGCAACAATCAAGTCCATGGGGGTTGTCAATTACGTTCAATAACGTCCCTCGTTATATATTTCCCGGTTTAAATATTGTGGAAAGACTAAATTACCCTCAAAACTTTGATGACTATTTTGGTCCCTGTTGTAAAATTTCTTAAATTCCTTCCATATTCAAAAGGATTCCAAATCTACTTACAAATAACCCTAATCTAGTAATTGATCAACAACCACAACAACAAGAAGAAATCAACCACTTCAAGTAGTGTGAATTGCAATGCGTTTATAACGGCAACAACTAAGAGTAAATGTTGAGCCTGTTTGAACTTGACAAGGTTGTGAAATGCAGTTATAACATGAACAACAACAACTCAAAATGATCTGATTGCAACAATCTTATGATACTGGAATTGAATGAACTGATTGTAGCAAGCTTATGATACCTGAACTGAATGAACTGATTGCAACAAGTTTATAACAAGTGAACCTATGATCTAAACTGAATGCAACAAGTTGAATGCTTTTGATCACTTGACAAGAATACTTATATAAGGAAGTACCAGTGGCGTATCCACCATATCCTTGTCAAATTTTCATTGGCTTTGTCAGCAAGCCACGATTAGTTCTATGTAACTCGTCCTATGTAACATTTGTCGAAAACGGGTTTTACCAAACCCGCTCCATTTTGTAATCGAATATCAAGTTATAAATGTACGTCGCCTATTTATGCTTATTTTAATTTTTGGTGTTACATAATTAATAAACAAACTAAACCATAAAAGTTATAATTGATAAAAAAATATAAATAAAGTGATTAAAAATAAAAAGGGGCTGCCGGGACTCGAACCCGGGTCAGCCGGGTTGTAACTCCAAAGACTTAACACTCACACGCATAACCACTCCGCCACTTGTTTGTTTTCTGTCAACTCTAGGAAACAAATAAGTCTTATATACAAACCTAGATGAACCGGTTGCTCCAACTGAAAACCGAAATCGGCTATTCAACCGTCTAAAACGTTTGAATAATCGCGAATTCAGGTTTATAACCGATGCACCGATAATTCTAATCAATTCAGACTTGAATTGACTTGAATTCTGATGATGATGAGTTTTATAACCGAAGCTATCCAATAATCCGAATTACTGTAATCAAAGATCTTCTCGCGACTCAGAAAACATTCCACAAACCTCCAATTACATTTCCGCACACTTTACAGTCCACCGGAGAAGTTTATTTTACTCACCGGAAAATTCTGCAAGTTCGCCGGAAAACCGTATTCTTCCTCAAAACGGTAAGTCCTTCAATACCGTCGTAGTCTAACAATTGTTAAGCTATTTCTAACTCAAACCTTTCACTTGAAATCGAATTCAGACGCTGTTATCGGATAATTCCAGTTCGCCGAAAATTTCTGGAAATCTTTATTTTCGTCTGTGAAACGGTAAGGACCTTCAAACACACTGTTAACGTTTGTTTAGCACTTCAATTCCATGATTAGCTAATCAAAACGATTAATTGATTTGCTCAGTTGAAGTTCATAAAAACAGAGACCGACGTCTTGCCGGAATTCTGTAATAAATCGTTCACCGGTATGTTTATTTCTAAATATCATCTCTGCTATCTCATATTAGTCTGTGCAATGTTTAACAATCGAATTAACAAGATATAATGGTGTAATCTGCGGTCTGTAAAAACCAACGAAGAAGATGAACTGCGCTAACAATATAAGAATAATTAAAATTGGTATTTTGAACGGGTTAGACACACAGTCCAGCGATGGACTGTGTGCGAACAAAAACACGCATACGTCCCGAGTTCGATTCTTGACACACGCACCTTCGCAGTAATAAAATGCCTTTTTGTTTAGAACTGAACCGGGTTAACTCCGTTAGTTGTTAAGTATAATAAAATTTGTATATTAACCAAGTTAGACACACAGTCCAGCGGTGGACTGTGTGTAATGTTAAAGCACAGGTCCCGGGTTCGAGACCTGTTAGTGGCACCGGTTCGACGAATTAAAATATTTTTTAAAATAAAAGGATTTTGGATAAATTGAGTTAATATATAAGTATAATTAAAAACAGAATTATTTCGGGTTAGACACGTAGCTCAGTTGGTAGAGCTGCGTGCACGCGTACGGGAGGTCACGAGTTCGAGCCTCACCCAGCGCATTTCAGTCACACAATAAACCGGTCAAACAGTCAAAGTCAAAAAGTCAACGGTCAACCCAAAAAGTCAACATATTTTTATATTTTTAATTATTTAATTTAATTTAAAAATCAATTAAAAATACTTAAAATAATGTTTTAAAGATAGGAAATAGCCTTAAACTCGTAAAAATACATCTAAAAATTCTATTAAAATCCTTAATAAAATCCACTCATTTACTATATTTTCCGTTATTATTTAGGTTAGTTAATTCTCGTTGTCCCGCTCTTCCAACTCGTGCGCATCTCACCATCTCCAATCAAACGCACCCAATGTGAGTGAATCTTTACAAATTCCCCGTTTTAATCACGTTTTGGGGTGTATCATGTGTCTTGCTATATATTATATTTAAATCATTGTGCATACATCATATCATGAACATGTGTATTCAGCTTGTTTCAACTGTTTGTGTGGTTATTGTTAGATTCAATTTATTATTTTCAGTACATGCAATTTCATAGGCTGCCGCTCCCATTACATTATGAGCGTTGAGCAAGTTCCCCATTACATTATGAGCGTGAACCTGGCGTGCCAACATACGATCGGCTCCGTTTGATTGAGCCTTGATCGCACAGACATTTATCATTTTCAGTACATGCAATACGATCGGCTCCGTTTGATTGAGCCTTGATCGCACAGTTTCATTCATGTTATTTATCGTATGATGTTGGTATGTTAATGTATGCTATCATATGTTATTGTATGTTATAGTTGTGATTGCTATTGCTACTGCTTGATTATTTACATTTGCTCATTTATGATTATGCACAATTTTTCATTGATAAACTAACAAGTAAATCAATAATAAATGTTTATCTAACAAGGTTCACTCGCCAACTTATGTTGATCCAAAAACCCCCATTTTTACACATGATACAGGTGAACCCGCTGCAGCCAGAAACACATAGGATTGGACTAGAAGAATAAAATGATTTAGAGCTTGGAATTATTTTGTTTGGTTATTTTCTTTGTATTGTATGGACATGTTTGGATTATTTGGAATGTAATTTTGACTTTAATAAATATGAAACATATTAGTAAATATCATGAGCTTTGGTGATAACCCAATTATGCCCCGACTTTTATTCCGCTGCGGGTTGGGGTGTGACAGATTGGTATCAGAGCCATGACTATAGGGATATAGGATAGGTTATTAGACCCTTAGAGCCTATATACTATAGTTGATTAGAAATTTTTAAGTTTTTTGTGTGTTACATGCCAAATTTCATGATGTCTATATGTTTTATGTTAAATGTTAAATTCAATGTTATGCAAGCATGTTCATAAGTATATATTATCATATAATGCCTATCATAAATCATAATCTCATAACATATCACATTCATGAAAGCACACACACATCATTTTCATGATTGCTTTTATAACGATTTTTGTGTTTTCAAATCTCATCAAAGTGAGTTCTCATGACGGGCATGTAGTAACTGGAAGGGTACCAATACCGGTAGTCGGAACGTCCTGTCTAGGCTGGCATTCGTATAAATCCAAAATAAAGGACCAGTTTGCCTACTTGGGGACTAACGATGAGAGTACGAAGTACCTATTAGGCCAAAGCATGCTATACCAAACGTCGTGTGAGCTAACCCCACTTTGAGTTGTCATTGTGTCTACACTGGACACATTCCGACCATACATCTCGTGAACATATTTTGTGGTTTGCATTCGGGTGATGCGAGTGTTAAATCTCCAATACTAATGTGAATCCTACCAAGCCAATAGTCATGGGGGCCCACATGACTATACAGGTGAAGGTATGGGGGACATTTGAGGCCCAACATGAGCAAACCCAAGACATCCTATGGATGTAGTTGCATTATTGATATTTATGTTATTTTCATTTTTCTTAAAGACACATGACACCTAAAAAGACTCCATAAACTCACAATCTTCTTATGTATGTTCCTGTAGATGTCGTCCAGACAACAACGAGGGGGTAAAAGATCAGGAAGGTCTCACGAACGCTTGGCCACACAAATCGCGAAACAAATGGCCACGTTACTGCCTGACATTGTGGTTCAAGTACAACAATGTAACATCCGTCAAAAACGGATTTACCAAACCCGCTCCGTTTATCAACCGAACAGTCAGTCAAATTTTTTCGTTGCGAATTAAATGCCCAAAATAATTTTAAACGATCCGTAATCAAATATTATGCGGGGATATGTATTTAGTTTTTGAAAATCTGTCAAAAATATCAAAATAAAAATATTTTACTTTTGCCGGGTTTCGAACTCGGGTCCATACCGGTTCAAACAAAAGACTTATCCCTCAGCCAAACAACCACTCCGCCACTTTGTTTTTCTGTTAACACAAGGAAACATTTAATTCAAATATTCAAGTTCCGAAGTCGAATTCAATCAATTTTTCCGCCCAATTAGCAGTCGTCGGAAATCCGACGACTTCGCCGTTTAATTACGTTTTCGCCCAATTTAACCGATGACTTAACTATTACGACGGTTATAACCGACGTCTGTAACCGCGACATCAGCTGTAACCGCCGGAGAACGGATGCCTTCGAATATAGACCGAATTCAGACCCCATTCATCTCGTTACTACCCTATAAATACACCCACAACTCGCCAGAAACCTTTCACACTCAAATCGCACCTTTTCTCAGCGAAAAATCACTCGCCAGAAATACTTGATACTTCGCCGGAAAACCGTATCAGTAATCTCTGAGCTTACTGAACCCCCTAAACTCTTACCGAAATCACCCACACCCTTTGCAAGCCTTCGGAAGACTCTCTGCTGCAAGATACTTGTCGCCGGAAAAAGATTTCTTTCGCCGGAGTTCTGCCGGAAAACAGTCGGTACTTTTCACGCCTAATTCCTTTCCTTTTTACTTTTATCTCGTCTGTAATTGATCATTAAACGCTAAAGGAACATGAATCAACCTTTCGAACCAGTCAGTCGTCACTTCCGGTTAAAAACAGTGAAGAAGACGACATTTCGGTAATGGTTAAGTATAATTAAAATCAAGTTATTTACCGGGTTAGACACACAGTCCAGCGGTGGACTGTGTGCACTTTTAACGCTAAGGTCACGAGTTCGATTCCGGTTTCACACACGCCGCCTTGATAAAAATTCTTTTTTTCAGCAAACTGAACCGGAGTCGCCTTGAGTATATGTTAAGTATATTGATAACCGAGTTTATAACCAAGTGGGACACACAGTCCAGTGGTGGAGTGTGTGTCCGCTAACCCACAGGTCCCGGGTTCGAGACCTGTGGAGCGCACCGGTTTGTGATTTAATTCGTTTTTAAAATAAAAGGATTTCTGTTTAACTCTAATTAATATATATATATATAATTAAAATCGGATATATAACGGGTTAGACACGTAGCTCAGTTGGTAGAGCTGCGTGCACGCGTACGGGAGGTCTCGGGTTCGAGCCTCACCCGGCGCACAACAATATGCCTTCGAACCGGTCAACGCTAGTCAAAGTCAACGGTCAAAAGTCAACTGTAGCAAAAATAAAATATTTTTTTATTATTTTTATTTAATTATTTTAATTAAAAATCAATTATAAATACTTAAAAATAACATTTTTAAGGTTAGAAAATAACCTCAAACTCACAAAAATACACCCAACAAACCTACTAAAATAGATTAATAAAACCCGTTTACTTACCAAACCGTAATGCGATTTATCTAGGTTTAATCTCACTTGTGGTTAAAACCACTTCGTGTGCAATCAACGTCATCAACCGAACGCACCCAATGTGAGTGAATTCTTACAAACTCCCCTTTTTTATTCATGTTTTGGGGTGTATCATGTGTCGTTTAAACTAATTCTCTTATGCAAATTTGTGCTATACCATTATATGAACTAAATTAGAATGTAACTATTATTGGTTGTGATATATTACATATTGTCAAAGTTGTATGCAAATTATTTAGGCCCATCAGTTCCTCGTGGGAGACGAGAACAACGCGTGCCTTAAAACTCATTTATTAGGCCCATCAGTTCCTCGTGTGAGACGAGAACAACGCGTGCCTCAAAACTCATACATTAGGCCCATCAGTTCGTAAGAACAACGCGTGCCTCAAAACTCATTCATTAGGCCCATCAGTTCCTCGTGGGAGACGAGTCGAACAACGCGTGCCTCAAAACAATCATTTGGTGTTTGTATGTTCAATATTCAATATTATGTGTTGTGTGAATAAATTTACATCTACATTTACTCATATGAGGTATGCACATTATTTATAATCAATCGGGTAAACTCGTTCAAATGTTTTTCCATAGGATTCACTCGCCAACATTATGTTGATCCAAAAAACCTTTTTACACATGATACAGGTGGACAGGTTGAAGCAAGGAAAACATAGGATATGCCTTAGAAGAGAATCAAGAAGCTTAGACTGATAGTTAGAACATGTTGTATCATTTATTGTAAATTTCCATTAAATTGTATTAATGAATATGAAACATATAATAAATGTCATGAGCTTTGATGATAACCCAATTATGCCCCGATCACCTTTTCCGCTGCGGGTCGGGGTGTGACAGATTGGTATCAGAGCCATGACTATAGGGATATAGGATAGGTTATTAGACCCTTAGAACCTATACTATAGTCTGCCTAAATTTTAATTGATTAGGTGGTTACATACAAACTTGTGATATTTATTTGTTTCATATTTCAGTCAAACATACATACATATTCGTTATACATATATCAATGTTCATATATTCAATTCATTTTCATACTCTCATTATTCAAGGATTTTGTTGCAATTTTCAAATCCCATCAAAGTAAGTTCTGCGACGGGCATGTAGTAACCGGAAGGGTACAAGTACGGTAGTCGGGACGTCCTGTCTAGGTTGGCATTCGTATAAATCCAAAATAACGGACCAGTTTGCCTACCTGGGGACTAACGATGAGAGTACGACGGACCTATTAGGCCAAAGCATGCCACACCAAACGTCGTTCGAACTAACCCCGCTTTGAGATGTCACCGTGTCCATGCCTGGACACATTCCGAACATCACACGTTGTATACATATTTTCTCGATTTTCTCCGGGTTTTGTGTACGCAACCAGGCAGAAACCGTGCGAACCATATGAAAAAACCGGTATTCATGGGGGCCCACATGATTACACAGGTAAAGTATGGCGGCATGAAGGGCCTAACAGCAAGCAAAACCCAAGACATCCTATGGATGTAGTAGATTTATTTTTTTTTCTATATTTATTTTATGAACGTTCATTCCCGAACTCGACCCACGATCCCAAAGGCATCCAACTAATACTCTTGACATGTATTCCTTGTAGATGTCTTCTAACCTCGCCCGTAGGAAGATGAGAGCAGGAAAAGCCCGTGAACGCATGGCTACCCAAATCGCTCAGCAAATGGCGACCGTAAGACCAAACATCGTAGTACAAGTTCAACAAGCCCTTACCACTAATTCTGTTAACCCAACCCAACAAGAAGATCAAAACACTATCAATCCTTCAGTCACTAAATGCACCTACAAACATTTCAAATCCTGCGATCCTCCAAAATACGAAGGTATTGAAGGTGTCACCGCTCTCCTCCACTGGTTCGAACAAATGGAGAACACTTTTCTAAATTGCGATTGCCCCGATGATCGCAAAGTGCGTTATGCTACCGGTCGTTTACTTGGAACAGCACTCACATGGTGGAATACAGAGAAGACCAAACGAGGTGTTGAAGAAACTATGACCTTGACTTGGGAAGAGCTGAAGGGAATCATGACAAGACGGTTTTGCCCAAGAAGTGAAATCAAGAAATTGGAAGATGAGTTTCATGCTTTAAAACAAAAGGAAGGCGACCACACCACATACAACAAGAGATTCCTTGAGTTAAATCAAATGGTTCCCAATTTGTTTACTCCCCTCTACGTTTGATCGAGCACTACATTCGTGGTCTTCCATCAAAGATTCAAGACTCTGTAATAAGCACCTCGCCTGCAACTTTGGAAGCAGCAATGGAGCTAGCAACCGCGCTCACCGAGAACCGAATCCGAAACAAAGATTTCAAAGAGGAGAAGAAGAAGGATAAAGCATCAACCGAAACCCCAAACCCCACCCGAACCGAATCCTTTACACCACCTACTTCTAAGAGAAAACGTGATGGGCAAATCTTCGCCGTCACCCAACGCAACCAACCAGCTTCACAAGTTATACCTCCTCAAACTATCCCACTCACTCAAGTAGCACCCAACTCAACTTACCCAAACAAGAAGCCTTACATTGGACCTCACCCTCAATGCAACACCTGTTTCTATCACCATCCATCTACCTTACCCTGTCGACTATGTGCGAATTGTGGACGCTTACGGTCATTTGAGTAACGTTTGCCGCACCCCTCAAAACCAAACCTCAACCCCTACTCAACCCATGATCCAAACATTTCAACAACCTCAATACCCCATGTACCCATATGTTCGAGCTTGTTTCAATTGTGGCGACCCTACCCATTTTAGAAACACATGCCCTCGTTTGGTTAACATCATAAACGCCCAAGCTCAAGCAAACCCAGTTAACCAAGCAAACCAAGCAAACCCAGCTCCACCACCAGCAAGAGGAAGAGTTTATAACATCAACGCCAATCCTGTTGAAGATGTTAACGGTCCAAACCAACCACTTAACTAGCCTTCTCTCATCAAGAATCCAGATTCAACCCCAATCACTTAGTTTTTATGATTTTCTTTATGTTATCTCAATTTTCACGTATCTCAATTGAAATTTTTATCCAAGAATTTTAATGCAAATTACTAGTTCAGTTTGTTTTTGATTTAATATTCATATCATCATACTTCACGACATATCTCAGTTTCATCATTTAAAGAAGTTGAGTTATGCCTCACTTCTACATAGACTAACCTCTCCATCATATTAAAGAGAGAGGTTTTGTCAAACACGGATATTATCAGAATTAAGACTCAAGCGCTGGTTGTTGTGTTTGTTTATGTTGTAGAGTCGCATAGAACTAATCATAACTTGCGGATAAAGTCAATGAGAATTTGACAAGAATATGGTGGATACGCCGCTCGTACTTCCTATATATAAGTATTCTTGTCAAATGATCGGAGGCATTATCAGGCGGTTATGAGAGGTTCCATGCATAGGTTGTTTGTGTGATTAAGTTATTCATTTTCAATACATGCAATAAGCTCGGCTCCGTTTGATTGAGCCTTGAGCACACAGACAATTTCATTTTCAATACATGCAATAAGCTCGGCTCCGTTTAATTGAGCCTTAAGCACACAGACAATTTCATTCTCAATACATACAATACGATCGGCTCCGTTTGATTGAGCCTTGATCGCACAGATATATTTCATTTCAGTATTTTTATGTTTGATGTATTGGTTGTAGAGTTATAGGACTAATCATAATTCACTGATAAAACCAATGAAAATTTGACAAGAATATGGTGGATACGCCGCTGGTACTTCCTATATATAAGTATTCTTGCCAAAGGATCAGAGGCATTATCAGGCGGTTATGAGATGTTCCATGTAGGATTTAGCATTGCCTTGATTGAAATTGGTGTTACATATATATATCATCTCACTATTTAAAGAAATTGGAATGTGATCCATTTCTACATAGACTAACCTCTCCATCATAACAAACGAGAGAGGAACTGTCACCATTCAAACATATATACTATCATAATGTGGATTCAATTATTTGTTGTTGTGTTTACTTGTGTAGATTATAGTATTGGAAGTTTTGCCTCAGGATATAACCATACTTTTCCAATCATATCTAAACTCTTATGCATGATATCATTTTAGCGAATCATTCCTGCTTAGCAATACTTATACAGTAGGCAACAAAAAGCGATTCCTGTATTAGGATACTTAACCTTTACAAGGAACGTTACCGCCTCAAACAAAAACCTAAACCCTAATTTTCTTCTAAAAATGTAACTGGCAAACTCAACACCATCATTTCTTTTAGTCAATTATATCCCTAATTAAAATTTCGGGACGAAATTTCTAAAAAGCAGGGGATACTGTAACATCCGTCAAAAACGAATTTACCAAACCCGCTCCGTTTATCAACCGAACAGTCAGTCAAATTTTTTCGTTGCGAATTAAATGCCCAAAATAATTTTAAACGATCCGTAATCAAATATTATGCGGGGATATGTATTTAGTTTTTGAAAATCTGTCAAAAATATCAAAATAAAAATATTTTACTTTTGCCGGGTTTCGAACTCGGGTCCATACCGGTTCAAACAAAGACTTATCCCTCAGCCAAACAACCACTCCGCCACTTTGTTTTTCTGTTAACACAAGGAAACATTTAATTCAAATATTCAAGTTCCGAAGTCGAATTCAATCAATTTTTCCGCCCAATTAGCAGTCGTCGGAAATCCCGACGACTTCGCCGTTTAATTACGTTTTCGCCCAATTTAACCGATGACTTAACTATTACGACGGTTATAACCGACGTCTGTAACCGCGACATCAGCTGTAACCGCCGGAGAACGGATGCCTTCGAATATAGACCGAATTCAGACCCCATTCATCTCGTTACTACCCTATAAATACACCCACAACTCGCCAGAAACCTTTCACACTCAAATCGCACCTTTTCTCGGCGAAAAATCACTCGCCGGAAATACTTGATACTTCGCCGGAAAACTGTATCAGTAATCTCTGAGCTTACTGAACCCCCTAAACTCTTACCGAAATCACCCACACCCTTCGCAAGCCTTCGGAAGACTCTCTGCTGCAAGATACTTGTCGCCGGAAAAAGATTTCTTTCGCCGGAGTTCTGCCGGAAAACAGTCGGTACTTTTCACGCCTAATTCCTTTCCTTTTTACTTTTATCTCGTCTGTAATTGATCATTAAACGCTAAAGGAACATGAATCAACCTTTCGAACCAGTCAGTCGTCACTTCCGGTTAAAAACAGTGAAGAAGACGACATTTCGGTAATGGTTAAGTATAATTAAAATCAAGTTATTTACCGGGTTAGACACACAGTCCAGCGGTGGACTGTGTGCACTTTTAACGCTAAGGTCACGAGTTCGATTCCGGTTTCACACACGCCGCCTTGATAAAAATTCTTTTTTTCAGCAAACTGAACCGGAGTCGCCTTGAGTATATGTTAAGTATATTGATAACCGAGTTTATAACCAAGTGGGACACACAGTCCAGTGGTGGAGTGTGTGTCCGCTAACCCACAGGTCCCGGGTTCGAGACCTGTGGAGCGCACCGGTTTGTGATTTAATTCGTTTTTAAAATAAAAGGATTTCTGTTTAACTCTAATTAATATAATATATATAATTAAAATCGGATATATAACGGGTTAGACACGTAGCTCAGTTGGTAGAGCTGCGTGCACGCGTACGGGAGGTCTCGGGTTCGAGCCTCACCCGGCGCACAACAATATGCCTTCGAACCGGTCAACGCTAGTCAAAGTCAACGGTCAAAAGTCAACTGTAGCAAAAATAAAATATTTTTTTATTATTTTTATTTAATTATTTTAATTAAAAATCAATTATAAATACTTAAAAATAACATTTTTAAGGTTAGAAAATAACCTCAAACTCACAAAAATACACCCAACAAACCTACTAAAATAGATTAATAAAACCCGTTTACTTACCAAACCGTAATGCGATTTATCTAGGTTTAATCTCACTTGTGGTTAAAAACCACTTCGTGTGCAATCAACGTCATCAACCGAACGCACCCAATGTGAGTGAATTCTTACAAACTCCCCTTTTTTATTCATGTTTTGGGGTGTATCATGTGTCGTTTAAACTAATTCTCTTATGCAAATTTGTGCTATACCATTATATGAACTAAATTAGAATGTAACTATTATTGGTTGTGATATATTACATATTGTCAAAGTTGTATGCAAATTATTTAGGCCCATCAGTTCCTCGTGGGAGACGAGAACAACGCGTGCCTTAAAACTCATTTATTAGGCCCATCAGTTCCTCGTGTGAGACGAGAACAACGCGTGCCTCAAAACTCATACATTAGGCCATCAGTTCGTAAGAACAACGCGTGCCTCAAAACTCATTCATTAGGCCCATCAGTTCCTCGTGGGAGACGAGTCGAACAACGCGTGCCTCAAAACAATCATTTGGTGTTTGTATGTTCAATATTCAATATTATGTGTTGTGTGAATAAATTTACATCTACATTTACTCATATGAGGTATGCACATTATTTATAATCAATCGGGTAAACTCGTTCAAATGTTTTTCCATAGGATTCACTCGCCAACATTATGTTGATCCAAAAAACCTTTTTACACATGATACAGGTGGACAGGTTGAAGCAAGGAAAACATAGGATATGCCTTAGAAGAGAATCAAGAAGCTTAGACTGATAGTTAGAACATGTTGTATCATTTATTGTAAATTTCCATTAAATTGTATTAATGAATATGAAACATATAATAAATGTCATGAGCTTTGATGATAACCCAATTATGCCCCGATCACCTTTTCCGCTGCGGGTCAGGGTGTGACAAACAAGCTCTCGCCACAAATCCCACTAATCCTCCCAACAGAATGACCAGAACATCGGCAACCCTCCTACCAGCAAGTGCTCATACAAACATTTCAAGTCTTGTGATCCTCCTAAATTTGAAGGGACCGAAGGTGTCACTGCTCTCCTCCATTGGTTTGAGGAAATGGAAAACACCTTCCTCAACTGCGATTGTCCTGAGGATCGCAAGGTTCGATACGCCACCGGGAGACTATTTGGGGTAGCTCTCACTTGGTGGAATACTGAAAAAGGGAAGTGGGGAATTGATGATGCAATGGCCTTAACTTGGGAGGAGTTAAGGGAAATCATGACTAGGCGTTTCTGTCCTAGGAGTGAAATTAAAAGTTGGAGGACGAATTTCATTCTTTAAAACAGAAGGAGGGAGATCATACTTCCTACAACAAGAGGTTCTTAGAATTGAACCAAATAGTCCCTAACTTGTTCACCCCAACTTATAGTTTGATCGAGCATTATATTCGAGGACTTCCCTCGAAAATTCAAGATTCAGTTCTCAGCATTTCACCGGTAACACTTGAAGCTGCTATGGAGCTAGCGACTGAACTGACCGAGAATCGAATTCGCAACGGGAAGTTTAAAGAAGAGAAAAAGAAAGCCCCTGTTGAGGGTCAAACTTCAAACCATTCCATCTCCTCCTCTAAGTTTGCTAACAAGAGGAAGCGCAACACCAGAAATTTCGCTGTTACACAAACCAACTCCCCTATTCCTGCTGCACCCATTACCCAAGTTGTCCCTTCACCTGCACCATACAAAGACCATACTCTGGCCCGTTACCAAAATGCAACCGTTGCCAATAACACCATTCTCCTGATCATCCTTGCCAATATTGCACCGGCTGTGGTCGCGCGGGTCATACTGTTCAAACCTGCCGCATGCCTCAGCGAACGAACCGCCACCAGCCTTCAACCCAAACCCACCAACAAATAATGGGTCAAGCCCAACAACCCCTACTATTACCACCCACCCAACATTTAGCCCAAACATACTACCAACCCAATTATCCTATGGTTCAACCTATGCGGGCTTGCTACAATTGCGGAGACCCAAGCCATTTCAGAAACACGTGTCCAAGGTTGGTAAACATTATTCATGCTCAGGCCCAAGCCAACCCAGTGAATCAAGCGAACCAAGCTCCTCCACCTGCAAGGGGAAGAGCTTTCAATATCAATGCTAATCAGGCTAGAGCTGACGGCAATGTGGTTAACGGTACGTTCCTTATAAATGGTAGATATGCATCCATGTTGTTTGATACTGGTGCGGATAGAAGTTTTGTGTCCTTAGAATTGAACCTATCCTAAACCAAAATCGTGATAAGCTCATGGAATCCATAACGGTAGAAGTTGCTGACGGAAAACCGGTTTCATTAAACTCTATTATACGCAACTGTACACTCACCTTAAACGACCACGACTTTTCAGTTGACCTTATTCCTATGAGGTTGGGAAGTTTTGATATCATAATTGGTATGGACTGGCTCAGTCAACATCAGGCAGAAGTTGTATGTCGCGAAAAGTTTATACGTATTCCTCTTTCAAACGGTCAGACTCTTCGAATCTTTGGAGAAACCTCGTCGAAAGGGCTCAGCTTAATGTCTTGTCTTCAAGCTCAGAAATATCTTCGCAAGAATTATGTCGCGTTTTTAGCTCATATCATCAAAAAGGGAACCATGGAGAAGAAACTTGAAGACATCCCAGTAGTAAAAGATTTCCCGCAAGTTTTTCCTGACGACATTTCAGGACTTCCTCCAGTTAGAGAAGTCGAATTCCGTATTGATCTTATACCTGGTGCTACACCAGTTGCAAATTCTCCTTATAGGTTAGCCCCCTCTGAAATGCAAGAGCTAGCCAGTCAACTGCAAGAGTTGACTGACAAGGGATTCATACGTCCTAGCTCCTCGCCTTGGGGTGCACCTGTCCTTTTGTAAAGAAGAAAGATGGATCGTTTCGTATGTGTATCGACTACAGAGAGCTCAACAAATTAACAATCAAGAATCGCTATCCTTTACCTCGCATTGATGATCTTCTTGACCAACTTCAAGGTGCCAGCTACTTTTCCAAAATCGACCTTCGATCTGGTTATCATCAACTTAGAGTACATAAAGAAGACGTCCCAAAGACCGCATTCCGAACTCGTTATGGTCATTATGAATTCATGGTCATGCCATTTGGTTTAACCAACGCTCCAGCAGTCTTCATGGACCTAATGAACAGAGTCTGCAAACCTTATCTTGATCGATTTGTTATAGTCTTCATCGACGACATTCTTATTTATTCAAAGTCTATGTCTGATCATGAGCGTCATCTTCGACTCATCCTTACACTTCTAGAGAATGAAAAGCTTTACGCCAAATTCTCCAAATGCGAATTCTGGTTAAAAGAGGTACAATTCCTCGGACATGTAGTCAATGACAAGGGAATACATGTCGATCCCTCAAAGATCAAAGCGGTACAAGAATGGCAAGCGCCACGTACACCAACTGAAGTATGATCTTTTCTTGGTTTGGCTGGTTATTATCGTCGTTTCATTTCAAACTTCTCCTGCATTGCTGTACCACTCACGGCTTTAACTCATAAGGGAAAACCTTTCATATGGGGACCCAAGCAAGAAGAAGCCTTCCAAACCCTTAAACAAAAACTCTGTGATGCACCAATCCTCACTCTTCCTGAAGGTTGTGATGATTTCGTGGTCTATTGCGACGCGTCAGGGCAAGGATTAGGCTGCGTTTTGATGCAAAGAGGAAAAGTTATAGCTTATGCTTCGAGACAACTCAAGACGCATGAGAAGAACTACACCACCCATGACCTAGAACTTGGAGCCGTTGTGTTCGCTCTTAAGATATGGAGACATTATCTCTATGGTACTAAGTGTGAAATATACACTGACCACAAGAGTCTTCAACATATCTTCAATCAAAAAGAGTTGAACATGAGGCAACGAAGATGGGTTGAACTTCTAAATGACTACGACTGTGAAATTCGGTACCACCCTGGCAAAGCAAATGTGGTGGCTGATGCACTTAGTCGAAAGGGTTATGCGAACTCCATTCGTCTTCTACGTTCGCAAATTATAACTGACATTAAAGATCAAATTCGAGAAGCCCAACATGTTTCAGTAACGGAAGATGATGTACGAAAGGAGATGTCCTGTGGAGCTGAACTTAAAACTGAAACTAAATCTGACGGTATTCTGTACTACCTAGATCGTATCTGGATTCCTAACCACAACAATCTTCGTGAAATTCTTATGAATGAGGCTCACAAAACACGATACTCTATACACCCAGGAGCCGATAAGATGTATTAAGACCTACGATATACCTATTGGTGGCCTGGAATGAAAAAGGATATTGTTGTTTTTGTTTCTAAGTGCCGTACATGTTCCAAGGTGAAAGCTGAACACCAAAGACCCTCGGGACTTCTGGTTCAACCTGAAATACCTGTATGGAAGTGGGAAAATATAACCATGGACTTCATTACCGGGTTACCTCGCACTTCTGGTGGGTATGACACTATATGGGTAATAATTGACCGACTTACAAAATCAGCTCACTTTATTCCTATCCGCGAAGATTTCAAGAATGAAAAGCTAGCTCGTATTTATATCAGCGAAATCGTAAGCCGACATGGTGTACAGTTAAGCATTATTTATGATCGTGATGGTCGTTTCACTTCACGAACATGGCAAGCAGTACAAGCCGCTATGGGTACGCGATTAGATCTCAGTACCGCCTATCATCCTCAAACTGATGGTCAATCTGAACACACCATTCAAACTCTTGAAGATATGCTTCGAGCATGTGTTATAGACTTCAAGGGAAATTGGGACGCTCATCTACCATTAGTCGAATTTTCGTACAACAACAGCTATCATTCAAGCATCGGCATGGCACCTTTTGAAGCCTTATATGGTCGTAAGTGCCGATCTCCAGTATGTTGGCACGAAATTGGGGAAGCTCAAATCACTGGTCCGGAATTGATTCAAGAAACCACAGACAAGATCCATCAAATTCGAAAAATCTTCTAGCGGCCCAAAGTCGTCAAAAGAGTTATGCAGATAAACGATGGAAGCCTTTAGAGTTTAACATTGGTGATCATGTACTTCTAAAAGTATCACCGTGGAAGGAAGTAGTTCGTTTTGGTCAAAAAGGCAAGCTAGCACCACGCTACGTAGGACCTTTCAAGATACTCGAAAGAGTAGGACCTGTAGCATACAAGCTTGATCTACCAGAAGAACTCAACAGGATTCATCCCACATTCCACGTATCAAACTTGAAGAAGTGCCTCGCTGATGAAAACCTTCACATTCCTCTGGAAGATATTCAGATTGATGAATCTATGCATTTTATTGAAAGACCAGTAGAGATCATGGATTTCGGAGAAAAACGTCTACGACGAAGTCGCATTCCAATTGTTAGGGTACGCTGGGAGTCGAAACGGGGACCTAGTTTACTTGGGAACGTGAAGACTCAATGCGTGAAAAATACCCGCATCTTTTTCCTACTACTTCTATTACTTAAATTTCGGGACGAAATTCCTAAAAGTAGGGGATACTGTAACATTTGTCGAAAACGGGTTTTACCAAACCCGCTCCATTTTGTAATCGAATATCAAGTTATAAATGTTCGTCGCCTATTTATGCTTATTTTAATTTTTAGTGTTACATAATTAATAAACAAACTAAACCATAAAAGTTATAATTGATAAAAAATATAAATAAAGTGATTAAAAATAAAAAGGGGCTGCCGGGACTCGAACCGGGTCAGCCGGGTTGTAACTCCAAAGACTTAAGATTCACACGCATAACCACTCCGCCACTTGTTTGTTTTCTGTCAACTCTAGGAAACAAATAAGTCTTATATACAAACCTAGATGAACCGGTTGCGCCAACTGAAAACCGAAATCGGCTATTCAACCGTCTAAAACGTTTGAATAATCGCGAATTCAGGTTTATAACCGATGCACCGACAATTCTAATCAATTCAGACTTGAATTGACTTGAATTCTGATGATGATGAGTTTTATAACCGAAGCTATCCAATAATCCGAATTACTGTAATCAAAGATCTTCTCGCGACTCAGAAAACATTCCACAAACCTCCAATTACATTTCCGCACACTTTACAGTCCACCGGAGAAGTTTATTTTACTCACCGGAAAATTCTGCAAGTTCGCCGGAAAACCGTATTCTTCCTCAAAACGGTAAGTCCTTCAATACCGTCGTAGTCTAACAATTGTTAAGCTATTTCTAACTCAAACCTTTCACTTGAAATCGAATTCAGACGCTGTTATCGGATAATTCCAGTTCGCCAGAAAATTTCTGGAAATCTTTATTTTCGTCTGTGAAACGGTAAGGACCTTCAAACACACTGTTAACGTTTGTTTAGCACTTCAATTCCATGATTAGCTAATCAAAACGATTAATTGATTTGCTCAGTTGAAGTTCATAAAAACAGAGACCGACGTCTTGCCGGAATTCTGTAATAAATCGTTCACCGGTATGTTTATTTCTAAATATCATCTCTGCTATCTCATATTAGTCTGTGCAATGTTTAACAATCGAATTAACAAGATATAATGGTGTAATCTGCGGTCTGTAAAAACCAACGAAGAAGATGAACTGCGCTAACAATATAAGAATAATTAAAATTGGTATTTTGAACGGGTTAGACACACAGTCCAGCGATGGACTGTGTGCGAACAAAAACACGCATACGTCCCGAGTTCGATTCTTGACACACGCACCTTCGCAGTAATAAAATGCCTTTTTGTTTAGAACTGAACCGGGTTAACTCCGTTAGTTGTTAAGTATAATAAAATTTGTATATTAACCAAGTTAGACACACAGTCCAGCGGTGGACTGTGTGTAATGTTAAAGCACAGGTCCCGGGTTCGAGACCTGTTAGTGGCACCGGTTCGACGAATTAAAATATTTTTTAAAATAAAAGGATTTTGGATAAATTGAGTTAATATATAAGTATAATTAAAAACAGAATTATTTCGGGTTAGACACGTAGCTCAGTTGGTAGAGCTGCGTGCACGCGTACGGGAGGTCACGAGTTCGAGCCTCACCCAGCGCATTTCAGTCACACAATAAACCGGTCAAACAGTCAAAGTCAAAAAGTCAACGGTCAACCCAAAAAGTCAACATATTTTTATATTTTTAATTATTTAATTTAATTTAAAAATCAATTAAAAATACTTAAAAATAATGTTTTAAAGATAGGAAATAGCCTTAAACTCGTAAAAATACATCTAAAAATTCTATTAAAATCCTTAATAAAATCCACTCATTTACTATATTTTCCGTTATTATTTAGGTTAGTTAATTCTCGTTGTCCCGCTCTTCCAACTCGTGCGCATCTCACCATCTCCAATCAAAGCACCCAATGTGAGTGAATCTTTACAAATTCCCCGTTTTAATCACGTTTTGGGGTGTATCATGTGTCTTGCTATATATTATATTTAAATCATTGTGCATACATCATATCATGAACATGTGTATTCAGCTTGTTTCAACTGTTTGTGTGGTTATTGTTAGATTCAATTTATTATTTTCAGTACATGCAATTTCATAGGCTGCCGCTCCCCATTACATTATGAGCGTTGAGCAAGTTCCCCATTACATTATGAGCGTGAACCTGGCGTGCCAACATACGATCGGCTCCGTTTGATTGAGCCTTGATCGCACAGACATTTATCATTTTCAGTACATGCAATACGATCGGCTCCGTTTGATTGAGCCTTGATCGCACAGTTTCATTCATGTTATTTATCGTATGATGTTGGTATGTTAATGTATGCTATCATATGTTATTGTATGTTATAGTTGTGATTGCTATTGCTACTGCTTGATTATTTACATTTGCTCATTTATGATTATGCACAATTTTTCATTGATAAACTAACAAGTAAATCAATAATAAATGTTTATCTAACAAGGTTCACTCGCCAACTTATGTTGATCCAAAAACCCCCATTTTTACACATGATACAGGTGAACCCGCTGCAGCCAGAAACACATAGGATTGGACTAGAAGAATAAAATGATTTAGAGCTTGGAATTATTTTGTTTGGTTATTTTCTTTGTATTGTATGGACATGTTTGGATTATTTGGAATGTAATTTTGACTTTAATAAATATGAAACATATTAGTAAATATCATGAGCTTTGGTGATAACCCAATTATGCCCCGACTTTTATTCCGCTGCGGGTCGGGGTGTGACATCCTAGAATCTACAAAATATAACCAAAACACAACAGCCAATGCTTGAGTCTCAAATTTGAGGGATACAAGACTAAATGACGGCGGTACCTCTCTCGTGTGTTATGAGGAAGTGGTCAGTCTATGAAAAAGTGAGACATGACCCAACTTCTTTAAGTGATGAGACAAGGTTCGTCGTGATGTACGTTGACATGAATTTTAATCGATGAATAGAGACATGTAATGAAACAACATGTCATAACGTGATATAAATTGCGTTAATTAAAATTTTGATACATTATTACCCAAATTGAAAACAAAGATATCTTGAATAATTAGACAAAGATTGAAATTGGTAGCAAACATTAAGAGTAAACGGTTGGAGCGGAGCCTTGTTTCTTTTTGATGGAAGGCTAGGTGGGTTGCTCGTTTGCACCATTGTTGACCTCAACTGGGTTTGCGTTAATGTTGTAGGCTCTTCCTCTTGCCAGTGGAGGTGCTGGGTTTTCCTGGTTCGCTTGGTTAACCGGGTTTGCTTGGGCTTGAGCGTTAATGATGTTAACCAACCTAGGGCACGTGTTTCTAAAGTGGGTAGGGTCACCACAATTAAAGCAAGCTCGAACATATGGAACCATGAGATATTGAGGTTGTTGATAGGTTGAATCATATTTTGAGCAGGGGGGAGCTTGGTTTTGAGGAGTATGGTGGGTTGATGGTGATAATTGTAACATTCGTGTAAAACGGTCTTCGAAAACCCGCACCATTTTTACTAATCTAGTGCGTATTTAATATTGTCGTATTTCTTAAAAATTTTGTCGATATTATTAGGATTCATAACTAGAATAAATAAAACCCTAATTAATAAATAAAACATCAATAAATAAAAACCATAATTTATTTTTAAAAGCCATAATAAAATTAAATTAAATTAAGCTATAAAATTAATTAAACAAAAAGAAAGGAGGGAAACCGGGATCGAACCCGGGTCTCCTGGACTTTCACACACACTCCGCACCACTGCTCTACACGAACAATATGTGCTAGATCCCAAACATCAAATCATATGTCTATACGCGGAGTAAGAACCGGCAAGGGCAACAAATCTCCTAGCCGGAGATTTCGCAACCCACGCGTTTTCTTTTGACGACGACAGTTGTTACGTGATCTAATTAGAGTAAACTTCAATCAGGCCCCTCTGTCATCGATCATTCTTTTCGAATTTACAAATTCAAAACCGAAACTTTGGTGATCAAACCACCTATAAATACCATCGATCTACACCCTTAATCCTCGCTCAATCCTTTCACAACTAATTGCAAGATTACTCTGCTCAAACCCCCCTGGTTCACCGGAAACCGCAGCTCATCGCCAGAATTAACTCGTCGGAGAACCTAAGGAACTGCCGTTGGTAACAGTCCTTCACCTATTGATTTAATTTATGCACAGATTCATCAACGAATCAGAAGGGGAAACCTACTTCTGATAACCGATTATTGGGCGGGTAAATAATTCTGGGTTCTTTCTAAATGAACAAGATGACTTGCAAACTATTTATAAATATAATAAAATCCCAAGTTTTAACCAGGTTAGACACGCAGTCCAGTGGTGGACTGTGTGCAAACACGACTCTCACGTCCTTGGTTCGAGTCTGGCATGTCCGGTTTTCTGAGATGAAATTCTTTTTCGTTTAAAACTGAACTAGAACATTAATCAACAAGTATATAAAGATAATATAAAATCAAGTTTCATCGGGTTAGACACCCAGCCCAGTTGGTTGGGCTGGGTGCAAATCACATCTAAGGTCTCGGGTTCGAGACCCTTAGTGCACGCCGGTTCAGTTCTGTTAAATCTTTTTAATTAAATTAATTTCTGAAATAGTCTAAAGAGAGTATTAATATAATTAAAATCTAGAATATGTCGGGTTAGACACGTAGCTCAGTTGGAAGAGCTGCGTGCACGTGAACGTGAGGTCTCGAGTTCGAATCTTGATACACGCTGCCAACTCCATCATCGAACCGGTCTGACACCATCTTGTCAGACTGACAAGTTTTTTTTAAATATTATTTTATTTTTATTTTTATTTTATGGATTTATATTAATATTTAAGCTGAAAATCAATTAAAAATGCTTAAAAATATAAATTCAAAGGTTTTAACATATCAATAAAAATCACAAAAAATAACTTAAAATCTAAACAAAGGTTTTTAACCGAAATATTAATTTATTTATCGGCATATTGCGTTATTATTTTAGGTTAGTACTCTTTCGTCGGTCAAATTCTCAACTCGTGCGCACTCATCATCAACCAAGAATCCGCACCCACGGTGAGTGAATCTCTACAAATTCCCGTTTTAATCACGTTTTGGGAGTATTATGTGTCGTATCATTTCTTTATTTTATTTAACACTTGTGATTATATCATTTCGTGATCAAATGTGTATTGCTTGTGGTGTGGTTTATATGTGGATACATTTTATCATTTTAGTGCACTCATTTCATTAGGCCCACCAGTTCCTCGTGGGATACGGGTTGAGCATCAGGTGCCTCATTAGATCGACTCCGTTCGATTGAGCCTTGATCTCAGATACATCATCATTCATGTCATATATTCCTTCAAAGTGGTTTGTGATATGTTACATTATACATTTGTTCACATGTGATTATGCACAATCTTATTTAAACAATGATAAAATTGATTTACTTAAATGTTTTATCAAGGTTCACTCACCAACTTTTGTTGACCCAAAATTTCCTCTATTTTACGCATGATACAGGTTATCAAGTTGAGGAAAGAAACACCTAGGATGGCCTAGAAGAATAATCAAGTTATTTCGTTGGAACAAGCATTTAGATTACTATTTGTGTTTGTATGAAATTTTGTTGGATATTTGAATTTTAATTTGAATTTAATAAATATGAAACTTGTTAGTAAATATCATGAGCTTTGGTGATAACCCAATCATGCCCCGACTTTTATTCCGCTGCGGGTCGGGGTGTGACAATAATGTCAGGTGTTGCATTGAGGGTGAGGACCAGTGTAAGGTTTCTTGTTTGGGTATGCTAGGTTGGATGCCACTTGGGTGATTGGGACGGCTTGGAGAGGTACGACTTGTGGAGTTGGTTGACTGGTTTGAGTAACAGCAAAATTTTTCCCGTCTCGCTTTCTCTTGCTAGTGAATTGAGAAGAGGGTTCGGCTTGAGTTGGATTAGGGGTTTCTGTTGATGTTTTGCTACTTGCATCCTTCTTTGTCTCGTCCTTGAAATCCCCATTCCTGATATGATTTTCAGTGAGTTCAGTAGCTAGCTCCATTGCTGCTTCCAAGGTTGCAGGCACGGTAATCATCACAGGATCCTGAATCTTCGAAGGAAGACCCCGAATGTAGTGCTCGATCAAATGGTAGAGAGGGGTAAACAAATTGGGAACCATTTTATTCAACTCTAGGAAAGGTTATGTGATCTCCCTCTTTTTGCTTCAAGAAATAGAACTCATCCTCTAGCTTTTTAATTTCGCTTCTTGGGCATAAGCGTCTTGTCATGAGTTCTCGAAGTTCTTCCCAAGTTAGGGTTACTGTGGCTTCTGCACCTCTTCTACCCTTTTCGGCATTCCACCAAGTGAGTGCTACCCCATACAGACGTCAAGTAGCATAGCGCACCTTGCGGTCGTTGGGACAATCACAGTTGAGGAAGGTACTCTCCATCTCTTTGAACCAACGAAGGAGAGCAGTGACCCCTTCAGTTCCTTCGTACTTTAGAGGGTCACATGAGTTGAAGTGCTTGTAAGTGCACTTGGTGGTGTTTGTAGGAGAGTTGGCAGCATTTTGTCCCTCTTGGTTATTTGGGTCGACAGGTTTTGAGGAAAGAGCTTGTTGAACTTGAATTACGATGTTGGGAATCACGGCGGCCATTTGTTGATCTATTTGAGCAGTCATGCGCTCGCCGGATTTTCTTGATCTCCTACCTCTACGAGAGTGCTAGAAGACATCTCCAGGAAATACGTAACAAGATGATGAGTTTGGCGTATAGGTGTCATGTGTCGTATTTAGAAATCAACATCCACAAAACAAATGAGAAAAATAAATTCACTACATCCATATGATGTCTTGGGCCTTGCTCATGTTTGGGCCCCCATATGTCCGATACTTGGCCTTGGTAGTCATGTGGGCCCCCATAACTACAGGGCTCTGTAAGGTTCACATTAGTTTTGGCCTGTTTAACACTCGCACCACCCGAATGAAAATCGTAAAACATGATTGCGAGATGTAAAGTCGGAAGGTGTCCTGGTGTGGACACAGTGACTACTCAAAGTGGGGTTAGTTCACACGACGTTTGGTGTGGCATGCTTTGGCCTAATAGGTCCTTTGTACTCTCATCGTTAGTCCCAGGTAGGCAAACTGATCCGTTACTTTGTATTTATACGAATGCCAAACCTAGACAGGACGTTCCAACTACCGGTACTTGTACCCTTCCAGTTACTACATGCCCGTCGTAGAACTTGTCACACCCCGACCCTCAGCGGAATAAGAGTCGGGGCATAATTGCGTTATCACCAAAGCTCATGATATTACTATTATGTTTCATATTTATTTAAATCAAAATTACATACTAATAATCCAAACATGTCCATACAAATACAAAGAAAAATAACCAACTAAACAATTCCAAGCACTAAACCATTTTATTCTTCTAGGACAATCCTATGTGTTTCTGGCTGCAGCTGGTTCACCTGTATCATGTGTAAAAATGGGGGTTTTTGGGTCAACATAAGTTGGCGAGTGAACCTTGTTAGATAAACATTTATAATTGATTTTCTTGTTATTTTATCAAGGAAAAATTGTGCATAATCATAAGTGAGCAAATGTAAATAATCAATCAGTAACAATGTTAACCACAAACTATAACATACAATAACATACCAACAGCATACCATAACATATCAACTTGCATAAATATATAACATGAATGAAACTGTGCGATCAAGGCTCAATCAAACGGAGCTGATCGTATGTTGGCACGCCAGGTTCACGCTCATAATGTAATGGGGAACATGCTCAACGCTCATAATGTAATGGGGAGCGGCGGCCTATGAAATTGCATGTACTGAAAATAATGAATTAAATCTAATAATAACCACACAAACAATTGAATCAAACTGAATACACATTTGTTCATGATATGATGTATGCACAATGATTTAAGTATAATAAGTGGCAAGACACATGATACACCCCAAAACGTGATTAAAACGGGGAATTTGTAAAGATTCACTCACATTGGGTGCGTTTGATTGGAGATGGTGAGATGCGCACGAGTTGGAAGAGTTGAACAACGAGAATTACTAACCTAAATAAATAACGGAAAATATAGTAAATGAGTGGATTTTTATTAAGGATTTTAATGGAATTTTTAGATGTATTTTTGTGAGTTTAAGGCTATTTCCTATATTTAAAAACATTATTTTTTAGTATTTTTAATTGATTTTTAAATTAAATTAAATAATTAAAAATATAAAAATATGTTGACTTTTTTTCATTGACCGTTGACCGTTGACCGTTTGACTTGTTGACCGGTTTTATTGTGTAATTGTATGCGCCGGGTGAGGCTCGAACCCGAGACCTCCCGTACGCGTGCACGCAGCTCTACCAACTGAGCTACGTGTCTAACCCGAAATAATTCTGTTTTTAATTATACTTATATATTAACTCAGCTTATTAAAAATTCTTTTATTTTCAAAAACATTTTAAATCATCGAATCGGTGCCATGTACAGGTCTCCAACCCGGGACCTGTGCTTTAACGCTACACACAGTCCACCGCTGGACTGTGTGTCTAACTTGGTTAATATACAGATTTTTATTATATTTAACAACTAACGTAAGTTAACCCGGTTCAGTTAGAAAATAAAACGTTTTTTATTACGGAGAGGGTGCGTGTATCAGAGATCGAACTCGCGGCGTGTGCGTATTATTTGCACACAGTCCACCGCTGGACTGTGTGTCTAACCCGAGATAATATACAGATTTTATTAAACTTATAATCAAACTATCATCGTCTTCTTCATTTCAAAATTACAGACTGCGATTACACCATTATTTCTTGTTTAATTCGATTGATAAACATTGTACAGACTAATATGAAATGGCAGAGATGATATTTAGAAGTAAACATACCGGTGAACGATTTATTTCGGAATTCCGGCAAGGCGTCGGCTCTGTTTTTATGAACTTCAACTGAGCAAGCAAATTAACCGTTTTGATTAGCTAATCGTGGAATTGAAGTGCTAAACAAACGTTAACAGAGTGTTTGAATGTCATTACCGTTTCACAGTTGAATGTCATTACCGCTTTGATCTTTGAGGGGTCGACATGTATTCCCTTGTCATTGACTACATGTCCGAGGAATTGCACCTCTTTTAACCAGAATTCACATTTGGAGAATTTGGCGTAAAGCTTTTCATTCTCTAGAAGTGTAAGGATGAGTCGAAGATGTCACTCATGATCAGACTTAGACTTTGAATAAATGAGGATGTCGTCGATGAAGACTATAACAAAACGATCGAGATAAGGTTTGCAGACTCTGTTCATTAGATCCATGAAGACAGCTGGAGCGTTGGTTAAACCAAATGGCATGACCATGAATTCATAATGACCATAACGAGTTCGAAAAGCGGTCTTTGGGACGTCTTCTTCATGCACTCTAAGTTGATGATAACCAGATCGAAGGTCGATTTTTGAAAAGCAACTGGCACCTTGAAGTTGGTCAAGAAGATCATCAATGCGAGGTAATAGATAGCGATTTTTGATTGTTAACTTGCTGAGTTCTCTGTAGTCGATGCACATGCGAAACGATCCATCTTTCTTCTTTACAAAAAGGACAGGTGCACCCCAAGGCGAGGAGCTAGGACGTATGAATCCCTTGTCAGTCAACTCTTGCAATTGACTGGCTAGCTCTTGCATTTCAGAGGGGGCTAACCTATAAGGAGACTTTGCAATTGGTGTAGCACCAGGTATAAGATCAATGCGGAATTCGACTTCTCTTACGGGAGGAAGTCCTGAAATGTCGTCAGGAAAAACTTGCGGGAAATCTTTTACTACAGGAATGTCTTCAAGTTTCTTCTCCATGGTTCCCTTTTTGACGATATGAGCTAAAAACGCGACATAATTCTTGCGAAGATATTTTTGAGCTTGAAGACAGGACATTAATCTGAGCTCTTTCGACGAGGTTTCTCCAAAGATTCGCAGAGTCTGACCGTTTGGAAGAGGAATGCGTATAAACTTTTCGCGGCATACAACTTCTGCCTGATGTTGATTGAGCCAGTCCATACCAATTATGATATCAAAACTTCCCAACTTCATAGGAATAAGGTCAACTGGAAAGTCGTGGTCGTTTAAGGTGAGTGTACAGTTGCGTATAATAGAGTTTAAAGAGACTGGTTTCCCGTCAGCAACTTCTACTGTTATGGATTCCATGAGCTTATCACGATTTTGGTTTAAGATAGGTTCAAATTCTAAGGACACAAAACTTTTATCCGCGCCAGTATCAAACAACATGGATGCATATCTACCATTTATAAGGAACGTACCGTTAACCACATTGCCGTCAGCTCTAGCCTGATTAGCGTTGATGTTGAAAGCTCTTCCTCTTGCAGGTGGAGGAGCTTGGTTTGCTTGATTCACCGGATTGGCTTGGGCCTGAGCATGAATAATGTTCACCAACCTTGGACAAGTGTTTCTAAAATGGCTTGGGTCACCCCAATTGTAGCAAGCCCGCATAGGTTGTACCACGGGATAGTTGGGTTGGTAGTATGTTTGGGCTAATTGTTGGGTAGGTGGTAATAGTAGGGGTTGTTGGGCTTGACCCATTATTTGTTGGTGGGTTTGGGTTGAAGGCTGGTGGCAGTTCGTTCGCTGAGGCATGCGGCAGGTTTGAACAGTATGACCTGCGCGACCACAGCCGGTGCAATATTGGTAAGGATGATCAGGAGAATGGTGGTATTGGCAACGGTTGCATTTTGGTAACAGGCCAGAGTATGGTCTTTTGTATGGTGCAGGTGAAGGGGCGACTTGGGTAATGGGTGCAGCAGGAATAGGGAAATTGGTTTGTGTAACAGCAAAGTTTCTGGTGTTACGCTTCCTCTTGTTAGCAAATTTAGAGGAGGAGGTGGAATGCTTTGAAGTTTGACCCTCAACAGGGGCTTTCTTTTTCTCTTCTTTAAACTTACCGTTGCGAATTCGATTCTCGGTCAGTTCAGTGGCTAGTTCCATAGCAGCTTCAAGTGTTGCTGGTGAAGTGCTGAGAACTGAATATTGAATTTTCGAGGGAAGTCCTCGAATATAATGCTCGATTAAACGATAAGTTGGGGTGAACAAGTTAGGAACCATTTGGTTCAACTCTAAGAACCTCTTGTTGTAGGAAGTATGATCTCCCTCCTTTTGCTTTAAAGAATGAAATTCGTCCTTCAACTTTTTAATCTCACTCCTAGGACAGAACCGCCAAGTCATAATTTCCCTTAACTCCTCCCACGTTATGGCCATTGCATCATCAATTCCCCTCTTCCCCTTTTCAGTATTCCACCAGGTAAGAGCTACCGCAAAGAGTCTTCCGGTGGCGTATCGAACCTTGCGATCCTCAGGACAATCGCAGTTGAGGAAGGTGTTTTCCATTTCCTCAAACCAGTGGAGGAGAGCAGTGACACCTTCAGTCCCTTCAAATTTAGGAGGATCACAAGACTTGAAATGTTTATATGAGCACTTGCTGGTAGGAGGGTTGCCGATGTTCTGGTCGTCTCACTGGGGAAGGTTAGTAGGTTTTGTAGCGAGAGCTTGTTGTACTTGAACCACAATGTCAGGAAGCACCGTGGCCATTTGTTTCGCGATTTGTGCGGCCAAGCGTTCGTGAGATCTTCCTGATCTTTTACCACCTCGTTGTTGTCTAGCCGACATCTACAGGAACATACATAAGAAGATTGTGAGTTTATGGAGTCTTTTTAGGTGTCATGTGTCTTTAGAAAAATGAAAATAACATAAATATCAATAATGCAACTACATCCATAGGATGTCTTGGGTTTGCTCATGTTGGGCCTCAAATGTCCCCCATACCTTCACCTGTATAGTCATGTGGGCCCCCATGACTATTGGCTTGGTAGGATTCACATTAGTATTGACGATTTAACACTCGCATCACCCGAATGCAAACCACAAATTATGTTTACGAGATGTATGGTCGGAATGTGTCCAGGTGTAGACACAATGACAACTCAAAGTGGGGTTAGCTCACACGACGTTTGGTATAGCATGCTTTGGCCTAATAGGTACTTCGTACTCTCATCGTTAGTCCCCAGGTAGGCAAACTGGTCCTTTATTTTGGATTTATACGAATGCCAGCCTAGACAGGACGTTCCGACTACCGGTACTGGTACCCTTCCAGTTACTACATGCCTGTCATGAGAACTCACTTTGATGAGATTTGAAAATACAAAAATCGTTGTAAAAGCAATCATGAAAATGATGTGGTGTGTGCTTTCATGGATATAATATGTTATGAGAATATGATTCATGATAGGCATTATATGATAATATATACTTATGAACATGCTTGCATAACATTGAATGTAACATTTAACATAAAACATATAAGCATCATGAAATTTGGCATGTAACACACAAAAATCTTAAAAATTTCTAAACAACTATAGTATAGGCTCTAAGGGTCTAATAACCTATCCTATATCCCTATAGTCATGGATCTGATACCAATCTGTCACACCCCGACCCTCAGCGGAATAAGAGTTGGGGCATAATTGGGTTATCACCAAAGCTCATGATATTACTATTATGTTTCATATTTATTTAAATCAAAATTACATACTCATAATCCAAACATGTCCATACAAATACAAAGAAAAATAACCAACTAAACAATTCCAAGCTCTAAACCATTTTATTCTTCTAGGCCAATCCTATGTGTTTCTGGCTGCAGCTGGTTCACCTGTATCATGTGTAAAAATGGGGGGTTTTGGGTCAACATAAGTTGGCGAGTGAACCTTGTTAGATAAACATTTATAATTGATTTTCTTGTTACTTTATCAAGGAAAAATTGTGCATAATCATAAGTGAGCAAATGTAAATAATCAATCAGTAACAATGTTAACCACAAACTATAACACACAATAACATACCAACAGCATACCATAACATATCAACTTGCATAAATATATAACATGAATGAAACTGTGCGATCAAGGCTCAATCAAACAGAGCCGATCGTATTGCATGTACTGAAAATGATAAATGTCTGTGCGATCAAGGCTCAATCAAACGGAGCCGATCGTATGTTGGCACCGCCAGGTTCACGCTCATAATGTAATGGGGAACATGCTCAACGCTCATAATGTAATAGGGAGCGGCGGCCTATGAAATTGCATGTACTGAAAATAATGAATTAAATCTAACAATAACCACACAAACAATTGAATCAAACTGAATACACATTTGTTCATGATATGATGTATGCACAATGACTTAAGTATAATAAGTGGCAAGACACATGATACACCCCAAAAACGTGATTAAAATGGGGAATTTGTAAAGATTCACTCACATTGGGTGCGTTTGATTGGAGATGGTGAGATGCGCACGAGTTGGAAGAGTTGAACAACGAGAATTACTAACCTAAATAAATAACGGAAAATATAGTAAATGAGTGGATTTTTATTAAGGATTTTAATGGAATTTTTAGATGTATTTTTGTGAGTTTAAGGCTATTTCCTATCTTTAAAAACATTATTTTTAGTATTTTTAATTGATTTTTAAATTAAATTAAATAATTAAAAATATAAATATATGTTGACTTTTTTTCATTGACCGTTGACCGTTTGACTTGTTGACCGGTTTTATTGTGTAATTGTATGCGCCGGGTGAGGCTCGAACCCGAGACCTCCCGTACGCGTGCACGCAGCTCTACCAACTGAGCTACGTGTCTAACCCGAAATAATTCTGTTTTTAATTATACTTATATATTAACTCAGCTTATTAAAAATTCTTTTATTTTCAAAAACATTTTAAATCATCGAACCGGTGCCATGTACAGGTCTCGAACCCGGGACCTGTGCTTTAACGCTACACACAGTCCACCGCTGGACTGTGTGTCTATCTTGGTTAATATACAGATTTTTATTATATTTAACAACTAACGTAAGTTAACCCGGTTCAGTTAGAAAAATAAAACTTTTTTTATTACGGAGAGGGTGCGTGTATCAGAGATCGAACTCGCGGCGTGTGCGTATTATTTGCACACAGTCCACCGCTGGACTGTGTGTCTAACCCGAGATAATATACATATTTTATTAAACTTATAATCAAACTATCATCGTCTTCTTCATTTCAAAATTACAGACTGCGATTACACCATTATATCTTGTTTAATTCGATTGATAAACATTGTACAGACTAATATGAAATGGCAGAGACGATATTTAGAAGTAAACATACCGGTGAACGATTTATTTCGGAATTCCGGCAAGGCGTCGGCTCTGTTTTTATGAACTTCAACTGAGTAAGCAAATTAACCGTTTTGATTAGCTAATCGTGGAATTGAAGTGCTAAACAAACGTTAACAGAGTGTTTGAATGTGCTTACCGTTTCACAGATGAAAATAAGGATTTCCAGAAGTTTTCCGGCGAACTGGAATTATCCGATAACAGCGTCTGAATTTGATTTCAATTGAAAGGTCTGAGTTAAAAATAGCTTAACAATTGTTAGACCACGACGGTATTGAAAGACTTACCGTTTTGATGGAGAATACGGTTTTCCGGCGACTTGCAGAAACTTTCCGGCGAGTAAAATTTGATTCTCCGACGGATTGAAACTTGAGCGAAAATGTAATTGAAAGTCTGTAGATTATGTTTGAGTCGTGAAGGAGTACAAAGATGGAAGTAAAACTGGAATTGAAGATTTTCGGTTATAAAAACCGATCCACTTCTAGAATTCAAGTTCATTCAAAGCAACTTGATTGAAAACGTCGGTATATCGGTTATACTCAGTGAACCACGATTATTCAGATGTCTTTGAGCGTTTGATAACCGATTTCAGTTACAGTTGGCGTAACCGGTTGATTTATGTTTGTAGATAAGATTTATTTGTTTCCTAGAGTTGACAGAAAACAACAAGTGGCGGAGTGGTTATGCGTGTGAGTGTTAAGTCTTTGGAGTTCACAACCCGGCTGACCCGGGTTCGAGTCCCGGCAGCCTCATTTTATTTTTATTTATTTTATTTTTACTTTTTATCAATTATAATTTTTATAGTTTAGTTTGTTTATTAATTATGTATCATTAAAAATCAAAATAGCCATAAATACGCAACGTGACATTTATAACTTGATATTCGATTACAAAACGGAGCGGGTTTGGAAACCCGTTTTTGACAAATGTTACAGTATCCCCTACTTTTAGGAATTTCGTCCCGAAATTTAAGTAGTAGTAGTAGGAAAAAGGTGCGGGTATTTTTCGCGCATAACTCAGGTCCCCGTTTCGACTCCCAGCGTACCCTAACAATTGGAATGCGACTTCGTCGAAGTCGTTTTTCTCTGAAATCCATGATCTCTACAGGTCTTTCAATAAAATGCATAGATTCATCAATCTGAATATCTTCCAGAGGAATGTGGAGATTTTCATCAGCGAGGCACTTCTTCAAGTTTGATACGTGGAATGTGGGATGAATCCTGTTGAGTTCTTCCGGTAGATCAAGCTTGTATGCTACAGGTCCTACTTTTTCAAGTATCTTGAAAGGTCCTACGTAGCGTGGTGCTAGCTTGCCTTTTTGACCAAAACGAACTACTCCCTTCCACGGTGATACTTTTAAAAGTACATGATCACCAATGTTAAACTCCAAGGCTTCCGTCGTTTATCTGCATAACTCTTTTGACGACTTTGAGCCGCTAGAAGATTGTTTCGAATTTGATGGATCTTGTCTGTGGTTTCTTGAATCAATTCTGGACCAGTGATTTGAGCTTCCCCAATTTCGTGCCAACATACTGGAGATCGGCACTTACGACCATATAAGGCTTCAAAAGGTGCCATGCCGATACTTGAATGATAACTGTTGTGTACGAAAATTCAACTAATGGTAGATGAGCGTCCCAATTTCCCTTGAAGTCTATAACACATGCTCGAAGCATATCTTCAGGAATTTGAATGGTGCGTTCAGATTGTCCATCAGTTTGAGGATGATAAGCGGTACTGAGATCTAATCGCGTACCCAAAGCGGCTTATACTGCTTGCCATGTTCGTGAAGTGAAACGACCATCACGATCTGAAATAATGCTTAACGGTACACCATGTCGGCTTACGATTTCGCTGATATAAATACGAGCTAGTTTTTCGTTCTTGAAATCTTCACGGATAGGAATAAAGTGAGCTGATTTTGTAAGTCGGTCAATGATTACCCATATAGTGTCATACCCACCAGAAGTGCGAGGTAACCCGGTAATGAAGTCCATGGTTATGTTTTCCCACTTCCATACAGGTATTTCGGGTTGGACCAGAAGTCCTGAGGGTCTTTGGTGTTCAGCTTTCACCTTGGAATATGTAAGGCACTTAGAAACAAAAACAGCAATATCCTTTTTCATTCCAGGCCACCAATAGGTGTATCGAAGGTCTTGATACATCTTATCGGCTCCTGGGTGTATAGAGTATCGTGTTTTGTGAGCCTCATTCATAAGAATTTCACGAAGATTGTTGTGGTCAGGAATCCATATACGATCTAGATAGTACAGAATACCGTCAGATTTAGTTTCACTTTTAAGTTCAGCTCCACAGGACAGCTCCTTTCGTACATCATCTTCCGTTACTGAAACATGTTGGGCTTCTCGAATTTGATCCTTAATGTCAGTTATGATTTGCGAACATTGAAGACGAATGGAGTTCGCATAACCCTTTCGACTAAGTGCATCAGCCACCACATTTGCTTTGCCAGGGTGGTACCGACTTTCACAGTCATAATCATTTAGAAGTTCGACCCATCTTCGTTGCCTCATGTTTAACTCCTTTTGATTGAAGATATGTTGAAGACTCTTGTGGTCAGTGTATATTTCACACTTAGTACCATAGAGATAATGTCTCCATATCTTAAGAGCGAACACAACGGCTCCAAGTTCTAGGTCATGGGTGGTGTAATTCTTCTCATGAGTCTTGAGTTGTCTCGAAGCATAAGCTATAACCTTTCCTCTTTGCATTAGAACACAGCCTAGCCCTTGCCCTGACGCATCGCAATAAACCACGAAGTCATCACAACCTTCAGGCAGAGTAAGGATTGGTGCATCACAGAGTTTTTGTTTAAGGGTTTGGAAGGCTTCTTCTTGTTTGGGTCCCCATATGAAAGGTTTTCCCTTGTGAGTTAAAGCCGTGAGTGGTACAGCAATGCGAGAGAAGTTTGAAATGAAACGACGATAATAACCAGCCAAACCAAGAAAAGATCTTACTTCAGTTGGTGTACATGGCGCTTGCCATGATTGTACCGCTTTGATCTTTGAGGGGTCGACATGTATTCCCTTGTCATTGACTACATGTCCGAGGAATTGCACCTCTTTTAACCAGAATTCACATTTGGAGAATTTGGCGTAAAGCTTTTCATTCTCTAGAAGTGTAAGGATGAGTCGAAGATGTCACTCATGATCAGACTTAGACTTTGAATAAATGAGGATGTCGTCGATGAAGACTATAACAAAACGATCGAGATAAGGTTTGCAGACTCTGTTCATTAGATCCATGAAGACAGCTGGAGCGTTGGTTAAACCAAATGGCATGACCATGAATTCATAATGACCATAACGAGTTCGAAAAGCGGTCTTTGGGACGTCTTCTTCATGCACTCTAAGTTGATGATAACCAGATCGAAGGTCGATTTTTGAAAAGCAACTGGCACCTTGAAGTTGGTCAAGAAGATCATCAATGCGAGGTAATAGATAGCGATTTTTGATTGTTAACTTGCTGAGTTCTCTGTAGTCGATGCACATGCGAAACGATCCATCTTTCTTCTTTACAAAAAGGACAGGTGCACCCCAAGGCGAGGAGCTAGGACGTATGAATCCCTTGTCAGTCAACTCTTGCAATTGACTGGCTAGCTCTTGCATTTCAGAGGGGGCTAACCTATAAGGAGACTTTGCAATTGGTGTAGCACCAGGTATAAGATCAATGCGGAATTCGACTTCTCTTACGGGAGGAAGTCCTGAAATGTCGTCAGGAAAAACTTGCGGGAAATCTTTTACTACAGGAATGTCTTCAAGTTTCTTCTCCATGGTTCCCTTTTTGACGATATGAGCTAAAAACGCGACATAATTCTTGCGAAGATATTTTTGAGCTTGAAGACAGGACATTAATCTGAGCTCTTTCGACGAGGTTTCTCCAAAGATTCGCAGAGTCTGACCGTTTGGAAGAGGAATGCGTATAAACTTTTCGCGGCATACAACTTCTGCCTGATGTTGATTGAGCCAGTCCATACCAATTATGATATCAAAACTTCCCAACTTCATAGGAATAAGGTCAACTGGAAAGTCGTGGTCGTTTAAGGTGAGTGTACAGTTGCGTATAATAGAGTTTAAAGAGACTGGTTTCCCGTCAGCAACTTCTACTGTTATGGATTCCATGAGCTTATCACGATTTTGGTTTAAGATAGGTTCAAATTCTAAGGACACAAAACTTTTATCCGCGCCAGTATCAAACAACATGGATGCATATCTACCATTTATAAGGAATGTACCGTTAACCACATTGCCGTCAGCTCTAGCCTGATTAGCGTTGATGTTGAAAGCTCTTCCTCTTGCAGGTGGAGGAGCTTGGTTTGCTTGATTCACCGGATTGGCTTGGGCCTGAGCATGAATAATGTTCACCAACCTTGGACAAGTGTTTCTAAAATGGCTTGGGCCACCCAATTGTAGCAAGCCCGCATAGGTTGTACCACGGGATAGTTGGGTTGGTAGTATGTTTGGGCTAATTGTTGGGTAGGTGGTAATAGTAGGGGTTGTTGGGCTTGACCCATTATTTGTTGGTGGGTTTGGGTTGAAGGCTGGTGGCGTTCGTTCGCTGAGGCATGCGGCAGGTTTGAACAGTATGACCTGCGCGACCACAGCCGGTGCAATATTGGTAAGGATGATCAGGAGAATGGTGGTATTGGCAACGGTTGCATTTTGGTAACGGGCCAGAGTATGGTCTTTTGTATGGTGCAGGTGAAGGGGCGACTTGGGTAATGGGTGCAGCAGGAATAGGGAAATTGGTTTGTGTAACAGCAAAGTTTCTGTGTTACGCTTCCTCTTGTTAGCAAATTTAGAGGAGGAGGTGGAATGCTTTGAAGTTTGACCCTCAACAGGGGCTTTCTTTTTCTCTTCTTTAAACTTACCGTTGCGAATTCGATTCTCGGTCAGTTCAGTGGCTAGTTCCATAGCAGCTTCAAGTGTTGCTGGTGAAGTGCTGAGAACTGAATATTGAATTTTCGAGGGAAGTCCTCGAATATAATGCTCGATTAAACGATAAGTTGGGGTGAACAAGTTAGGAACCATTTGGTTCAACTCTAAGAACCTCTTGTTGTAGGAAGTATGATCTCCCTCCTTTTGCTTTAAAGAATGAAATTCGTCCTCCAACTTTTTAATCTCACTCCTAGGACAGAACCGCCAGTCATAATTTCCCTTAACTCCTCCCACGTTATGGCCATTGCATCATCAATTCCCCTCTTCCCCTTTTCAGTATTCCACCAGGTAAGAGCTACCGCAAAGAGTCTTCCGTGGCGTATCGAACCTTGCGATCCTCAGGACAATCGCAGTTGAGGAAGGTGTTTTCCATTTCCTCAAACCAGTGGAGGAGAGCAGTGACACCTTCAGTCCCTTCAAATTTAGGAGGATCACAAGACTTGAAATGTTTATATGAGCACTTGCTGGTAGGAGGGTTGCCGATGTTCTGGTCGTCTCACTGGGGAAGGTTAGTAGGTTTTGTAGCGAGAGCTTGTTGTACTTGAACCACAATGTCAGGAAGCACCGTGGCCATTTGTTTCGCGATTTGTGCGGCCAAGCGTTCGTGAGATCTTCCTGATCTTTTACCACCTCGTTGTTGTCTAGCCGACATCTACAGGAACATACATAAGAAGATTGTGAGTTTATGGAGTCTTTTTAGGTGTCATGTGTCTTTAGAAAAATGAAAATAACATAAATATCAATAATGCAACTACATCCATAGGATGTCTTGGGTTTGCTCATGTTGGGCCTCAAATGTCCCCCATACCTTCACCTGTATAGTCATGTGGGCCCCCATGACTATTGGCTTGGTAGGATTCACATTAGTATTGACGATTTAACACTCGCATCACCCGAATGCAAACCACAAATATGTTTACGAGATGTATGGTCGGAATGTGTCCAGGTGTAGACACAATGACAACTCAAAGTGGGGTTAGCTCACACGACGTTTGGTATAGCATGCTTTGGCCTAATAGGTACTTCGTACTCTCATCGTTAGTCCCCAGGTAGGCAAACTGGTCCTTTATTTTGGATTTATACGAATGCCAGCCTAGACAGGACGTTCCGACTACCGGTACTGGTACCCTTCCAGTTACTACATGCCTGTCATGAGAACTCACTTTGATGAGATTTGAAAATACAAAAATCGTTGTAAAAGCAATCATGAAAATGATGTGGTGTGTGCTTTCATGGATATAATATGTTATGAGAATATGATTCATGATAGGCATTATATGATAATATATACTTATGAACATGCTTGCATAACATTGAATGTAACATTTAACATAAAACATATAAGCATCATGAAATTTGGCATGTAACACACAAAAATCTTAAAAATTTCTAAACAACTATAGTATAGGCTCTAAGGGTCTAATAACCTATCCTATATCCCTATAGTCATGGATCTGATACCAATCTGTCACACCCCGACCCTCAGCGGAATAAGAGTTGGGGCATAATTGGGTTATCACCAAAGCTCATGATATTACTATTATGTTTCATATTTATTTAAATCAAAATTACATACTCATAATCCAAACATGTCCATACAAATACAAAGAAAAATAACCAACTAAACAATTCCAAGCTCTAAACCATTTTATTCTTCTAGGCCAATCCTATGTGTTTCTGGCTGCAGCTGGTTCACCTGTATCATGTGTAAAAATGGGGGTTTTGGGTCAACATAAGTTGGCGAGTGAACCTTGTTAGATAAACATTTATAATTGATTTCTTGTTACTTTATCAAGGAAAAATTGTGCATAATCATAAGTGAGCAAATGTAAATAATCAATCAGTAACAATGTTAACCACAAACTATAACACACAATAACATACCAACAGCATACCATAACATATCAACTTGCATAAATATATAACATGAATGAAACTGTGCGATCAAGGCTCAATCAAACAGAGCCGATCGTATTGCATGTACTGAAAATGATAAATGTCTGTGCGATCAAGGCTCAATCAAACGGAGCCGATCGTATGTTGGCACGCCAGGTTCACGCTCATAATGTAATGGGGAACATGCTCAACGCTCATAATGTAATAGGGAGCGGCGGCCTATGAAATTGCATGTACTGAAAATAATGAATTAAATCTAACAATAACCACACAAACAATTGAATCAAACTGAATACACATTTGTTCATGATATGATGTATGCACAATGACTTAAGTATAATAAGTGGCAAGACACATGATACACCCCAAAAACGTGATTAAAATGGGGAATTTGTAAAGATTCACTCACATTGGGTGCGTTTGATTGGAGATGGTGAGATGCGCACGAGTTGGAAGAGTTGAACAACGAGAATTACTAACCTAAATAAATAACGGAAAATATAGTAAATGAGTGGATTTTTATTAAGGATTTTAATGGAATTTTTAGATGTATTTTTGTGAGTTTAAGGCTATTTCCTATCTTTAAAAACATTATTTTTAGTATTTTTAATTGATTTTTAAATTAAATTAAATAATTAAAAATATAAATATATGTTGACTTTTTTTCATTGACCGTTGACCGTTTGACTTGTTGACCGGTTTTATTGTGTAATTGTATGCGCCGGGTGAGGCTCGAACCCGAGACCTCCCGTACGCGTGCACGCAGCTCTACCAACTGAGCTACGTGTCTAACCCGAAATAATTCTGTTTTTAATTATACTTATATATTAACTCAGCTTATTAAAAATTCTTTTATTTTCAAAAACATTTTAAATCATCGAACCGGTGCCATGTACAGGTCTCGAACCCGGGACCTGTGCTTTAACGCTACACACAGTCCACCGCTGGACTGTGTGTCTATCTTGGTTAATATACAGATTTTTATTATATTTAACAACTAACGTAAGTTAACCCGGTTCAGTTAGAAAAATAAAACTTTTTTTATTACGGAGAGGGTGCGTGTATCAGAGATCGAACTCGCGGCGTGTGCGTATTATTTGCACACAGTCCACCGCTGGACTGTGTGTCTAACCCGAGATAATATACATATTTTATTAAACTTATAATCAAACTATCATCGTCTTCTTCATTTCAAAATTACAGACTGCGATTACACCATTATATCTTGTTTAATTCGATTGATAAACATTGTACAGACTAATATGAAATGGCAGAGACGATATTTAGAAGTAAACATACCGGTGAACGATTTATTTCGGAATTCCGGCAAGGCGTCGGCTCTGTTTTTATGAACTTCAACTGAGTAAGCAAATTAACCGTTTTGATTAGCTAATCGTGGAATTGAAGTGCTAAACAAACGTTAACAGAGTGTTTGAATGTGCTTACCGTTTCACAGATGAAAATAAGGATTTCCAGAAGTTTTCCGGCGAACTGGAATTATCCGATAACAGCGTCTGAATTTGATTTCAATTGAAAGGTCTGAGTTAAAAATAGCTTAACAATTGTTAGACCACGACGGTATTGAAAGACTTACCGTTTTGATGGAGAATACGGTTTTCCGGCGACTTGCAGAAACTTTCCGGCGAGTAAAATTTGATTCTCCGACGGATTGAAACTTGAGCGAAAATGTAATTGAAAGTCTGTAGATTATGTTTGAGTCGTGAAGGAGTACAAAGATGGAAGTAAAACTGGAATTGAAGATTTTCGGTTATAAAAACCGATCCACTTCTAGAATTCAAGTTCATTCAAAGCAACTTGATTGAAAACGTCGGTATATCGGTTATACTCAGTGAATTGCGAGTATTCAGATCGTCTTTGAGAGTTTGATAACCGATTTCAGTTACAGTTGGCGTAACCGGTTGATTTATGTTTGTAGATAAGATTTATTTGTTTCCTAGAGTTGACAGAAAACAACAAGTGGCGGAGTGGTTATGCGTGTGAGTGTTAAGTCTTTGGAGTTCACAACCCGACTGACCCGGGTTCGAGTCCCGGCAGCCTCATTTTATTTTTATTTATTTTATTTTTACTTTTTGTCAATTATAATTTTTATAGTTTAGTTTGTTTATTAATTATGTATCATTAAAAATCAAAATAGCCATAAATACGCAACGTGACATTTATAACTTGATATTCGATTACAAAACGGAGCGGGTTTGGAAACCCGTTTTTGACAAATGTTACAGAACTCACTTTGATGAGATTGAAAAAATGAAAACATCATAAAATCTTTGAGAAAAGAAGCATGAGAATGTTTAAATATATGAGAACTGACACGTGCGTGATGCGTTTATATGTAAGCATGTTATGTTTGACAATATATATAACGTATTAAATATCACACAAAATCATATGATAGTGGGAGTGCTTGCAGTCATTTGTGTGTGAAATAAATGTAAAACAAGTAAATATCATGAGTTTGCATGTAACCGAATAACACGTAAGCAATTAAAATCTAATCGACTATAGTATAGGCTCTAAGGGTCTAACAACCTATCATATATCCCTATAGTCAAAAGCTCTGATACCAATCTATCACACCATGACCCGCAGCGGAAATGGTAGTCGGGGCATGATTGAGTTTTTATCAAAGCTCATGACATTTACTATTATAAAATTTCATATTTATTATTCCAAAAATTAAAAGGGAAAATTCCAACAAACACTAAACCATACAAGCGCCAAATCTTCTAAACAAGACATTCAAATAATGCTTTATTTATCCTCTAAGGCCCAATCTTATGTGTTCCATGCTTCAACCTGTTCACCTGTATCATGTGTAAAAATAGAGGTTTGGGTCAACAAAAGTTGGCGAGTGAATTCCGTTTAAATATTTGAAAGAAAAGATATGTTGATTAAATTAAAAAAATGTGCATAAACCAAATATGAGCAAACGTATATGTAAACTATTCACAAGCCACATAAGCATCTAGCAATGTACACATGAGCATGATAAATGATGAACTGTGAGATCAAGGCTCAATCAAACGGAGCCGATCTGATTAGGCACGCGATGCTCTACCCGTCTATATAGGGAACTGATGAGCCTATTGTGAATGCTTGACTGAAATGAGAAAATAAATGATGAGCTGTGAGATCAAGGCTCAATCAAACGGAGCCAATCTATTTAGGCAACGCGAGGCTCTACCCGTCTATACAGGGAGCTGATGGGCCTAATGTGACAACTTGACTGAAATGAGAAAGTATAACCACAAATAACAATAAACAAAATATCACATAGCATGTTAGTTCACATAATGGTAATAGCACAAGTGTTTGAATAAAATATTTAAATAAAACTACACATGATACACCCCAAAACATGAATAAAAATGGGAAGTTTGTAAGAATTCACTCACAGTGGGTGTGTTTCTTGAGTTGATAACGAACGCGCACGATTAAAGATTCCAACTGACGAGAAAACTAACCTAAATATTCACGTAATAATTCGGTAAATATATTTCTTTTATTTAAAACTAGTATTTTTATTTAATGATTTTTATTAGACTTTTTAGATAATTTATAGCGTTTATTACTAATTTTTATGTTTAAAAAGGACTTATTTTAATGTATATTTTTATAGTTTTTGGAAAAAAAAATGAACAAAAAGGTTAATTAAGAAAATATACCCTTCAGCTGGTCGAACCGGCGATTTTTGGCGAGACTCGAACGCGTGACTTCTCGTTTACGTGCACACAGCTCTACCAACTGAGCTACGTGTCTAACTCGGAATATATTCGTTTTAATTCTATATATACACATACTATGGTCAAACTTAATTACTTTTATTTAAAAATGTTTGTTTTATTTAACAGTGCAATGCGTATACCCGGACTCGACCAATTGGGCTGTGTGACTAACCCCGAAAGATATGGAATTTTTATTATTCTTATACACTACCTGCATTGATTTATAAATTACTTATAAAAAGGTTTGGTTTATTTAAGGAAATCGGAACCGTGTGTGAAGCTCGAACCCGGGTCTGTTTGTTTAATATGCACACAGTCCACCACCGGACTGTGTGTCTAACCAGGTCTATTTACTGATTTCAATTATATTTATACGCATCTCGAACTTCATCTTCTTTAGTTTAAAAACAACAGTTTGACATACCCGGTTGTCAATTTGGTAATTCCTTGTTGGATTAATTTAATTTACTACTGATAATAAAATAATTAAAACGAGAAGGATTCAAGTGTGAATATACCGAAACAGTGTGATCTCCGGTCAAGTTCCGGCGTCGAGCAAATTTCTGGCGAAATGTGTTTTGAACACAGAGAATCTTCGGAGAGTTTAGAGAGGTTTTGCGAGTGTGTGAGCGAGTCCTGAATGACTCCTAAGATCACTATTTATAGTCGAAGGTGCTGAATTGAGTTAAATTTTGGTTTTATCGGTTTCAGTCAAATCTTTAATTGCCACATTGATTCTCTAATGGAATTTAATCATTGTTGAATCAATGATTGTGTTTAACACACAATTCTGAAACGTGTTTCTCCGGTTTATGTAACATCCGTCGAAAAACGGGTTTTCAAAACCCGCTTCATTATTAATCGAATAGTCAGTTTCAAATTTTCGTTGCTTATTTAATGCTCATTTTAATTTTAAACAATACATAATTAATAAACATTATAGAATATGGAAACTAAAATTGTTAAAAAGTAAAAATAAAGTAAATAAAAAAGAAAATAGGCTGCCGGGTTTCGAACCCGGGTCAGCCGGAAGAAACAACCAACACACATCTTAACCACTCCGCCACTTGATTCTTTTGTGTAATCAATGAATCATATAAAACTTAAGTTCCCCGTGAATTCATCTGTTTGCGCCAAAACTGAAACCGATCATCGGCTTTCAACCATCCAGAGACGTTTGAGTGATCGTGAGTTACTGAAAATAACCGATAAATCCATTACAACCCACGTTCTTAATCAATTCCGTCTTCAATGAACTCGATTCATATGATTTTCGAGTTTGATAACCGAAATCATTTACTTCCAATTTACACTGGTAATATCATCGCCTCATAACTCAGAAACACTCGCAGAACCTTCAATTTCATTTTCACTCTAACTTCTGTTCGTCGGAAACGTTATCTGCTATCGCCGGACTTTCGCCGGAAAACCGAAACTTACACAAAATCGGTAAATTCTCGACTCTTTCGTTTTCAATCTATTGTTAGACTTATACTAACTCAAATCCTCAACCAAATTGGTCCCAGACGACGTTGTCGGATAATTTACACTCGCCGGAAAATCTCTGGACATTTCCGAAAACACGCTGTGAATCGGTACAAACATCTAAACCCTCTGATAATCATTGTTTCGTAACTTAATTTCGCAACTAATTGATCAAAACTGTTAATTGATCCGATCAGACGGAATTCACAAAACAGAGCCGACGACCTTTGCCGGAGTTCTGAGAAAAACATCCTTTCCGGTACATTCATTTCCAAAACCTTCTTTATCCATTACATTTCAATCATTTATATGTCCGACGAATGATTTAAACAAGAACTGTCGAATATTGGTTGTCTGTGTCTTTGAACGAAGAAGATGAAGTCGAACATTAGGTATAAGTTTAATTAAAACAAGATATTAAACCGGGTTAGACACACAGTCCAGCGGTGGATTGTGTGCAAACACATAGCGCACGTCACGAGTTTGAATCTTACAAACGCACCGGCTTCCGAATTAAAACTATTTTTTTTAAACTGAATCAGAGTAGGTCCCAGGATGTTTTTAAGATTGTTATAAACTGTAAGTTTAACAGATAAGACACACAGCCCAACTGGTTGGGCTGTGCGCTTACAAACCAGAGGACCCGAGTTCGATCCGGTTTCCCTGCAGCCGGTTCAACCATTTAAATTCTTTTAATATAAAACCAAATAAATTAAACATTTAATTAGTATATATATAATTAAAACATAGAATATTTCGGGTTAGACACGTAGCTCAGTTGGTAGAGCTGCGTGCACGCGTACGAGAGGTCTCGATTTCGAGCCTCACCCAGCGCACACATAAGTCACTGTCCGACCGGTCAACGGACCGGTCAACGGTTAACCCAAAAAGTCAACATTTTTTTTTATATTTTTATTTATTTATTTAATTTAAAAATCAATTAAAAATACTTAAAAATAATATTTTTAAAGTTAGAAAATGACCTTAAACTCACAAAATAAATCTAAAAATCCTATTAAAATTGTTAATAAAATCCACTTATTTACCGTACCTTTTCGTTATTATTTAGGTTAGTTATTCCTCGTCGATCAACTCTCTAAACTCGTGCGCATTCAACATCATCAAACGAACGCACCCAATGTGAGTGAATCTCTACAAATTCCCCGTTTTAATCACATTTTGGGGTGTATCATGTGTCTTATTTTTATTACATTTAAACACTTGTGCATCCATCATATCCATGATCAAATGTGTATCCAATATGTATCAATTATTTGTGTGGTTAATGTTTAGATTAAATTTATTATTTTCAGTACATACATTATCACAGGCTCGTCTGTTCCCCATTACCTATGAGCGAAACCGTTCCCCATTACCTATGAGCGGAACGTGGCGTTGCCAACATATGATCGGCTCCGTTTGATTGAGCCTTGATCACACATACATCATCATAGGCCGTCCGTTCCCCATTACCTATGAGCGGAACGTGACGTTGCCAACATATACATTATCATTCATGTCGTATACTCATGCAAGGTGTTTTGTTATTGTTTGATTATATACGTTTGCTCACATATGATTATTGCACAATTTTTCCATATTAAATACAATAAGAAATCAATATCAAATGTTTTTAACAAGGTTCACTCGCCAACTTTTGTTGACCCAAAAACCCCAATTTTTTACACATGATACAGGTGATCCAGTTGCAGCAAGAAACATATAGGACGGCCTAGAAGAATAAATCAGTTTAGGCCTTGGATTGTTTATTTAGTTACTTTTTCCTTGTAATTGTATGGACTTGTTTGGAATATTGAAGTTGTAATTTGAATTTAATAAATATGAAACATTTTAGTAAACATCATGAGCTTTGGTGATAACCCAATTATGCCCCGACACTTATTCCGCTGCGGGTCGGGTGTGACAGATTGGTATCAGAGCCATGACTATAGGGATATAGGATAGGTTATTAGACCCTTGGAGCCTATACTATAGTTGATTAGAATTTTAAAATTGTTTATGTGTTACATACAAAATTCATGATGTTTATATGCTTTATGTTTATTGTTACATTCAATGTTATGCAAGCATGTTCATAAGTACATATTACTATACAATGCTCATCATGAATCATATCCTCATAACATATCATATCCATGAGAGCACACACCACACAATTTCCATGATTTTTGCAACGATTTTTGTATTTTTTTCAAATCACATCAAAGTGAGTTCTCATGACGGGCATGTAGTAACTGGAAGCGTACAAGTACCGGTAGTCGGAACGTCCTGTCTAGGCTTGGAATTCGTATAAATCCAAAATAAAGGACCAGTTTGCCTTCCTGGGGACTAACGATGAGAGTACGAAGGACCTATTAGGCAAAAGCATGCTATACCAAACGTCGTGTGAGCTAACCCCACTTTGAGTTGTCATTGTGTCTACACCTGGACACCCTCCTACCATACATCTCGCAAACATATTTCATGGTTTTCATTCGGGTGATGCGAGTGTTAAACCGCCAACACCAATGTGAATCCTACTAAGCCAATAGTCATGGGGGCCCACATGACTATACATGCGATGGTATGGGGGACATTGGAGGCCCAAACATGAGCAAACCCAAGACATCCTATGGATGTAGTTGCATTATTTATGATTATGTTATTTTGTTACTTTTAACGACACATGACACCTAAAAAGACTCCTCAAACTCACAATCTTCTTACGTATGTTCCTGTAGATGTCGGCTAGGCAGCAACGTGGGGGTAGAAAGTCAGGAAGGTCAAACGAACGCTTGGCCACCCAAATCGCAAAACAAACGGCCGCGGTGCTTCCTGACATCGTAATTCAAGTCCAACAAGCTCTCGCCGCAAATCCCATCAACCCTCCCAATCAAGACGACCAGAACATCGACAATCCTCCCGCCAAAAAGTGCTCTTACAAACACTTCAAGTCTTGCGATCCCCCGAAATTTGAAGGGACCGAAGGTGTCACTGCTCTCCTCCACTGGTTTGAGGAAATGGAAAACACCTTCCTCAATTGCGATTGTCCCGAGGATCGCAAGGTACGTTATGCAACCGGGAGACTATTTGGAGTAGCTCTTACCTGGTGGAATACAGAAAAAGGTAAGAGAGGAATCTAAGATGCAATGGCCTTAACATGGGAGGAGTTAAGGGAAATCATGACGAGACGCTTCTATCCAAGAAGCGAGATCAAAAAGTTAGAGGATGAATTCCACTCGTTCAAAAGGAAGGAGATCATACTTCCTACAACAAAAGGTTTCTAGAGTTGAACCAAATGATCCCCAACTTGTTCACCCCATATACCGCTTAGTCGAACACTATATTCGAGGCCTCCCCTCGAAAATTCAAGACTCAGTTCTAAGCACTTCGCCTGCAACACTTGAAGCTGCTATGGAACTAGCTACCGAGCTTACCGAGAATCGCATCCGAAACGGCAAATTTAAGGATGAGAAAAAGAAAGCCCCCATTGAGGGCCAAACTTCAAACCATTCCACCTCCTCCTCAAAGTTTGCTAGTAAGAGGAAACGAAACGGCAGAAACTTTGCTGTCACACAAACAAACTTCCCTATCCCTACTGCACCCATCACCCAAGTTGCCCCCTCAGCTGCACCATATAAAAAGCCATACTCCGGCCCATACCCAAAATGCAACCGTTGCCAATACCATCACTTTCCTGATCATCCCTGCCAACATTGCACCGGCTATGGCCGTGCAGGTCACACCATCCAAACCTGTCGCGCACTTCAGCGAACGAACCACAATCAGCCCTCAACCCAAACCCACCATCAGATAGTGGGTCAAGCCCAACAACCTTTACTCCTACCACCTGCTCAACATGTAGCCCAATCCTACTACCAACCAAACTATCCCATGATACAACCTATGCGGGCTTTTTACAACTGTGGAGACCCGAACCACTTCAGGAACACCTGTCCACGCTTGGTGAACATCATCCATGCCCAAGCTCAAGCAAATCCAGTAAACCAGGCTAACCAAGCTCCTCCACCTGCTAGGGGAAGAGCTTTCAACATCAACGCCAATCAAGCTAGGGCTGACAACAACGTGGTTAACGGTACGTTTCTCATCAATGGTAGTTATGCATCCATGTTATTTGATACTGGCGCGGATAAGAGTTTTGTGTCCTTAGAATTTGAACCCATCCTCAACCAAACTCGTGATAAACTCATGGAATCCATAACGGTAGAAGTTGCTGACGGAAAACCGGTCTCATTAAACTCTATTATACTCAATTGTACTCTCATCCTAAACGATCACGATTTTCCAGTGGACCTCATACCTATGAAGTTGGGAAGTTTCGACATTATAATTGGTATGGACTGGCTCAGCCAACATCATGCTGAAGTTGTATGCCGCGAAAAGTTTATTTGCATTCCTCTTTCAAACGGTCAGACTCTATGAATCTTTGGAGAAACCCCTTCGAAAGGACTCAAATTAATGTCCTGTCTTCAAACCCGAAAATACCTCCGCAAGAATTATGTCGCATTCCTAACTCATGTCGTCAAAAAGGGAACCAAGGAGAAGAAACTAGAAGACATCCCAGTAGTAAAGATTTTCCGCAAGTTTTTCCTGACGACATTTCATGACTTCCTCCCGTGAGAGAAGTCGAATTCCGCATTGATCTTATACCTGGAGCTACACCAGTTGCAAAATCTCCTTATAGGTTAGCCCCATCCGAAATGCAAGAGCTGGCCAGTCAACTGCACGAGCTGACTGATAAAGGATTCATACGTCCTAGCTCATCGCCTTGGGGTGCACCTTTCCTTTTCGTGAAGAAGAAAGATGGAACGTTTCGCATGTGTATCGACTACAGAGAACTCAACAAGTTAACGGTCAAGAACCGCTACCCATTACCTCGCATCGATGATCTTCTAGACCAACTTCAAGGCGCCACCTGTTTTTCAAAAAATCGACCTTCGTTCTGGATATCATCAACTTGGAGTACATGAAGAAGACGTTCCAAAGACCGCCTTCCGAACTCGATATGGTCATTACGAATTCATGGTCATGCCATTTGGTTTAACCAACGCTCCAGCAGTATTTATGGATTTAATGAATAGGGTATGCAAACCCTACCTCGACCGCCTTGTCATAGTCTTCATCGACGACATCCTCATCTACTCGAAGTCTAAGTCTGATCATGAACGACACCTTCGACTCATCCTTACACTCTTAAGAACAGAAAAGCTGTACGCTAAGTTCTCGAAATGTGAATTCTGGTTAAGGGAAGTACAATTCCTTGGACACGTCGTCAATGACAAGGGAATTCATGTTGATCCCTCAAAAATCAAGGCAGTACAAGAATGGCAAGCGCCACGTACACCTACCGAAGTAAGATCATTTCTTGGTTTGGCTGGTTATTATCGCCGTTTCATTGCAATTTTCTCCCGTATTGCTGTACCACTCACGGCTTTGACTCATAAAGGAAAGCCTTTCATATGGGGTCCCAAACAAGAAGAAGCCTTCCAAACTCTAAAACAAAAACTCTATGACGCACCTATCCTCACACTTCCTGAGGGTTGTGATGACTTTGTGGTCTATTGCGACGCGTCAGGCAGGGACTAGGCTGTGTACTGATGCAAAGAGGAAAAGTGATAGCTTATGCTTCTAGACAACTCAAAATTCATGAGAAGAATTACACCACCCACGACCTGGAACTTGGAGCCGTTGTGTTCGCTCTTAAGATATGGAGACATTACCTCTACGATACTAAGTGTGAAATATACACTGATCACAAGAGCCTCCAACATATCTTTAACCAAAAGGAGTTGAACATGAGGCAACGAAGATGGGTCGAACTTCTTAATTACTACGACTGTGAAATTCGGTATCATCCTGGCAAGGCAAATGTGGTGGCCGATGCGCTCAGTCGAAAGGGTTATGCGAACTCCATTCGTCTTCTATGTTCGCAAATCATAAGCGACATCAAAGATCAAATCCGAGAAGCCCAACATGTTTCAGTAACGGAAAACGACGTACGCAAGGAGCTGTCTTGTGGAGCTGAACTTAAAATCGAAACTAAATCCGACGGTATTCTGTACTATCTAGATCGCATATGGATTCCCGATCACAATAACCTTCGTGATTTCCTTATGAATGAGGCGCACAAAACACGATACTCTATACACCCAGGAGCCGACAAGATGTATCAAGACCTTCGATACACTTACTGGTGGCCTGGAATGAAAAAGGATATTGCTGTTTTTGTTTCCAAGTGCCTTACATGTTCCAAAGTAAAAGTTGAACATCAAAGACCCTCAGGACTTCTAGTCCAACCCGAAAGACCTGTATGGAAGTGGGAAAACATAACTATGGATTTCATTACCGGGTTACCTCGCACCTCCAGTGGGTATGACACTATATGGGTAATCATTGATCGTCTTACAAAATCAGCTCACTTCATTCCGATTCGCGAGGACTTCAAGAATGAGAAGTTAGCTCGTATCTACATCAGCGAGATCGTAAGCCGTCATGGTGTACCTTTAAGCATTATTTCAGACCGTGATGGTCGTTTCACTTCACGAACATGGCAGGCCGTACAAGCCGCTTTGGGTATACGATTAGACCTCAGTACCGCTTATCATCCTCAAACTGATGGACAATCTGAATGCACCATCCAAAATCTTGAAGATATGCTTCGAGCATGTGTCATAGACTTCATAGGGAATTGGGACGCTCATCTACCATTAGTTGAATTTTCGTACAACAATAGTTACCACTCAAGTATCGGCATGGCTCCTTTCGAAGCGTTATATGGCCGTAAGTGCCGATCTCCAGTATCTTGGCACGAAATTGGGGAAGCTCAAATCACCGGTCCAGAATTGATTCAAGAAACAACAGATAAGATCCATCAAATTCGAAACAATCTTCTAGCGGCACAAAGTCGTCAAAAGAGTTATGCAGACAAACGACAAAAGCCCTTGGAGTTTAACATTGGTGATCAAGTACTTTTAAAAGTATCACCGTGGAAGGGAGTAGTTCATTTTGGCCAGAAGGGCAAGCTAGCACCACGCTACGTAGGACCTTTCAAGATACTCGAAAGAGTAGGACCTGTAGCATACAAGCTTGACTTACCAGAAGAACTCAACAGAATTCACCCCACGTTCCACGTATCAAACTTAAAGAAGTGTCTCGCCGATGAAAACCTCCATATTCCCCTAGAAGATATTCAGATCGAAGAATCTATGCACTTCATTGAAAGACCAGTAGAGATCATGGACTTCGGAGAAAAACGTTTAAGACGGAGTCGTATTCCAATTGTTAGGGTACGCTGGGAGTTGAAACGAGGACCTGAGTTTACTTGGGAACGTGAAGACTCAATGCGCGAAAAATACCCGCATCTTTTTCATGTTACCACTACTACTTAAATTTCGGGACGAAATTTCTAAAAGTAGGGGATACTGTAACATCCGTCGAAAAACGGGTTTTCAAAACCCGCTTCGTTATTAATCGAATAGTCAGTTTCAAATTTTCGTTGCTTATTTAATGCTCATTTTAATTTTAAACAATACATAATTAATAAACATTATAAAATATGGAAACTAAAATTGTTAAAAAGTAAAAATAAAGTAAATAAAAAAGAAAATAGGCTGCCGGGTTTCGAACCCGGGTCAGCCGGAAGAAACAACCAACACACATCTTAACCACTCCGCCACTTGATTCTTTTGTGTAATCAATGAATCATATAAAACTTAAGTTCCCCGTGAATTCATCTGTTTGCGCCAAAACTGAAACCAATCATCGGCTTTCAACCATCCAGAGACGTTTGAGTGATCGTGAGTTACTGAAAATAACCGATAAATCCATTACAACCCACGTTCTTAATCAATTCCGTCTTCAATGAACTCGATTCATATGATTTTCGAGTTTGATTACCGAAATCATTTACTTCCAATTTACACTGGTAATATCATCGCCTCATAACTCAGAAACACTCGCAGAACCTTCAATTTCATTTTTACTCTAACTTCTGTTCGTCGGAAACGTTATCTACTATCGCCGAACTTTCACCGGAAAACCGAAACTTACACAAAATCGGTAAATTCTCGACTCTTTCGTTTTCAATCTATTGTTAGACTTATACTAACTCAAATCCTTCAACCAGAATCGGTCCCAGACGACGTTGTCGGATAATTTACACTCGCCAGAAAATCTCTGGACATTTCCGAAAACACGCTGTGAATCGGTACAAACATCTAAACCCTCTGATAATCATTGTTTCGTAACTTAATTTCGCAACTAATTGATCAAAACTGTTAATTGATCCGATCAGACGGAATTCACAAAACAGAGCCGACGACCTTTGCCGGAGTTCTGAGAAAAACATCCTTTCCGGTACATTCATTTCCAAAACCTTCTTTATCCATTACATTTCAATCATTTATATGTCCGACGAATGATTAAACAAGAACTGTCGAATATCGGTTGTCTGTGTCTTTGAACAAAGAAGATGAAGTCGAACATTAGGTATAAGTTTAATTAAAACAAGATATTAAACCGGGTTAGACACACAGTCCAGCGGTGGACTGTGTGCAAACACATAGCGCACGTCACGAGTTCGAATCTTACAAACGCACCGGCTTTCCGAATTAAAACCATTTTTTTTAAAATGAATCAGAGTAGGTCCCAGGATGTTTTTAAGATTTTTATAAACTGTAAGTTTAACAGATAAGACACATAGCCCAACTGGTTGGGCTGTGCGCTTACAAACCAGAGGACCCGAGTTCGATCCGGTTTCCCTGCAGCCGGTTCAACCATTTAAATTCTTTTAATATAAAACCAAATAAATTAAACATTTAATTAGTATATATATATAATTAAAACAAAGAATATTTCGGGTTAGACACGTAGCTCAGTTGGTAGAGTTGAGTGCACGCGTACGAGAGGTCTCGGGTTCGAGCCTCACCCAGCGCACACATAAGTCACTGTCCGACCGGTCAACGGTCAACCCAAAAGTCAACATTTTTTATATTTTTATTTATTTAATTAATTTAAAAATCAATTAAAAATACTTAAAATAATATTTTTAAAGTTAGAAAATGACCTTAAACTCACAAAAATAAATCTAAAAATCCTATTAAAATTGTTAATAAAATCCACTTATTTACCGTACCTTTTTGTTATTATTTAGGTTAGTTATTCCTCGTCGATCAACTCTCTAAACTCGTGCGCATTCAACATCATCAAACGAACGCACCCAATGTGAGTGAATCTCTACAAATTCCCCGTTTTAATCACATTTTGGGGTGTATCATGTGTCTTATTTTTATTACATTTGAACACTTGTGCATCCATCATATCCATGATCAAATGTGTATCCAATATGCATCAATTATTTGTGTGGTTAATGTTTAGATTAAATTTATTGTTTTCAGTACATACATTATCACAGGCTCGTCTGTTCCCCATTACCTATGAGCGGAACCGTTCCCCATTACCTATGAGCGGAACGTGGCGTTGCCAACATATGATCGGCTCCGTTTGATTGAGCCTTGATCACACATACATCATCATAGGCCGTCCGTTCCCCATTACCTATGAGCGGAACGTGACGTTGCCAACATATACATTATCATTCATGTCGTATACTCATGCAAGGTGTTTTGTTATTGTTTGATTATATACGTTTGCTCACATATGATTATTGCACAATTTTTCCATATTAAATACAATAAGAAATCAATATCAAATGTTTTTAACAAGGTTCACTCGCCAACTTTTGTTGACCCAAAACCCCCATTTTTTACACATGATACAGGTGATCCAGTTGCAGCAAGAAACATATAGGACGGCCTAGAAGAATAAATCAGTTTAGGCCTTGGATTGTTTATTTAGTTACTTTTTCCATGTAATTGTATGGATGGAATATTGAAGTTGTAATTTGAATTTAATAAATATGAAACATTTAGTAAACATCATGAGCTTTGGTGATAACCCAATTATGCCCCGACTCTTATTCCGCGCGGGTCGGGGTGTGACAGTTTAAATCATAATTTAAACAGAGATTTGAAGATGGATTGGGGGTTGCAGCCGTTACAGACGGTTGTGTTGAAATTGATTTCAGGGGTTGTTTCAATATAAGATTTATTTAATTTGTGTTTATTTCAGATATGTGTGTATAGTGTAGTGGTGTGTTGTGTGTGTTGGTTTGGTGGAGACCCGGGTTCGATACCCGCGGTCTTCACTTTTCGTTATTTATTTTTTATTAATTATATTTTATTTACTAACATTTATTATTTTACTTTATTTATTATTTAATGAGATTATTACATCAAACTTCTAAATATTTAACATAAACACGAAACGAACATCATGAGTATAGTTACATTACAAAACGGAGCGGGTTTTAAAACGTAAGGTAAATAAATGGATTTTATTAACAATTTTAATAGGATTTTTGGATATATTTTTGTGAGTTTAAGGCTATTTTCTAACTTTAAAAATGTTATTTTTAAGTATTTTTAATTGATTTTTAATTTAAATAAATAAATAAAATAATAAAAATGTTGACTTTTTGACTTGACCGTTGACCGTTGACCATTACTGTTGACCGTTGACCGGTTCGGTCGTTTGTATGTGTGCGCTTGGTGAGACTCGAACCCGTGACCTCCCGTACGCGTGCACGCACCTCTACCAACTGAGCTACGTGTCTAACCCGAAATATTTCTGTTTTTAATTATATATATACACTAATTAAGTTAATCCGAAAATCATTTATTTTAAAAAGAATTTAATGGTATCGACTCGGTGCTCTCCACAGGTCTCGAACCCGGGACCTGTGGTTTAGTTTGGCACACAGTCCACCGCTGGACTGTGTGTCTAACTTGGTAAATATTCGGTTTTTATTATACTTAACATGATTCTGCGTGTGGATCCGGTTCGGTTTAAAAAAAAGAACATTTTTATTACAGCGAGTGTGTGTGTGTCAAGGATCGAACTCGGGACGTATGCGTATTGTTTGCACACAGTCCACCGCTGGACTGTGTGTCTAACCCGTTTATAATACCGATTTTAATTAATCTTATATCATACACGACTTCGTCTTCTTCGTTCAAAACACAGACAATGATTAAACCAACTGTTTCTTGTTTAATTTGATTAACGGACAATATCAACGATTGAAATGCAATGGACAGAGAAAGTTTGGGGAGAGGATGTACCGAACAGATGACTTTTTCAGAACTCCGGCAAGGATTCGTCGGCTCTGTTTTGTGAACTTCGGCTGTTAGGATCAATTAACAGTTTGAATGGATTAGATGTGAAATTGAACTACTGAGTAATGATTATCAGTAGGTTTAAATGATCATACCGGTTAACAGCGAGTTTCTGGAAATTCCAGAAGTTTTCCGGCGAAAACAGAAAATCCGGCAACGTCATCTGGGGTTGATTCTGGGTGATGGAGTGATGTTAGACTTTGTCTAATAATGGAATGAAACAGAAAAAGTCGAGGTATTTACCGTGTACATGAAAGTCTCGGTTTTCCGGCGACTTGCAGAGAATTCCGGCGAGTGAAATTTCTTGCGACAGAGATTCTTCAGGGGTTTAAGGTGAGTGTGGGTGATGTCGGTATGAGCTCTAAAAATCTTATTTTAGAGTAAGCAGAAAGGATGGATTGAATTTGGTTTTCCGGCGATAATTTCCGGTAAATTTGCAGAGAATTCCGGCGACTGCGGCGAGGCTTTTCTGAGCGAAATGAAGAGTGTAATTTTGATAAAGTCGCGCTCAACTGATGAATGATGTATAATTCAGATTGATTTACATTTTCGGTTTCGAATTCCAAAATCTTTCGGTTATGGTTTGGTGATTTGAATGAGGGACATTAACGTTTTTCAGTTATAACCGGCGACGATGTAAATGCATCCGTTATGACAAAAGAAAACGTCAATGTTTGATGAATTCGTCGGGATTTCCGGCGAGAGTGACTTGAGTGCGCTGAGTGACCGAATTCGACTTCAGTTTTTATTATATGTATTAATTGAATCAATAAATCAACAAGAAACACAAGTGACGGAGTGGTTGGGCGAGTGTGAGTTAAGTCTTTGTGAAACATTCGGCTGACCCGGGTTCGAAACCCGGCATCAGTATTTTATTTTTATTTCATTATTTTTAATAGATTTTCAATTATAAGTTTTATATTCTAATATACTTATTAATTATGTATCGTTTAAAATTAATTTGAGCATTAAATATGGAACGAAATTTTTAACTGGTTGTTCGGTTAATAAACGAAGCGGGTTTGGTAAATCCGGTTTTTGACGGATGTCAGAATGAAAACATTTAAACGTGTTTATTGTATTGATTATAAAATAAAGTGCATAACCACATATGAGTAAATGTAGATGTAAATTTATTCACAAAGCACATAATATTAAATATTGCACACACATACAACAATTGATTGTTTTGAGGCACGCGTTGTTCAACTCGTCTCCCACGAGGAATTGATGGGCCTAATGAATGAGTTTTGAGGCACGCGTTGTTCAACGAACTGATGGGCCTAATGAATGAGTTTTGAGGCACGCGTTGTTCAACTCGTCTCCCACGAGGAACTGATGGGCCTAATAAATAATTTGCATACAACTTGACAATATGTAATACATCACAACAAACAATATTTACATTCTAAGTTTAGATCATATAATGGTATAGCACGAGTTTGGATAAGCGAATTAATTTAAGCGACACATGATACACCCCAAAACATGAATAAAAAGGGGAATTTGTAAGAATTCACTCACAGTGGTTGCGTTTCTTGGATTGATGATGAATGCGCACGAATTTGGATTTAACCACAGAGAAAACTAACCTAAATAATAACATAATAGTTCGATAAATAAATAAACTTTTAATTGAGATTAATATTTTTAATTAGTGTTCTTAATGGGATTGTTAGGTTTATTTTTGTGAGTTTAAGGAAATTTTCTAACTTCAAAAATATTATTTTTAAATGTTTTTAATTGATTTTTAAATAAAATAAATAAATAAAAAGAAAATAAAAACTTTTGACTTTTTGACCAGTTGATCGTTGACCAGTTGACCAGTTGACCGGTCGGACCGTGTTAATTATGTGCGCTGAGTGAGGTTCGAACTCGTGACCTCCCGTATACGTGCACGCAGCTCTACCAACTTAGCTACGTGTCTAACCCGAAATATTTCTGATTTTAATTATATTTATATACTATTTAGATTTATTCAGAAATCATTTATTTTAAAAGGAATTTTAATTATGTTGAACCGGTGCACAATACAGGACTCGAACCCGGGACCTGTTGTTTAACGTTGCACACAGTCCACCGCTGGACTGTGTGTCTAACCTGGTTAGAATACTGGTTTTTATTAAACTTAAATACTAACTGGAAGGTGTTCTGGGGCTTTTCAAAAAATTGAGATTTATCACAGGACCCGGTTAAGCGCACGATTCGAACTCGGTATCGATAGCATGAAATGCACACAGTCCACCACTGGACTGTGTGTCTAACCCGAGATATAACCTGATTTATATTAAATATATACACAACCTAAACTTCATCTTCTTCGTTAAAACAACCCAGAACTCTCAACCCGACTGTTTCGATTCATTAATAAATTCCTTTATTAAATTTTAAATAACTACACATGAGATTAACAAAAATGAAAGGGATTAGGTGAAAGATATACCGAACAGGGATTCCCTGTTTCTCCGGCGAGATTCCAACGATAGCAGATTATTCCGGCGACGTGTAACTTGCGACAGAGGATCTACAGGAAGTTTGAGGTGAGTGTGGGTGACTTCTGTCCGAGCTCTAGATGTCCTATTTATAAGGTAAGGCAACAGTGGGATAGATTCTTCGGTTTTCCGGCAAGTATCTGAGAATTCTGGCGAACACAGATAAATTCCGGCAACTTGCGGCGACTGCTTCAGAGTGTTTTAGCGAGAGTTTAAGAGAGAGTTTGAGAGATTGAACAGGTTGGATTGAGGAGTTTAGCCCTGTATTTGTAGGTGATGTGATCCACCACGATTTCGGTTTTTCTGGTGATATTTTCTGGTGACTACCAAGCAATTCCGGCAGTAGAGTGTTTGAACAGAAAGCTCGAGATGTTTCAGTATTTACAGATCGAATGATTTGTAATCGGTTTCATCTTTTAATGTTTTCGGTTTCATTCATTTTTTTAATGTTTTCGGTTTCAAAATACTGATTTCCTTTGGTTCAGGGTATAATTGATAACTGAAATTGAATTAAAACATGATTCGGTAACTGATAATTGTATGCGCGTTCTCCTTTTCTTTTGAAATCGTAGCTGCTGAATCTTTGGGCGGCTTTCTTTTTGAGACCTCCTTAATTGAAATGCGTATACATATATTAATGGATCCAAAATAAACCGAATGAGGCTTGGCAGCCGAACGGTTTATGTGTGTGTGATGGAGGCGGGTGACCCGGGTTCGAAACCCGGCGTCTCCTTATATTTTTTTTATTCATTTTTATTACAAATTTTCAATTATAGATTTTAAATTCTAAAATGTTTATTAATTATGTATCGTTTAAAATTAAAATAAACAATATATACGCAACGAAATTTATAACTGATTATTCGGTTTAATAAACGAAGCGGGTTTAGATAACCCGGTTTTTTACGGATGTTACATTCTTGGTAAGCATCTGGATTATGAGGTTGAGGGGTATGTGCCCCAACGGTCCTCCTCTCATTGGGACCTTTTCCTCGTCCACTTTGTCCTCTCACACGTGGCAGCATTTTCCTATTGAAAATCAATTCAAAAACAATACTAATAACTTAATAATGAAATGAGTAATCCTAGGTCAATGCCTAGACTCGGAAGTCTAAGGAATGTGCTCGTGTAAGTTTGAGACTAAACACAAAAGGCTAGTGTTTAATTCTCTCAAACGTTGGCTCCGACACCAACCCTGTCACACCCCGGATTTCCAACCTGAACTCCATACACCGGTGGGCCCGGGTGGGGAGTATCGTGACGTCAGTTGATAATCATCATAGTCAATTAAACACGGCACACGCGGAAGTCTTGGAGTAAAATTACTATTACAAACCAAATGTTCGAAAATACAAAATAATATACAAGCTTGTAATAGAAGATCCACATGCGGATCATAAATTGTACATGGAAAGAATACAAAACAGACTTTGGGCAGATTTAGGATTGGCAAGATCCTCTATCACTACCGAGCACTTCCGGCCTATTTTCGTATTGTACCTACAGGTTAGTCTTTTGAAAATACGTCAGCTTTCGCTGGTAAATACATCCAACAGACTCATTTTGAAAACATTTCGAAAATGTTTTAAGTGCGTATCAGCACAAAAATTCATTTTATAACTTGGGTTAATTGACCATCCAACCTTGTTAACAGATTTACATGTTTGTCATACATACGAGGCTCGGAGAAAACCGAGACACAATTAACGTACACACCACTTTGGACTCACGAAGGAGTCAATTCCTCCCAACCTTGTGGGAATGCATAATTGAGCGTCTATCGGGTGTATGCCTACACCCGCGCTAAGGTCGTGACCATTTCGATTGTAATGAGCCGAGGATATCCAGGACACGGTAGTTAACCCCCGATGTTTAAATTATCAAACAAAACTGATTAAAACAGAATATGCGGTTTTCTATCCCGAACCGGCGTTTGATTAATCCCATTTCCGACCAAGCGGTAATAATTTACCGTAACCCAAGCCCGTATAGGGGAAATAAGTCGAGAGTATTTACCTGAGCTAGTCTTCTTAAATTTTTAATAACTCAGCCGTACACAAAAAGGACTAAGTGTAGATAGCATTTACCGGCAAGTCTCTAGTCTGGATTATGACATAAACTAACCAATTAAATACTAACGGTCTTATTTAAGTCATAGACTTAGACCGACTAGCGTACTTGATCAAAACGTATGACGCTAGATTAAACGATGATTGGATAGAATGTAGTTTAATCCCAACAAGTACCTTGACTTGTTTAATATGGGTAAACTATTAACATTCTGGATTTTGAGACTTAAATGACAAGGTTAAACCCGTTTTGGTTAATTTCCGTAAAAAAGTTACATATACGTAACCGTGCGCATATTAGCGATATCGGGTAACCGGATAAGTCATGGACAAGTTCTATATCCATTATACTTTAAATAAGTTAAAATATCAGTAGGATATCAACTTATATGCCCGTTATGGTTTTAAAACGAAACTATGCCTCATAAGGGCATTTTTAGTAATTTCATACCGTATAAAAGAAACTTGAATATATTTTAGGTTTACCATCATAAATATTCTGGAAAAATATTTTATTTATGATATAATATCAGTAGGATGTCAATTATATGTGTAAATTATCTTTTATGACCAAACTATGCACCAAAGGGGCATTTTGGTCATTTTACACAAAGTTTATAAATTATTTGGGATTCTGAGTTTATAACATGTAACCCACTGTAAATATGTTTAAAATAAGTTTTAAAATCATAGGTAACAAGTCTTGGTCCATTAATATGGTTTAAAACCATACTATGCGCTTAAACGGCGCTTATGTCGTAAAATGGCGTCTTTATGTGATTTTTACGAAAAACTGACGTTAAGGTTAGAATAAAATGTTTTAGATATGTCATTTAATATAACACATCAGTAGGTAAATGATTTACCTTGGAAAGATTTGATTAAAACCATTTTATAAGTCACAAGGGCTAAAACCGTCATTTATCGACATTGTTTAAGGACCTGCTTGAAAACTCAGTTTATAACTTGGTTTAACATCCCAAATAATCCTACTTATAATATTACATCAGTATGAAACTCATTTTCAAGTTTATTATCATTAAAAACTTGATTTATGTAAAAAGGGCATTTTGGTCAAAGATGGCATAATTATGGAACTTACACATAAACTTGGTTCTGATTATGATCATGTAATACAACCTCAGAGGGTTATGCTACATTATATTATGATCATAATGCAACTCTAGATCAGTAGATAACTAATCTAAATCGGGTCAGAATCAAAAGTCAAAGCAGAAGTCAAACTTTGCGACTTTCGGTTGCGAACCGACCCTAGAACTGAAATTGACGAGCCGAACATGTTCTTACATGTTCTAATAATTATTACCAACTTGTTTAAGTATCAAAACAGGTTTCTAAACATATATAAGATCAATTTATGATTTTTTCTGAAAAATAGCCTGTTTGACTTTTTAATATTATAAATTTGACCCGTCAATTGGTCTAGCAAACGTGATCTTCGGAGGTGCCCTTTATAGGGACTAACACCTACCTTATTATGATCACTTAGCCATGTTCATTTCGAATAATGACTGGACCATAACGGTCTTAACTGAAAGTCAAAACGTTTTCTGTAAAACGCTTGACTTTTGGTTATAAAAGCCTATAAATGAAAAAGCAAGAGCAAGGAACACTTACAAGAGGTTCCTACAATGCAAGAGAACTAAGTTGGATGCTCCTTTCAGCTAGGAACTTCCAGAGGAGGGAGAAGAGTTATGATTTAGAAAGGTGCAAGTTCAAATGGTGAACTTGATCACCTATTTATAGTTGGAGAACTCAAAGGAGATAAAGCCAGGTGTTTAGGGGTGTAAGAAGAAGTTTACAAGTGTCCTAAAACGTGGCATAGCAGTTTAGAGAAGCCATGGTTTCGAATTAATGATTTTGAAGTTTTGCTTGGAGAGGAAACAAATTTTCTGCAGCAGAGGGCTTCTCGCGCCCCGCGAGAGACCCAGGCCTGGTCTCTCGTGTAACATCCGTCAAAAACCGGATTTACCAAACCCGCTCCGTTTATTAACCGAACAACCAGTTAAAAATTTCGTGGCGTATTTAATGCCCAAATTAATTTTAAACGATACATAATTAATAAGTATATTGGATTATAAAAGTTATATTTGAAAAAGTATTAAAAATAATGAAATAAAAATAAAACCAGGCTGCCGGGATTCGAACCCGGGTCAGCCAGGTCAACATGGTCAACAAAGTCTTAACTCCCACACTTCCAACCACTGCGCCACTTGTGTTCCTTGTTCATTATTAGAAACAATTAATTCCAATACACAAACTCGAATTCAAAACTGACGCGCCCAAATCGCAGTCGTCGGAAATTCCGACGATTTCGCCGAGATTGGACGGTTTCTTCTGTTTTAACCGACGCATTAACCTTAACATCGGTTATAACCGATGTCCAGTCCGCGACATCAGTCATAACCGCCGGAGAAATATTTAACCGACGAATCAAGACGGTAAACGGACCAAATTCGTCGATGTTCTGCCCTATAAATACACCCTTTAACTTCTGATAAACTTTTCGCTCACAATCACACCCATTCTCGACGAAATATTACTCGCCGGAAAATTTCTGCAACTCGCCGGAAAACCGAACCCCTTCACCTCTGTGCCTTACTCTAAAAACAGAACACCTAGAGCTCATACCGAAGCCACCCACACTCACCTCAAGCTTCCTGAAGACCCTCTGCCGCAAGACACACGTCGCCGGAATAACCTGCTATCATCGGAAATTTTGTCGGCGAAACAGAGGATCTCTGTTCGGTATATCTTACACCTAATCTCTCTCGTTTTTATTAATCTCACATGTATCTAATCACAACTTACTAAAGAAACTGATTATTTTTGTCAAAACAGTCGGACATCGATTCTGGTTAAGTTTAACGAAGAAGATGAAGTCTTCGGTTATAAATATATTTAATTTAAATCAAGTTATATCTCGGGTTAGACACACAGTCCAGCGGTGGACTGTGTGCAAATAAACACGCATACGTCCCGAGTTCGATTCTTGTCACACGCACACTCGCCTTAATAAAAATGTTCCTTTTTAAAACTGAACCGGATTCACTCGCAAATAGATTTTAAGTTTAATGAAAATCGGAATAATAACCAAGATAGACACACAGTCCAGTGGTGGACTGTGTGCGCGTGTAAATCATACGTCGCGGGTTCGAGTCCAGACTACCGCACCGGTTCTGGCAAGTATCAAACTTTTTGTAACATCCGTCAAAAACGGATTTACCAAACCCGCTCCGTTTATCAACCGAACAGTCAGTCAAATTTTTCGTTGCGAATTAAATGCCCAAAATAATTTTAAACGATCCGTAATCAATTATTATGCGGGGATATATATTTAGTTTTTGAAAAACTGATAAAAATAACAAAAATAAAAATGTTTTACCCATGCCGGGTTTCGAACTCGGGTCTGTATCCGGTTCAACCAAAGACTTATCTCTCAGCCGACAAACCACTCCGCCATCTCGATTTTCTGGTAATAACAGAAAACAATTAATTCAAATATTCAATTTCAGAAATTAAATTATTGCGCCCAAAATAACAGTCGTCGGAAATCCCGACGACTTCGCCGTTTAATTACATTTTCGCTCAATATAACCGATGAATTAACTATTACGACGGTTATAACCGACGTCTGAACCCGCGACATCAGCTGTAACCGCCGGAGAACGAATGACTCCGAATTAAGACCGAATTCAGACCCCATTCATCTCAATACTATCCTATAAATTCAACCACAACTCGCCAGAAGTCTTTCACACTCAAATCGCACCTTTTCTCGGCGAAAACTCACTCGCCGGAAATTTTTATTACTTCGCCGGAAAACCGTATCAGTAATCTCTGAGCTTACTGAACCCCCTAAACTTTTACCGAAGTCACCCACAACCTTTTTAAGCCTTCGGAAGACTCTCTGCTGCAAGATACTTGTCGCCGGAAAAAGACTTCTGTCGCCGGAGTTCTGCCGGAAAACAGAGTAAAATCAGTCGGTACTTTTCACGCCTAATTCCTTTCCTTTTTACTTTTATCTCGTTTGTAAATGATCATTAAACGCTAAAGAAACATGAATCAATATTTTGAACCAGTCAGTCACCACTTCCGGTTAAAACCGGTGAAGATGACGAAGTTTCAGTAATGGTTAAGTGTAATTAAAATCAAGATAATTACCGGGTTAGACACACAGTCCAGCGGTGGACTGTGTGCACTTTTAATGCTAAGGTCACGAGTTCGAGTATTGTCCCTCACACGCCGCCTTGATAAAAATTCTTCTTTTTCAGCAAACTAAACCGGGTTGATTGAAGTATATGTTAAGTATATTGATAACTGAGTTTATAATCAAGTGCGACACACAGTCCAGCGGTGGAGTGTGTGTCCGCTAACCCACAGGTCCCGGGTTCGAGACCTGTGGAGCACACCGGTTCTGAGATTTAATTCGTTTTTAATAATAAAGGATTTCTGTTAATTCTAATTAATATATATATGTAATTAAAATCGGATATATAACGGGTTAGACACGTAGCTCAGTTGGTAGAGCTGCGTGCACGCGTACGGGAGGTCTCGGGTTCGAGCCTCACCCGGCGCACAACAATATGCCTATGAACCGGTCAACGATAGTCAAAGTCAACGGTCAAAGTTACTGTAGCAAAAATAAAATATTTTTTTATTATTTTTATTCAATTATTTTAATTAAAAAAATCAATTATAAATACTTAAAAATAACATTTTTAAGGTTAGAAAATAGCCTCAAACTCACAAGAATACACCCAACAAACCTACTAAAATAGATTAATAAAACCCGTTTACTTACCAAACCGTAATGCGATTTATCTAGGTTTAATCTCACTTGTGGTTAAAACCACTTCGCGTGCAATCAACGTCATCAACCGAACGCACCCAATGTGAGTGAATTCTTACAAACTCCCCTTTTTATTCATGTTTTGGGGTGTATCATGTGTCGCTTAAATTAATTCTCTTATGCAAATTCGTGCCATACCATTATATGAACTAAATTAGAATGTAACTATTGTTTGGTTGTGATGTGTTACATATTGTCAAAGTCGTATGCAAATTATTTAGGCCCATCAGTTCCTCGTGGGAGACGAGAACAACGCGTGCCTCAAAACTCATACATTAGGCCCATCAGTTCCTCGTGGGAGACGAGAACAACGCGTGCCTCAAAACTCATTCATTAAGGCCCATCAGTTCGTAAGAACAACGCGTGCCTCAAAACTCATTCATTAGGCCCATCAGTTCGCGGAACAACGCGTGCCTCAAAACTCATTCATTAGGCCCATCAGTTCCTCGTGGGAGACGAGTCGAACATCGCGTGCCTCAAAACAATCATTTGGTGTATGTGAGTTTAATATTCAATATTATGTGTTGTGTGAATAAATTTACATCTACATTTACTCATATGTGGTATGCACAGTATTTATAATCAATTGGATAAACTTGTACAAATGTTTTTCCATAGGATTCACTCGCCAACATTATGTTGATCCAAAACCTTTTTACACATGATACAGGTGAACAGGTTGAAGCAAGGAAAACATAGGATATGCCTTAGAAGAGAACCAAGAAGTTTAGACAGATAGTTAGAATATGGTGTATCATTTATTTCCATTAAATTGTATTAATGAATATGAAACATATAATAAATGTCATGAGCTTTGATGATAACCCAATTATGCCCCGATCACCTTTTCCGCTGCGGGTCGGGGTGTGACACTTTTTATATAAGGCAGAAATGAATTTATCTAGTTTGTATATAAGTATAATAAAAACCAGATTATTTACCAAGTTAGACACACAGTCCAGCGGTGGACTGTGTGTCCAACTAAACCACAGGTCCCGGGTTCGAGACCTGTGGCGAGCACCGAGTCATGCATTAAAATCGTTTTTAAATATGATTTTCGGATTAATTCAATTAGTATATAAATATAATTAAAAACAGAAATATTTCGGGTTAGACACGTAGCTCAGTTGGTAGAGCTGCGTGCACGCATACCGGAGGTCACGAGTTCGAACCTCACTCAGCGCACATAATAACACAATCAAACCGGTCAACAGGTCAACGGTCAACAAGTCAACGGTCAAAAAGTCAACATTTTTTATTATTTTTATTTATTTATTTTATTTAAAAATCAATTAAAAATACTTAAAAATAACATTTTTAAAGTTAGAAAATAGCCTTAAACTCACAAAAATATATCCAATAATCCTACTAAAGTTGATTAATAAAATCCGCTTATTTACCAAACCATTATGTTATATCTAGGTTAGTTTCACTCGTGGTTAAATCAAACTTCGTGCGCATTCAACGTCATCAACCGAACGCACCCAATGTGAGTGAATCTTACAACTCCCCTTTTTAATTACACGTTTTGGGGTGTGTCATGTGTCACTAAAATTAACTCGTTTATTTAAACTTGTGCCATACCATATTGTGATCTAAACTTAGAATGTAAATATTGTTTGTAGTTATGTATTTTATATTGTCAAGTTGTATGCAAATCATTCATTAGGCCCATCAGTTCCTCGTGGGAGACGAGTTGAGCAACGCGTGCCTCAAAACAATCTATTATTGTATGTGTGTGCATTACTTAATGATTAAGTGTTTTGTGAATAAGTTTACATCTATATTTATTCATATGTGGTTGTGCACTTTATTTTATAATCAATTCAATAAACTTGTTCAAATGTTTTTCACAGGATTCACTCGCCAACTTTTTGTTGATCCAAAAACCATTTTTACACATGATACAGGTGAACATGATGAAGCAAGGAAAACATAGAAAATGCCTTAGAAGAAAATAATGAAGTCTAGAAAGATGTATAGAACATGATGTAATTATGATAGTATGTTTCCCTTTAAATTGTAATAATAAATATGAAACGTTATAGTAAATGTCATGAGCTTTGATGATAACCCAATCATGCCCCGATCACCTTTTCCGCTGCGGGTCGGGGTGTGACAGATTGGTATCAGAGCCATGACTATAGGGATATATGATAGGTTATTAGACCCTTAGAGCCTATACTAAGTTGACTAGATCTTAATTGTTTATGTGGTTACATGCAAACTTATGATATTTATTTGTTTCATATTTGTTTATACTTACAGTCAAACATACGTACTTACATACACATTCATCATACATATTTCAATGTTCACACATTCAAATCATCTTCATACTTTCGTTATTCAAAGATTTTGTCGCATTTTTCATTCTTCAAATCTCATCAAAGTGAGTTCTGCGACGGGCATGTAGTAACTGGAAGGGTACAAGTACCGGTAGTCGGAACGTCCTGTCTAGGTTGGCATTCGTATAAATCCAATATAACGGACCAGTTTGCCTACCTGGGGACTAATGATGAGAGTACGAAGGACCTATTAGGCCAAAGCATGCCACACCAAACGTCGTTCGAACTAACCCCACTTTGAGGTGTCACCGTGTCCACACCTGGACACATTCCGAATATCATACGTTATATACATATTTCTCGATTTTCTCCGGGTTTTAGTGTACGTAACCAGGCTAACACATGCGAACCATATGAAAAACCCGGTATTCATGGGGGCCCACATGATTACGAAGGTGAAGTATGGCGGCATGCAAGGCCCAATTACGAGCAAAGCCCAAGACATCCTATGGATGTAGTAGATTCATTATTTATATTTATTTTATAAATGTTCATTCCTAAATACGACACCTGATCCCTAAATCATCCAACTCATACTCTTGATATGTATTCCTTGTAGATGTCTTCTAGCCTCGCTCGTAGGAAGATGAGAGCAGGAAAAGCCCGCGAGCGCATGGCTGCCCTAATCGCTCAACAAATGGCTGCCGTAATACCCGACATTGTAATCCAAGTCCAACAAGCACTTACCGCTAATCCTGTCAACCAAGAAGATCAAAATGTTATCAACCCTCCCCCAAATACCACTAAATGCACCTACAAGCATTTCAAATCATGCGACCCTCCAAAATACGAAGGGACTGAAGGTGTCACCGCTCTCCTCCATTGGTTTGAAGAAATGGAGAACACTTTTCTAAATTGCGATTGCCCCGATGATCGCAAAGTGCGATATGCTACTGGTCGTTTATTTGGAATAGCACTTACTTGGTGGAATACAGAGAAGGCCAAACGAGGTGTTGAAGATGCTATGACTTTAACTTGGGATGAATTGAAGGAAATCATGACCAGACGGTTTTGCCCAAGGAGCGAAATCAAGAAATTAGAAGATGAGTTCTATTCGTTGAAGCAAAAGGAAGGCGACCACACCACATACAACAAAAGATTCCTCGAGTTAAATCAAATGGTTCCCAACTTGTTCACTCCTCTTTACCGTTTGATCGAGCACTACATTCGAGGTCTTCCGTCAAAGATTCAGGACTCTGTAATAAGTACCACGCCTGGAACTTTGGAAGCAGCAATGGAGTTAGCTATAGAGCTCACCGAGAACCGCATTCGGAATAAAGACTTCAAGGAGGAGAAGAAGAAGGATAAAGCGTCAACTGAAACTTCAAACTCCACCCAAACCGAATCCCCTTCTCAACCCATTTCTAAGAGAAAACGAGACGGGCAACTTTTCGCTACCACCCAACGCAACCAACTAGCCTCACAAGCCATACCCATCCAAGCTATCCCAATCACGCAAATAGCACCCAACTCAACTTACCCAAATAAGAAACCATACCTTGGACCTCACCCTCCATGTAACACCTGTTTTTATCACCATCCATCTACCTTACCTTGTCGACTATGTGCGAATTGTGGACGCTATGGTCATTTGAGCAAGGTTTGCCGCACCCCTCAAAACCAAACCACACCCCCTACTCAAAATATGATCCAAACATATCCACAACCTCAATACCCCATGTTACCTTATGTTCGAGCTTGCTTTAATTGTGGCGACCCTACCCATTTCAGAAACACGTGCCCTCGATTGGTTAACATCATAAACGCCCAAGCTCAAGAAAACCCAGTTAACCAAGCAAATCAAGGAAACCTAATCCCTAGGCCACCAGCAAGAGGAAGAGTTTTCAACATCAACGCCAATCCTGTTGAAGTTAATGACGGCTCAAACGAAACCACCCAACTAGTCCCCTTCACCAAAAATCAAGATTCGACTCCAACCACTTAGTTTTATGTTTTTCTTTATGTTTTAAAGTCACATAGAACCAATCATAACTTACGGATAAAGCCAATGAAAATTTGACAAGAATATGGTGGATACGCCGCTGGTACTTCCTATATATAAGTATTCTTGTCAAAGGATCAAAGGCATTATCAGGCGGTTATGAGAAGTTCCATGTAGGATTTAGTAATGTCTTGGTCGTAGTTTGTTCATCATACATTTCAACGTATTTCAATTTCATCATTTAAAGAAGTTGAGCTATATCTCACTTCCACAAGGACTAACCTCTCCATCATAACAAACGAGAGAGGTACTGTCATCATTCAAACATGTATGCTATCAGAATTGAGACTCAAGTTTTGGATGTTGTGTTTGTTTTAGAGTCACATAGAACTAATCATAACTTGCGGATAAAGTCAATGAAAATTTGACAAGAATATGGTGGATACGCCGCTGGTACTTCCTATATATAAGTATTTTTGTCAAAGGATCAGAGGCATTATCAGGCGGTTATGAGAAGTTCCATGTAGGATTTAGTAATGTCTTGGTTGAAGTTTGTTCATCATACAACGTATTTCAATTTCATCATTTAAAGAAGTTGAGCTATGTCTCACTTCCACAAGGACTAACCTCTCCATCATAACAAACGAGAGAGGTACTGTCATCATTCAAACATGTATACTATCAGAATTAAGATTCAAACTTTGGTTGTTGTGTTTATTTATGTTCTAGAGTCACATAGGACTAATCATAACTTACTGATAAAACCAATGAAAATTTGACGAGAATATGGTGGATACGCCGCTGGTACTTCCTATATATAAGTATTCTTGCCAAAGGATCAGAGGCATTATCAGGCGGTTATGAGAAGTTCCATGTAGGATTTAGTAATTTCTTGGTTGAAGTTCGTTTTATACTCACTGATCTAGCATTTATATCATCTCATCATTTAAAAAGGGATTATGTCACCAATCAAACATGTATACTATCAGAATTAGGACTCAGACATTGGTTGTGGTGTTTATTTATGTTCTAGAGTCACATCATAGAACCAATCATAACTTACTGATAAAACCAATGAAAATTTGACAAGAATATGGTGGATACGCCGCTGGTACTTCCTATATATAAGTATTCTTGCCAAAGGATCAGAGGCATTGTCAGGCGGTTATGAGAAGTTCCATGTAGGATTTAGTAATTTCTTGGTTGAAGTTCGTTTTATACTCACTGATCTAGCATTTATATCATCTCATCATTTAAAATGGGATTATGTCACCAATCAAACATGTATCCTATCAGAATTAGGACTCAGACATTGGTTGTGGTGTTTATTTATGTTCTAGAGTCACATCATAGAACCAATCATAATTTACTGATAAAACCAATGAAAATTTGACAAGAATATAGTGGATACGCCGCTGGTACTTCCTATATAAGTATTCTTGCCAAAGGATCAGAGGTATTGTCAGGCGGTTATGAGAAGTTCCATGTAGGTTGTAGTATTAGAAGTTTTGTTCTAGGATATAACCTTATCTTTCCAAACATATCAAAACTCTTGCGCATGAAATCATGCTTAGTGAATCAACTCCGCTTATCAATATTTTTACCGTAGGCAACAAAAAGCGATTCCTGTAGCAGGGTACTTAACCCTTACAAGGAACGTTACCGCCTCAACCAAAAATTTAAACTCTTACTCTTTTTCTAAGTATTTAATGGTCAATTAAAACACCGATCCTTTTGAGACAAATATGTCACTACTTAAATTTCGGGACGAAATTTCTAAAAAGTAGGGGATACTGTAACATCCGTCAAAAACTGGATTTACCAAACCCGCTCAGTTTATTAACCGAACAACCAGTTAAAAATTTCGTGGCGTATTTAATGCCCAAATTAATTTTAAACGATACATAATTAATAAGTATATTGGATTATAAAAGTTATATATGAAAAAGTATTAAAAATAATGAAACAAAAATAAAACCAGGCTGCTGGGATTCGAACCCGGGTCAGCCAGGTCAACATGGTCAACAAAGTCTTAACTCCCACACTTCCAACCACTGCGCCACTTGTGTTCCTTGTTCATTATTAGAAACAATTAATTCCAATACACAAACTCGAATTCAAAACTGACGCGCCCAAATCGCAGTCGTCGGAAATTCCGACGATTTCGCCGAGATTGGACGGTTTCTTCTGTTTTAACCGACGCATTAACCTTAACATCGGTTATAACCGATGTCCAGTCCGCGACATCAGTCATAACCGCCGGAGAAATATTTAACCGACGAATCAAGACGGTAAACGGACCAAATTCGTCGATGTTCTGCCCTATAAATACACCCTTTAACTTCTGATAAACTTTTCGCTCACAATCACACCCATTCTCGACGAAATATTACTCGCCGGAAAATTTCTGCAACTCGCCGGAAAACCGAACCCCTTCACTTCTGTGCCTTACTCTAAAAACAGAACACCTAGAGCTCATACCGAAGCCACCCACACTCACCTCAAGCTTCCTGAAGACCCTCTGCCGCAAGACACACGTCGCCGGAATAACCTGCTATCATCGGAAATTTTGCCGGCGAAACAGAGGATCTCTGTTCAGTATATCTTACACCTAATCTCTCTCGTTTTTATTAATCTCACATGTATCTAATCACAACTTACTAAAGAAACTGATTATTTTTGTCAAAACAGTCGGACATCGATTCTGGTTAAGTTTAACGAAGAAGATAAAGTCTTCGGTTATAAAATATATTTAATTTAAATCAAGTTATATCTCGGGTTAGACACACAGTCCAGCGGTGGACTGTGTGCAAATAAACACGCATACGTCCCGAGTTCGATTCTTGTCACACGCACACTCGCCTTAATAAAAATGTTCCTTTTTAAAACTGAACCGGATTCACTCGCAAATAGATTTTAAGTTTAATGAAAACCGGAATAATAACCAAGATAGACACACCATCCAGTGGTGGACTGTGTGCGCGTGTAAATCATACAGTCCAGCGGTGGACTGTGTGTCAAACTAAACCACAGGTCCCGGGTTCGAGACCTGTGGCGAGCACCGAGTCATGCATTAAAACCGTTTTTAAAATAAATGATTTTCGGATTAATTCAATTAGTATATAAATATAATTAAAAACAGAAATATTTCGGGTTAGACACGTAGCTCAGTTGGTAGAGCTGCGTGCACGCATACGGGAGGTCACGAGTTCGAACCTCACTCAGCGCACATAATAACACAATCAAACCGGTCAACAGGTCAACGGTCAACAAGTCAACGGTCAAAAGTCAACATTTTTTTATTATTTTTATTTATTTATTTTATTTAAAAATCAATTAAAAATACTTAAAAATAACATTTTTAAAGTTAGAAAATAGCCTTAAACTCACAAAAATATATCCAATAATCCTACTAAAGTTGATTAATAAAATCCGCTTATTTACCAAACCATTATGTTATTATCTAGGTTAGTTTCACTCGTGGTTAAATCAAACTTCGTGCGCATTCAACGTCATCAACCGAACGCACCCAATGTGAGTGAATCTTACAACTCCCCTTTTTAATTACACGTTTTGGGGTGTGTCACGTGTCACTAAAATTAACTCGTTTATTTAAACTTGTGCCATACCATATTGTGATCTAAACTTAGAATGTAAATATTGTTTGTAGTTATCTATTTTATATTGTCAAGTTGTATGCAAATCATTCATTAGGCCCATCAGTTCCTCGTGGAAGACGAGTTGAGCAACGCGTGCCTCAAAACAATCTATTATTGTATGTGTGTGCATTACTTAATGATTAAGTGTTTTATGAATAAGTTTACATCTATATTTATTCATATGTGGTTGTGCACTTTATTTTATAATCAATTCAATAAACTTGTTCAAATGTTTTTCATAGGATTCACTCGCCAACTTTTTGTTGATCCAAAAACCATTTTTACACATGATACAGGTGAACAGGATGAAGCAAGGAAAACAAGGAAATGCCTTAGAAGAAAATAATGAAGTCTAGAAAGATGTATAGAACATGATGTAATTATGATAGTATGTTTCCCTTTAAATTGTAATAATAAATATGAAACGTTATAATAAATGTCATGAGCTTTGATGATAACCCAATCATGCACCGATCACCTTTTCCGCTGCGGGTCGGGGTGTGACATCTCGCGGCCCGCAACAGCCCCTTGGCAACTTTCAAAGTTTGATACTTTTAACCCCTTAACTTATTAAAGCTTCTAGAAACCTTTTTAAACACCTTTTTAGCACTTTTAGCCCTTCGTAGCCAATACTTGGCATACCCGGGATTATGCCCGGACATTGTCGAGCTCTCGGTTCGTTAAAAGGTCACTCAGAGGTATAAATTAACTTGTTGACACTTTTAATCCCTCCATTATCCAACTTTCACATATTTACAAATTGAACCCTCTCGTCAAACAAATGGCACGTATGAGAGTTGGGACTTCACAAAGGATCACTCAGAGTCTTATTATAAGCATGTTGATTCCGATGTCACTCAGAGGCTGGGCATGTTGATTCCGATGTCACTCAGAGGCTGGGCATGTTGACATATCAGTCACTTAGAGGCCAAATTTTCAAGCATGTTGACATATCAGTCATTCAGAGGCTAATGATTTAAGCATGTTGACATATCGGTCACTCAGAGGCTGTTATTTATACATGTTGACATCGGACCGTCACTCAGAGGCTCAGTTTGAGCATGTTGACGCCTTTAGTCCTTATTGGTCTTTAACAGACTTTATTTAAAATACAACACATGTCACTATACTATTGGACACGATTTTTACAGGGTGTTACAATTTCTTATATAGTTTTTTGCCAATTATCTTACACACCTTTATATTCTATTTCTTATATAGTTTGAATAATACATTATCTCAAAATAACAATGTATAATTTTTGAATTTGATTACTAACTATATAATTTTTTATTTATTTAACGTGTGTAATTCACGGATTTCTAATATTAATAATAATAATAATAATATAACAAATGAGAAAAATAAATAACTTAATCAAACAAACAAAAATAAAAAGTAAACACAAAAAAAAACTATAATACAAAAGAAAAGAACTATAAAAATTACACATTTTATCTTTTAGTTATAGTAACATAAAAAATTATTACCAGTCAATATAAATGAGAGAAAATGCAACGACTTTTTAAATAAACTACATTCATTGTTATTATTGAAGTTAAAATGCAGAACTTACAAATTGACCTATAGTTAAAAGACGTACACTGATTTACTCGTTTTTTTATTAAGAATGACTCCTTTTTTAAATATTATAAGTCAGCGTGTGTAATAGAATGTTATTATTTATGGCCGTGATATTTTGATAATTTAAAATAGGGTTATTACATATATCCTTCTATTTAAAATTCTAATTACATATTTATCCGGTTCAAAAATTAAATTATATATTTTTCTTTCTTCTTACAAAATGACACAAATATCATTTCAAACATAAGGCTCCTCCCTAGTTATGGCAATAATCGGTTACCGGTGAACCACCAATCCTAACCGCCGATAAAAACTGGCAACGAGAAGAGAACCTGTGACGATAACCGCTAACACACCATCGTATTCAGAACCATAACCATCGGAGAAGAGAACATGAGCGTTTAATGTTCAAAGTTTTCTATGAACAGATTAGAATCATTTATACATTGGATTGTGTGAAATCAATATTATATAAAAAGGACTCGCGGGAGAGGTGAAAAAGGCTGCTAATAGATTTAAAATTGAAAAATGTATCCACTTTTCGTTTGAATTACGTACAGTGATGATGGATTATTAGGCTACTTGGTGTGGGTGATGAGCCTCCTTAAAAGATGACTTGCCATTTTAGCGTAACATCAGAGTCCTTGGAGAATGCCCCTCCAATGATGGAACCAAGCAAATGGGTGACGATCCGACTCCACCTAGTTAATTTAATTTTCTTTTTTTTAATTCACCTCCCCACCGCCGCCACCACCACCACCACCTATTCTGTCAAGTTCATCACACCACCGCCACCACCACCACCTTTTTCTGTCAAATTCATCACACCACCGCCACCACCACCACCACCACCACCTCTTCTCCCTACAAAAACCGCCACACTTCTCTCTCCACCTACCCAAACACCACCGCCACCTACTTTTTTTGTCCCCACTCGGCCCGTCTCCAACGGCTCCTAGAAGACTTCCGCGACGACGCCGGACCACCCAGGGCGGTGTTGGAGGGGTGTTGACGGGCCAGGCCGGGCCTGGACGACCCCCCACACCAAGTGGCCTTAGAGTTTTGTCCATAAGTTGAATATAATATAATATAATGGTTCAACAATAAAAAAAATTATTGGAATTAATAATTCTAAGTTTCACATGTTGGCCGATAATAATCCTAACTTAGAAAATTCCTTCCAACAATTCTAACTTGTACGAATTTGGCTTCTATCCATCTTTTGCTAACTGGGTTATAACTCAATTAGTTTTTTTGATGATATGGCTGATGATGTGAACACAACTTTGTTATTTGTTGACTTGGCTGCTTTTGTGGCACCATCACCACCTCCACCTCTTCAACCACTACCACCTTCACCTCCTCCTCCAACGCCACCACCTCATCCACCACCACCATCTCTTCCGGCCATCATCATTATCTACCACCATCACCTCCGACCACCTCCATTGCCACCAGCATCCACTGTCTACCACCACTAATTCACCACTGGAAAAACACTATCACCTCCAACCACCTCCATCATTTGCCACCGGGAACCTCCGTTACCATAACCACCTCTACTCCATTTTTAAACTTTACCACTGATTCCTAATGAATTCTTCAATAATCAATTCACTCATGGATTCCTTAAAACCCAATTCACTCAACTAATGAACCGGCCCGAATAATTAGAAGCAATTTCATCATGTTCTTTGGAATACACATAACCTATTGTCAAAAGAAAGCTTTTATCAGAAAATTAAAGATACATGAAGAAACATTAGATTCATGGTATCCACAATATATTATAAAATAGCCAGAACCCATTTGAGCCGAAGCAAACCCATATGAATCTGGTTCACATAATCTATGGGTGGGTTCACAGTCATCCGAGTTGATTCATTGGTTGAGTGAACCAGGTTTTAAAGAATCCATGGGTGGATTGAAGAATTCATCAATAGAAATTAGTGGTAAAGTTTAAAGATGATGGAGTGGAGGTGGTGATGGTGACAGAGGTTTCCGGTGGCAGATGATAGAGGTGGTTGGAGGTGATAGTGTTTATCGGTGGTGAATTGGTGGTGCAGTGGCAGACGGTTGATGGTGGTGGCGGTGGAGTTGGTCGGAGGTGATGGTGGTGGCTGGAGGAGGAGGTGGTGATGGTGCCAAATAACCAGCCAAGTCAACAAATAACAAAGTTGTGTCTACATCATCAACCACGTCAGCAAAAAACTAACTGGGTTCTAACCCAGTAAGCAAAGGATCGATAGGAGCCAAATTCTTACAAGTTGAGATTGTTGGATGGAATTTCTTAAGTTGAGATTATTATTGGTCAACAGGTGAAACTTAGGATTATTAAAATCCAACAACTCTAAAAATAGAAGCTAGGTTTAATGTGTTTGATTAACGATTTTGATTTACTAATCGTAGGTTTATTATTTATGGTTTAGCAAACAAAAAGGGTAAAACAGTCGTCCTCTAATTCATTTTTAATTTTAATGAACTGGGTACATATATGATATTTTTAGCTTTTAGTAAGGGGAAATATGTAATTAAAATTTTAGATTGGGTAAATATGTAATTTATTAACTTTGTAGGGGAATATATGTAATTGCCCCATTAGAGTAATGGGCCAAGTTTACTTAAAATATGATGTATTAATTAATAATTAATTTTGATTAAAATTAGTAGACCTTTAGACTTTATAAATACAAATATTAAAAAACTAATATATAAAAGTTATCTTAATTTAAAAATATGATAAAATATATTTAGATGAAAAAGTTAAAGGTGGAGGTTAAAAACTAATATATAAAAGTTATCTTAATTTATCACTTTGTAAAGTCTTAACCGACCCACCCCATCTATGATATTTCTTTATTAACCATAAGGATGAGAACTAGCTAAAAAGGAAGAAACTTAATGACTCCCATCTTTTATTTTGAACGGCTACCTCAATATATTTTTGTCATTGCTTTTTTTTGGGTTCTATATGCTGAAAACAAATCATATAATAACATTGCTAATAAATATGAAGGTATATAACATAACACTCCTCCCCTCATAGCATGCGAGTCCTTATTATTTTATTCCATTCGCTGGATTCTAGAAATCTGATCCATTAAATGAAAAATCTCACGTTAAAATTAGCCATTCAAAAAGAAAAGTTATATATAATGTTTTATCATTTTAAAAAGTGACGTCTTTTGTTTTTCATGCAAAAGGAGATGCCAAATATATATACTTTTGCAAACCAAACGTGATGATTAGATTTTCAAAAGTTGTCAGAATAAACTAGCGTTTAACCAACACGAGTCTAATTTTCTAGCTTATATACATAATATCTATATTATACATGTTTTAAACTCTCAACCTTTAGATTGTTACGTACACCATTTACCAACATGGGGATGACTAACAACATATTAGAGTCTATTAACTTGCTTGTGTGTGGATACAAACAAAGAGAGACCAAGTTACTTGTCATCCAAAGTATTTGTTTGTTTTTCAGTTTTCTTGCTTCAAAAATTGTAATCCTAAATGCCAACAGTTCGTTTTTCAGTTTTCTCAAGTTGTATGCATTTGGATATTAGTCGGAAATTTTATAGTGTTTAATACTTTTGTAGTAATTCTTTTAGTAAATGACGGATGGTTGTAAATACTTCTATCCTATATGTTATAGGAGTTGAACCCTTAACTCTGCATAGAGCGACAGACACCTTATCACCACACTATGTCCCTTAAAATTAACCACTGTAGTAGTAATTTAAAAACCCGTATACAAACCCTAGGACTTATTTTTTGCCGCCACCATAAATCAGAGAAGACGCAACTATTGGATTGACTAGACACCGAGAGTTGTTGGCTAGTTGCCAACTTGCCATCATTGATGTTGTGTTTCTTTTTTTTTTTTTAATTTATCATATAATAATGGTTATGAGTGAGGGATGAAACCAAAAGATAACAAGGAGAGGAGAGACCTTAGTTTTATAAATTGCGCATGAGGCAGCGTCTTAAGCTACACAAGGCACGTGAAATACAAGAAGTGCTCCGACGCATATTTTTTTGGCAAAAATCCCTCTCGAGACGCGCGCCTCACATGTTTATCAATTTTTTTGTGCAACAAACTGTTTTAAAATAGGGTTTTTGGCGTGTACATTTAGATAAAATCATATCTAAACCCTTTATTTTGGATAAGGGATGTTAAAAATATACGGGACATATAAAAAGTTTTATATCACTACCATGCGCCTCGGGTACGAAAAGCCCACCGCTTTTACGTCTCGGTTTTAAACCTTGTTGCTTTTGTGTGATTCTCGCTTTAAAATACCAAGGGAGAGGAGGTAAGTCGTCTTTTGGCCTAATAGCACCGTGTTTTAACTCCACCAAAGTGATGTGAACAATCAGGGGCGGACCTACCTTATTGGTAGAGGTAGCCTCCGCTATCCCTTGGCGCTCCGACGGTAGTGTAAATTTTTGAAAAATTTAACATTTTTTTAATTTCGTTACCCTTTTTCTATAAGATATTACCCCTATAAAGATTTTCTAAATCCATGACTGTGAACAATAATAGATTTTGGAAGTGAATAATAGATTTTGGAAGTGAATTTTAGGGGCTGTGTTCCCCAACAAAAGAGATTTAGAGAAGAAAGAAATATTTTTTTATATTCTTTTCTTATTTATTTATTTATTTATTATTATTTATACAATAATTAAATAAACGTGTGCTGGAATATATTTGTGGACTGAGGCTGTTACATGATTTGTACATAAATACAAATTTTTATTTTCATTTGATGTTAATTCGATTGGTCTCCATTGCTATAAAGGGACGTTAATGGACACAAGCCATAAATCTCTCTAACCGAATCTCCTCCACTAAACTCTCCCTCACCTCACTCCCAACTCAAAATGGAAGAGAATCCAATCATTACAACTGAAAATTCTTTGTAAGTCGTTAAGATTTTAGTTCAAATATGTGTTTTTCATTTGGGTTTTATTAAATCATGCTGTAAATGATGTAACCTGAGTTGTATAGATTGTATATCTTTAGCTAGTTTTGTTGCACAATAAGTGTTCGATGAAATGCCCCAATCAGATTTTCAAGGATATTGCCATTCGTTTTTCACAAATTTTGTTTTTAAAAGAAACAGAGTAACATTTACAACTACATTGAACTGTTATGTAAAGATTTGAGTGTTCAATTTCAGGAAAAAGATGGAAGAAGAAAGATCAGAAAGTATTATGACCAAGCTCTTAGCAGACTTAAATTTAACTGCAAGAAAACTCCTTTTTCGGGTCATTTCCACTGGCCCGATTCCACAGCACATAGCATTCATCATGGATGGAAACCGGAGGTTCGCCAAGAAGTGGAAGCTAACAGAGGGTGGGGGCCACAAAGCCGGATTCTTGTCGCTCATGTCGGTTCTAAAATACTGCTATGAAATAGGTGTGAAGTATGTGACTGTTTACGCTTTCAGTATTGATAACTTCAATAGACGCCCGGATGAAGTACAATATGTAATGGACTTGATGCAGGAAAAGATTGAAGGGTTTATGGAAGAATTAACAATTGTGAACAGGTATGGTGTTAGAGTCTTGTTTATCGGCGATCTTAAACGGTTATACGAGCCCGTCAGAGTTGCAGCCGAGAAAGCCATGGAGGCCACTGTTAACAACACACATACATATCTTTTAGTATGTGTTGCTTACACTTCTTCACACGAAATCCCGCATGCCATTTATGAATCTTGTGAAGAAAAGAGTGGTGGATCCGGAGTTATGATTAATGGAAATGGAAGTGTGAATGGAGATGACAGTGAAGAAAAGAGTGGTGGAACTGGAGTTGTGATTAATGGAAATGGAAGTGTGAACGGAGATTACAGTAATGGAGATCATGAGGAGGAGGTTAAAGTGGTGGATATTGATAAACATATGTATATGGCAGTGGCTCCTGATCCTGATATTTTGGTCAGGAGCTCAGGGGAGACGAGGTTGAGTAACTTTTTGCTGTGGCAAACCACCAATTGCGTGTTGTATTCGCCGAAAGCGTTGTGGCCAGAGATGGGGCTGTGGCAGGTGGTTTGGGGGATCTTGAAGTATCAGAAGAATTATAATTATTTGGAGAAGAAGAAGAAGCAGGCTTGATGTTGAAAGTAGAGGTTAATGACTTAATGGTGACACCCTCACAAACCAATAAATTAGTTTCCAAAACTACATGTTTTAAATAAGGGAGTTAATATTCACACATCCATTTCCTCCTCTCTATACATACCAAAAAAGATGCGAGAATAGGATACTGGGGTATGGGGATAGTTGAGAGATTTTAAATAATTGGTCGTGTGCTTTAGATGACTAGTTTGTACACACTTCATTTGATTAAAGATTGTTTGCTATTGATCCTATTAGATAACTTTAATATTAGAGTAAATTTCACTTTCCGATTAATCCTATTTCACTTCTCAATTAATCCTTTTTTCCAACTTGGTGTGTTACAAATTTTATAATTTCCTTTGGCGTATGACTTAGATTGTATATCTTGAAAAGTGATTCGATTGATGGGGTTTGGTATAATACTTATGAGATCGATGATATTATTAGATTGATATTCAACAAAAAATCTAAAACATGTTTCAACACGTGTTGTACTTTCACTTATTTTGAGACTTGTACTTTGTTGCGGTCATGGGTGAAGCTTCATAGGAGCCAGGGGCTCCCCCCTCCCCCCCCCCCCCTTTTTTTACTTCGTGGTTTTACCAAAAGTTCCCGATTTTTGTTTTCATAGTTGTGTTTAAGTAGGTAAACTATTCGGTTAGAACAATTACAATACTAGTCCCTCAAATATCTTACTATGGCACTATTAGTTCAAACTAGAATTGCAACAAAACAGAGATCATACATGGTACACTTAAAACAGAGATATGTTCTCAGATTTTATGTCAAGTAATTTACATGTTACTATGATCATTGACAGAAATCATACATTGTCGTAGTTACGTAAACTATTTTATTTTTTCAAAATGACATGCAAAGATCATCATAAAAAGTGTTTCTGGGTGTTATTTTTTTGTTCTACAGAATTACATGCTGATTCTAAAAGAGAGTGCATTTTGTATAATGTTTTAGCAATGAAAGCACTTTCTTGGAAGTAAAACTAGGGTTTTTCGTATGGGTTTTGGTCTTGCAAAATCCAAACGAAACCGATCTGAGGAAACCAAATTCATATATATACTAATTTCTTATGCAAATTGAAACATTCATTACAAGAAGGAATTACTTTACTATATAAGGGTTTTTTCATTGCTACTCCATTTAATATACATTTTAGTTATCTTGATAATGAGGTATTCTTTTCCTGAATATTGTAAATGACTACCTTTTAAATGGAATAACTCAATTTCCACTTACTAGAACACCTAAACAGTCGTTATAACGTGTCTTGTACTTTGAGGCTTGTATTTTTTCGTTGATGAAGTCTAAATAGGCTGTCATTCTTGTTGGAATCACTTTCTTAATAAATATATATTTTTTTTAACTCCTCAACTTCTGTCGAATCTGACTTTGTTTTTTCTGTCCTTTTCCTTAGCAGTGGGATTTTGTTGGTATAATTTACTGAGTTTCTGTCCTCGCTTTTCGAGCTCTCTTTGATTTTGAATTTTCAACACACTTATACCGTTGGGAATGTGACATTTAAGATGCTAACACTTGTACTTCGGGTGTAGATAGGTTGTTGCTTTCATCGAGGATTGCTCTCTTCTCATCATTTGTTTTCTGTTTCTTATATTGACAAGAAAATTAATGTGGCCATCTTTATAGAGAAGAATATATACATGTCATGTCGATGCGACTACTGATTAAATAAGAGTAAAACAGATGCATGTTGATGGATTTGCGTTCACATGAATGCTGCAAATTGAATAATGACGATGGACTAAGCTCATACCTTATTCACTAAGCTCAAGACGTGGCAAAGCTGACCGTTTACTTATGAATGGGTCAATTCCAGTTCCGTTAAACGTTTTTACGGTTTTATAAAAATATTAGGTAAAAGGAAACGGATCAAGTGGTCAAAAGTGGATCAAGTGTTATTAATTCACAAAACTCTCTAAACTAGTCTATTCAGAAGTTGGAATAAATATGAAAATAGTAGCATTTATGTAATCATATTCACACGCTTTTCGCTCATAAAAAAATTAGTAATTTTGTGCAAAAACGCAATTTCAACTCACCCGTTCATCTTGCTACATCTGACTAAGCTCTGACCCTAGCATGAACTCGTATTATGTTGATTGACACTGTGTTAGGGTTGATAATCTCATTCTCATTACTGAAAAAAAATGATAGCAAATGGTATGTTAAGCTCTTGTTGTATGTGATTCTTGAAAATTTGAAACAATCTATAGTAGATTTTAGATGTAACCAAAACCATTAGAAATATTGTTAAGCTCAGTTTTAATGCATGTTCCTTTGATTATTGATGCACATGTAATATCAATTTGTACCCGATCGCCTTTTACACATAAAGAAAACAATTTACACAACCTGCACACACCACCAGAACATCATTGTTGCATCAAAACAATTTACATACTCTTAAATCTTAATTATCTCTTCTATGTACATCTATAAATCTTCAGATCTCTTCCTCCCTAGATACTTTTACAAATGAACCCCTTGTACTAAACAACGTTTGCAACCTAGTACTTACAACTAGTGCCTTTTGAAATGAATCAAACCCATTACAATATGAAAACGACAATGGTTATACCCTCGGGTTTACATAGTAGAGGAATTGTTTACCGGGCTTAAATAGATATCTAGAACCATATGTTGAGCGGGTTACATCAACTAATAGATGATATTGCAGCACAACATATAGAAGGACCGGCGTGATAGCAAACACACTAATAAAGATAGGTATCCATTTCATTTCTTTATGGTATAGTATGAAGAAGCTGACACTGAAAGTAATCATCATGGTTGTTATAGAGAGGAAAAGAGTTGCTAGACCTAACATCAGCTTTGTAGGTAATGTTTCCACAAAATCACGTTCCGCGTAACGAGATGTGAGGATGGATAAGAAGGTGAGTATGGAAGCTGATGATAAGAACAAGGATATGGCATCTGCCACTACAAACACAACGAAGATTGATTCCCGATAGAAGATCGGAATACCATAGTTTTGACTATATCCACCCGGAATTGTAAAAGCCGCTGCAAATACTATCGTGGCAATAAGCGCCGCAACAACCATACATTGACTAGCTGTTCCTTTCATCCATTTTTCGCCTTCTACAATAAGTTCTTTGTGTTCCTCGGTGAATAACTCGCGTGGTGTTAGACCATCTTTGTTCTTCCTTTCTCTATAAGAAGGGGGGATCATATTCCTTACTTCCTACAACACAATCAACCTCTAATAGTTATACACTACTTTATGGTAATACTAATATAGACACTCTTATCACCAATGACTTTAATACGAATATATGTACCTTAAACCATAACAATTCTCTCTGCATCTGTAAAGCAGCCCCGGACACATCAGCAAGTCGCTCTTTCGTGGCACTCTTTCCGGCTAAGTGCAACATGTTGTTCTCGTCTGCATCTCGGAGGGGAGTTATCAAATCCTTCATTGAGCCTATCTCATACAATAGATTGTAGATACCCTCATGACGATATTTGACAGCAATATGAAATATAGTTTGATTGCAATCATTTACCTTCCACATCAGATCAGGATATCTACGGATGAGCTCAACTAAAAATTTAGTATTGCCCATTTCTGCAGCAATAAATAGTACTCGAGAAGAGTGTGTTTCCTTTAAAGTTGACGCAGCACGCATTTTGGCAATATGTTTCGAAACAAGCTTTTGTAGGTACCGAACTTGATCTTTCTTTCCAGATTCTCGCTTGAGTATGTTTTGCGTGTTAACATGCATGCTAACAATATGATCAGAAATGAGTTTTTGTAGCTCGACAGCGTGATCTCCCTTACCTGAAACTGGCTTATTGCCTTGCTTAATCATGTTCTTTGTTTCAACATGCATATTCACAAGATGTTCGGAAATTAGTTTCTGTAATTGCAGAACTTGATCAGCATTTGGTGACCCTCTCATTATGATTTGGGTTTCTACATCCAGTTTGTCAAGAAGTTCAGAAATGAGTTTTTGTAGTTGCAAAGTTTGAACGACCTTTTCTGAAGTTAGCTTCTCCTCTTGTTTAATCGAATCAGGTGAACCTCGCAGTATTTCATCAATTTTATGCCCAGGCTTTTTGGCAATATCTTCCCAAACAATTTTTAGTAGTTGCAGTGCTTCACTTTCCTTTTCATAAACTCCCACATTTAAACTAACTAATGCCAAAACTGAAAGCAACAACAAGAAAAAAGGGTCAAATTGATATACAATATGATCCTCAATATCCCGTCAAATTGTCTATTTGCGTGCTTGTTTATGAGTTTATGAATTGGTATAAATGTATAAAACAATATTAACTAAATAATTAACATGATAAGGAGAATGAGACATTACAAGTAGAGATGTTTACCGGAATTGATACTTCTTTCCATGACACTACAGTTTGTTTCAGAAAACGCATCAGGCTTTCGGGCCAAAATTCCAAGTAGATTCCCAGTTTCAAGCTTCGGATGCTTTTTAACTATCTGCAGGGCGACATCTAAAAGATGTTCCAATCACTTTGAGTTTCAATAAAAGCAACTATGAAACCAAACACTTAAAACACTCTACATTAACTAATAACATAACTTCTGTTTAATATTTAATTTCTAAATCAATTTTAACACTTACACAATAAATACTAAAAATAAATTATGATGAACCAAACATACTAGCCAAGATGCTTACCGAACATATCAGCCTCCACACATTTCTCAAGAAGCCAACCGCGATTCTGAGGATTCCAACCATCATCATTCAACTCGTTTGAATTTTCATACAGATACTTCACCACTTCATAATTCCCATGCAAAGCAGCCGAATACAACGGCATCATTTGTCCCCAAGCACCAGGGATTATCAGCAAGCCCCTATTCTTTTCCACCATTATCCTAACAGTTTTAATATTTCCAGCTGCAGCTGCTAAATAGAGCGCGGTGTTGGAATTTTCATTTACAAGCTCCAAGTCTTCCTCTTTCATCATATCCACTAGATTTTTCACAAACTTCTCCACATGTTTGCTTGTTTTCACCGATGCTGCAACGTGAAGTGCTGTTTCCCCATTCTCAGTGATGCTATACCTTACCAACTCCGCGTCCGTTGTCAAGAATGGCTTTTGCGGCTTTCCAATTACATTTAACCGATGCCTCGTATAGAGGTACACAAAATTTGAAGTACATTTCTCTTTTAGCTTCAATCCATGCAACCATTACTTAATTAGCACCCTACTCATGTCAATATAACTTTCCCTAAAACTAGAGTAAAGTACACGGATGGTCCTTGTGGTTTACCAAAATTCTGGATTTGGTCCTTAGCTTTTCAAATGTAGACAGATGGTCCCTGTGGTTTACACTTTATAACGCATTTAGTCCCAAACCAACACATCTAAAAGTTTCCGCAAGTCCAAGTTAGAGGCTAAATGTGTTACAAAGTGCAAACACATGGACCATCCATATGGAAAAAGCTGGGGATTAAATGCGTTACAAAAGCAAACCATAGGAACCATCCGTGTACTTTTGAAAATCTAGGGATTAGATGTAAAATTTTAGTAAACCACAGGACCATCCGTGTACTTTACTCCTAAAACTAATTAGCATCAATTCAAATGCATATGGGCAATAGTTAATATTGACTTAAGTGACATCAAAACTAACATATTACAGTAAATATAGTATAAACAAGCAAAATGTAATCAAACCGAAACTACCTGCAATCAGAGACCGATTGGGTAGGTTCCGTCGATTGGATTTTAATCGTCTTGTGTTGGCAAATGAAGCAGCATGAGCGTTGAGTTGCTGGTGATGGTTCAAGGGTTTCTGCTCATCTATTGAGGTTAACTGAGCACATGTTTCCTTCTTCATCTGTACATCCATATCCATATATACCATTATTATTTAATAAGTAAACTGTACCAAAATGAGTGATACAACTGAAAATACCTCTAGGGACAGCAGGAGTGAGTGATTGTTATGTGTGGTTGAATGAATGAAAAAATGGAAGGCTGTGAGTTGAGTTGTGTAATCTATCATTTGAACATATGTTCCATGATAATATATGGAATCTATACTTTTAAAGTCAACGTCAACGTGTATAGAAAGTCAAAAAAGAAAAGAAAGCATATTGTTATTTTCTTTTTAGTGACAAATGTTCACGTTTTGTTTATGTCGGCAGACCTACATTGGTGAAGAAAACATTTATATGTATTTTAATATCCAAAATTCTAGTGAAATCATATGTGACAGCTATAAATAAAATTGGCTATCAAACAACCATCATATTTCGTCTAGTGGTTATGTATTGAGTCACTTCTATGTTACTGCTAGCTCATTTGTTTGAAGCTGCACTATATATTTCCTATAATTATTTATTGGATCTTTTTTTTTTTGGCTTTGATAGCCAGTAGCTACTACTAACCCAAAATTTTCAACCTAGTAATTACCTATCTTTTTAGGTTCGTTTGTTGAAATGTCATATATATTTTTTTTATAATTTCTAAATTTTACTAAAGATAAAACAAACATGATTTGTAGATTTTTAAGTTGTTTACGCTTGTAGCGTAATGAAAAGAATAGAGATATTGGTGACCTCACCCGGTAAAAAATAATTGTCTAAAGACCAAAACATGTTTTGACACGGTAAAAACGTTGGGTTTGCCACATTTGATAGTGTATACACATGTAATTGATCATGAACAATTTATTGACATTGTGTTTTATCAGTTAATTGTTTGTTTACATTGTGTTTTGACCAGTTATCGGTTTAATGAAGGACATGTATTTGTAGTTATTGATGTTGTGTTTGTTCAATTATTGGTTCATCAAGATGTGTTATACTAGTTATTGATGTGTATTTTTTTGCCGGTGTGTTATAAGATTTTATGTGTTATTCACAAAGTGTTATATTTTGTTTTTTTACACAGTCTGTATATAAATTGTGTGTCGAATAGTATTGTTATCATGTTTTGTGTTAGTATAATGAGTTTGTTTCGTCAAAACTATTTTGTGTGTTATATAGTGTGTTTTACGTATTTTGCAATGATCGAATGGTGTTTATGAGATTTGGTAAAACACACAATTCTTTTAAATAGATTATTTAAACTTTAAAAGACAATGCTCACCCAAACACACTATCAAAACACACAATTCATAATTATTAAACACACACTCCCTTATTACACATGATCTAGTCTATAAAACACGCCATCATATAAAACACACCACATTGTCATATAAAACACCAATACTAGTAAAACATATCAACAACTTGAAACGTAATTCTTTTAGATATGTAGCAATATGGTACTTATATTAAAGATAAAAAACGCTCGTTATTATGATGTAACTTTTTTTTAAAAAACGTATAAAAATTTATTGACGTTTTAAAAAGACGGGGAAAGTTGCATGTGACTTGCATGTGGGTTCATAAATTTAAGGCACACAAAATTTACTTTTATACCCTTAATCTAATAAATGAATCAATTTAATTAAAAAAAATATTACAATTTTACCACCCATTTAATCGCATCCATCAGTTATCCTAATCAATGGTCATGATAACTTCTTACACTTTTAGAAGAAAAAAAAAACACTTTGTAGAGGAATCCCACCCTAACAATATCTATATATCAAACTATATACATAACAGATTCAGTCGGGCCCCATTTGATAAGTTACATTCAGTGGTTCGGTGCTTAGTTCATATTAGGTGAGTTAAATAATCACATTCAGTGGTTCGCATTTTGTAATTCGGTGCGCCATATTCATTTTTGCTAAAAACAATGTAACTATATATACACATATATAATACCACATACTATTGGAGATTATGAAAGCAAATAAAAACAATTTAAATTTTCAACAAGGTTGCGAAAATATAAATCCACACACATAAGTTTTATTAATGAATTTTGGGTTTATCTAATTTGAAAAAAAAACTTTTTTTTAACTTGTGACCGTTCAACGGTCACATCACCATTTCCAATGCAAATGAGGCCCGTGGTGATTGTGGGATAGCCCACGAAAACAATGACCCTAGGAAGAAGGGGCGGTGTTGGGTTGGGTGATGGTTCTACATGGCAGGCCCATGAGCTTTCATGGTTCCATATCGAAAGGTCTTATAGTTTCTATGTTCTGAACAGGATAGTCACATCCGAGTTGCTCGAGAGAAGACTAAATATATCACACCCAACTGATGCGGAAAAATCAGGGTGGGACGAAATAGATTGCTTGAGACTTCATAACGCTATGGGATAGCAAGTACATGGTACAATTTCCAGAATACAACATCATGGATAACTATTTTCGAATACAACAACTTTAATGTTACAATTCTAGTTGTCACACCCCGGTTTTCCAACCCGAAATCCATACACCGGTGGGCCCGGGTGAGAGTATCGTAACGTCAGTTGATAATCATCATAATCAATTAAACACGGCACAGCGGAAGTATTGGAGTAAAATTACTATTACAAACTGAATGATCGAAAATACAAAATAATATACAGGCTTGTAATAGAATATCCATAGGCGGATCATTAAATGTACAAGAAAGAATACAAAATAGACTTTGGGCAGATTTATGATTTGCAAGATCCTCTTATCACTACCGAGCACCTCCGGCCTATTTTCGTATTGTACCTGCAATTTAGTCTTTTGAAAATACGTCAGCTTTCGCTGGTAAATACACCCAACCGACTCTTTTGAAAAATATTCCAAAAAAGTTTTAAATGCGTATCAGCACAAAATCTTTTATAACTTGGGTTAATTGACCGTCCAACCTTGTTAACAGATTTACATGTTTGTCATACATACGAGGCCCAGTACATTGACCGAGACACAATTAACATACACACCACTTTGGACTCACGAAGGAGTCAATTCCTCCCAACCTTGTGGGAATGCATAATTGAGCGTCTATCGGGTGTATGCCTACACCGCGCTAAGGTCGTGGCCATTTCTATTGTAACGAGCGAGGATATCCAGGACAGGTAGTTAACCCCCGATGATAAATTATCAAACAAAACTGATTAAAACAGAATATGCGAATTTACTATCCCGAACCGACGTTCGATTAATCCTATTTCCGACCAAGCGGTAATAATTTACCGTAACCAAGCCCGTATAGGGGAAATAAGTCGAGAGTATTTACCTGAGCTAGTCTTCTTTTATTTTTAAATAACTCAGCCATACACAAAAGGAGTAAGTGCATATAGCATTTACCGGCAAGTCTCTAGTCTGGATTATGGCATAAACTAACCAATTAAATACTAACGGTCTTTATTTAAGTCATTGACTTAGACCGACTAGCGTACTTGATCAAAACGTATGACGCTAGATTAAACGATGATTGGATAAATGTAGTTTAATCCCAACAAGTACCTTGACTTGTATAACATGGGTAAACTATAAACATTCTGGATTTTGAGACTTAAATGACAAGGTTAAACCCGTTTCGGTTAATTTTCGTAAAATAGTTACATATATGTAACTGTGCGATATGGGTAGGATAAGTCAGGGCAAGTTCTATATGCCATTATATTTTAAATAAGTTGAAATATCAGTAGGATACCAACTTACATGCCCGTTAAGGTTTTAAAATGAAACTATGCCTCGTAAGGGCATTTTGGTAATTTCATACGTAATTTATAATTTATTTGGATTATGAGTTTATAACATGTACCTACTTAAATATGTTTAAAATAAGTTTTAATATCAGTAGGAAACAAGTCTTGGTCCTTAAATATGGTTTAAAACCATACTATACACCGAAACGACGCTTATGTCGTAAAATGACGATTTATGTGATGTTTTATAAAAATTGATATTAAGGTCTGATTAAATTTTTAGATATGTTATTTAGTGTAACATATCAGTAGGTAATTGATTTACCTTGGAAAATTTGATTCAAAACTATTTTATGAGTCACAAGGACTAAAACCGTCATTTATCGACATAGTTTAAGGACTTGCTTGGAACTCAGTTTATAACTTGGTTTAATATCCCAATTAATCCTACTTATAATATTACATCATTAGGAAACTTATTTTTAAGTTCATTATCTTTAAAACCTTGTTTTATGCAAAAAGAGCATTTTAGTCAAAATGACATAATTACGGGACTTGCGCATAAACTCAGATTCTGATTATGATCATGTAATATAACCTCAGAGGGTTATGCTACATAATATTATGATCATAATGCAACTTTAGATCAGTGGCTAACTAATTATATCGGGTCAGAATCGAAAGTCAAAGAGAAGTCAAACTTTGCGACTTTCGGTTGCGAACCGACCCTAGAATTGAAATTGACGAGCCGAACATGTTCTTACATGTTCTAATAATTATTAGCAACTTGTTTAGGTGTCAAAACAGGTTTTATAACATGTATAATATCAATTTATGATTTTTCCGAAAAATGGCTGTTTGATTTTTTAATATCATAACTTTGATCCGTCAATTGGTCTAGCAAACGTGATCTTCAGGAGGTGCCCTTTACAGGGATTAACACCTACCTTATTACGATTACTTAGCCATGTTCGTTACGAACAATGGTTGGACCATAATGGTCTTAACCGAAAGTCAAGGCGTTTTACGAAAACGTTTGACTTTTGGCTATAAAAACCTATAAACGAAAAGGCACAAAGAAGGAACACTTACAAGTGATTCCTAGATGCAAAAGAACTATGTTGGATTGCTCCTTTTAGTTAGGAACTTCCAGAGGAGGAGAAGAGTTATGATTTAGAAAGGTGCAAGTTCAAATGGTGAACTTGATCACCTATTTATAGTTGGAGAACTCAAAGGAGGTGAAGCCATGTGTTTAGGGGTGTAAGAAGAAGCTTACAAGTATTCCAAAACGTGGCATAGCAGTTTGGGAAGCCATGGTTTCGATTTAATGGTTTTGGAGCTTTGTTTGGAGGCCAAGCCAAAACATTCTGCAGCAGACCTGTTCTCACGCCCCGCGAGAGACCCAGGCCTGGTATCTCGCGGCGCGCGAGCGACCCATGGCCAGATTCAGAATTTGACACTTTTACCCCTTGACTTTATAAAGCTTATAAAAACCTTTTAAGACATACTTTTGGCACTTTTAGCCCCCGTAGCCAATACTTGGCATACCCGGGATTATGCCCGGACATTTTCTAGCTCTCGGTTCGTTAAAAGGTCACTCAGACGTATAAATTAACATGTTGACACTTTTAATCCCTCCATTATCCAACTTTCACAATATTTACAAAAATTGAACCATCTCGTCCAACAAATGGCACGTAAGAGAGTTAGGACTTCGTAAGGATCACTCATAGGCTTATTATAAGCATGTTGATTTCGATGTCACTCAGAGGCTAGGCATGTTGACATATCAGTCACTCAGAGGCCAAATTTCAAGCATGTTGACATATCAGTCACTCAGAGGCTAATGATTTAAACACGTTGACATATTAGTCATTCAGAGGCTGTTATTTATGCATGTTGACATCGGACCGTCACTCAGAGGCTTGGTTTGAGCATGTTGACGCCCTTAGTCCTTATTGGTCTTTAACAGACTATATTTAAAATACAACACGTGTCACTATATTATTGGACACGATTTTACAGTTACATCCTCACCCCCTTAAAAGAAATCTCGACCTCGAGATTTTATTCAAAAAAGATGGGGGTACTTTTGTCGCATAGTGGACTCAACCTCCCATGTATACTCGGGATCTCTAAAAGCATCCCACTTAACCTTTACTATAGGTATCATTTTTCTTCGGAGCTTCTTAACCTGTCGATTCTCGATCGAAATTGGTTTCTCAACAAACCTCAGGTTTTCATCTATTTGCACATCTTTGTGCGACATGGCTAGCGACTCATCGGCTAGACATTTCTTAAGGTTAGATATGTGGAATACATCATGAATTCCACTAAGCTCCTCTGGCAACCTGAGCTTATAAGCTACAGTGCCGACACATTCGATTATCTCGAATGGTCCCATATATCTTGGGCTTCACTTGCCCTTCTTTCCAAAACGCATCACACCTTTCCAGGGTGATACTTTTAGCATGACTTTGTCCCCTACTTGGAACTGAAGAGGTTTACGCCTCTTGTCAGCATAGCTCTTCTGCCTATCCCTGGCAACTTTGAGACGATTACGGATTTGCATAATCTTTTCCGTGGTCTCCAGGACAATCTCTGGTCCTGATAGTTGGGCCTCCCCAACTTCTACCAACACACGGGCGTTCTACATTTTCTCCCATACAAGGCCTCAAAAGGAGCAGCATTGGTGCTAGTATGATAACTATTATTGTAGGAGAATTCTATTAGGGGTAAGTGGTCATCCCAGCTTCCACCTAAATCAATCACACATGCGCGAAGCATGTCTTCCAAAGTTTGGATAGTACGCTCACGTTGACCATCAGTCTGCGGATGGTAAGCCGTACTAAAATTTAATCGTGTGCCTAAAGATTGTTGGAAAACTTTTCCAAAAGTGAGATGTGTATCTAGTATCTCTATCAGATACAACGGATACTGGCACACCATGTAGGGACACTATCTTGTCCACGTACATCTTAGCCAATTTGTCAGAACTAAACGTCTCTTTAATTGGCAAGAAATGTGCTGACTTAGTCAGCCTATCCACAATGACCCAAATCATGTCATTACCATGTTTGGTCTTTGGTAACTTGGTAATCAAATCCATAGTTACCATTTCCCATTTCCAAGTGGGAATTTCAAGTTGTTGTAGAAGTCCTGACGGCTTTTGATGTTCGGCCTTAACTTGCGAACACGTCAGACACTTAGCTACATAAATGGCTATGGATTTCTTCAATCCCACCCACCAATAGTTCTTCTTTAGATCTTGATACATTTTGTCACCTCCCGAGTGAACTGGGTATCTTGAACTATGCGCTTCTTGAAGGATTAGATCTCTAAGTCCTCCAAAGACTGGAACCCAAATTCTTCCATTGAATCTAAGTATTCTATCTTTTCCTGGCGCTAACTGATCAACAGTTCCGCCTAATCCCTCATTAGGGATATTAGCCTCTAATAGAGCTTGCTTCTGCACATCTAACAACTTCTCATTTAAGCTATTTTTGAGCTCAATGCTCTTGGCGTTAATCCTTAAAGGCTTAACCCGTTCCTTGCGACTTAAGGCCTCAGCAACTACATTTGCCTTGCCTGGATGGTAGCGAATTTCGCAATCATAATCATTAAGCGTTTCCATCCATCGACGCTGTCGCATGTTCAATTCCTTCTGATTGAACAAATGCTGGAGACTTTTATGGTTAGTGTATATAACACATTTTGTACCATACAAGTAGTGTCTCCACAATTTTAGTGCAAATACAACGGCACCCAATTCCAAATCGTGGGTGGTGTAATTCCTTTCGTGCACCTTTAGTTGTCGTGATGCATAGGCAATCACCTTGCCTTTTTACATTAACACACAGCCCATGCCGGTGTGTGAAGCATCACAGTAGATAACAAATCTTCAATACCCTCAGGTAGAGATAACACAGGAGCATTGCTCAACTTGTGTTTAAGAATCTCAAAAGATTCTTGTTGCTTTGGACCCCAATTATACTTAATATTCTTACGGGTCAAGGAAGTTAAAGGAGTGGCTATTTTGAAAAGTTCTCAATGAACCTTCTATAGTAACCAGCCAATCCTAAGAAACTATGAATCTCAGATGGAGTCTTGGGAACTTCCAATTCATTATGGCTTCTATCTTGGCGGGATCCACTTGGATACCACGCTCACTTACAACATGTCCAAGGAATTGGACTTCTCTAAGCCAAAACTCGCATTTAGAGAACTTAGCATAAAGTTTTTCTTGTCTTAAAAGTTCTAGAATGCACCTAAGATGTTTCTCGTGATCGGCTTGATTACAAGAATAGATAAGTATGTCGTCTATGAAGACAATGACAAACTTATCCAAATACGGTTTGCAGACTCTATTCATGAGATCCATGAATGCTGCTGGTGCATTAGTGAGCCCAAAAGGCATCACCAAGAATTCAAAATGACCATAGCGGGTCCTGAAGGCAGTCTTTGGAACATTTTCACTTCTAACTTCAGTTGATGATATCTTGATCTTAAATCTATCTTGGAGAAGTAACTAGCCCCTTGAAGTTAGTCGAATAAATCATCGTTCCTGGACAGATGATATCTATTCTTGATCGTCAACTTGTTCAGCTCTCGATAATCGATGCACAATTTGCATCGAACCGTCTTTCTTCTTTACAAATAGTATAGGAACTCCCCAAGGTGAAGAACTAGGTTGAATAAAGCCTTTTTCTAAGAGTTTGTATAGCTGCTCCTCAATTCTTTCATCTCCATTTGTGCTAGCCTATATGGAGCTCTACCACTGGTGCTGATCCTGGTAGGATATCTATTCTAAACTCCACTTGTCTGTCTGGGGGTACGCCTGGCAATTCTTCAGGGAAAACATTGGGATACTCGAGATAACTGGTTAATCTTCAAGGTTCGGCTTAGGTTTATTTATGGTTACTTGTGCCAAGTAGATGACACAGCCTTTTATCAAACACTTGGATGCCTTAAATAACGACACCTTGTCCGGCAATCCATAGCGTGAGTCTCCGGGAATGGTGATCACTTCACCAGATGGGGTCTTAATTTCGATGAGCTTCTTATTACAGGCAATGCGGGTTGGTTATGAGATAACCAATCCATGCCTAAGACAACATCAAACCCCGCCAATTTCATTGGCAGAAGAGAGATAGGATGGAATGATTCTTAATGTATATGGAGCATCCATCAAGTATGGAAGATGTGGATTCTATCGTTCCATCAGCAAGTTCTATCTCATAGGTTTTGTCTAGAGTTCTTATGGGTAAATTTAACAATTTACTAAACTTAGGATCAACAAAGATTTATCTGCACCCGAATCGAAAAGAACTCTAGCATAAATATTGTTAATGGGAAAAGTACCTGTTATGACATTGTTGTCATGAACAGCTTCTTTAGCAGTTAGCCAAAGGCACGTGCATTCCCCTTCTTGGCCTCTCCAGGCTTTGTATCATTACTTTTGGGTTTCTTGGGGCAGTTGTACGTTATGTGCCCTTTTTCATTGCAGTTGTAGCAAACTGCATCCTTAAGATCTTTACAATCTAGGGTCTTATGCCCTTTTCTTTTGCAGATACCACAGGGTTTAGTCTGTGGATTTATGCTACATTGTCCCCAATGTCTATATCTACAGTTCTTGCACAGTGGTCTGTCATTTGACGTGTGCTGGTTCTTGTTGAACCTGAAATTTCCTTTTTTCTTGAACTTCTGGGAGTTATCATCCTCCCATTTCCTTTTCCCGTCAGTCTCAGGCTTGACTGAATTTTGCCTCACCAAATCTAAGGTGAGGGAGAGAGATAGGTCCACAGCGGACCTATAGGTACTAGGCCGAGCAGCCTTTACCATGCCTTTTATTTTGGGCCCAACCCATTTATAAAACGCGCAATGCGTTTGGATTCGGGGGTGATCAAATAGGAAACTAACCTAGATAAAGAATTGAAATCGGAGACGTACTTCCGACAGTCTAGGTTTTTCATTGAAAGAGACAAAAAGTCTGTCTCTAATTTCTCCACCTCATGGGTTGGGCAATAAGTTTCCTTAACAAGGTCCACAAACTTAGACCATCCTAAATTATACAGGTGTACTTTACCTGTAGACGGTATCATGGCTTTCCACCATATTAGGGCATCGCCCTTAAAGGACTGTGATACATACTTGACCACATCCTTATCAGCACAATTGCTGATATCTACAATCGTTTCCATCTCATCTAGCCATTTTAGAGCCTCCACAGCTCCTTTTTCCCCATTAAAGTCTCGGGGTTTACATGAGACGAAATACTTATCCGTCCTTAGCAGAACGGGACCTTTCTACAAAATCTAATTTCTGTGGTTCACTCTTCGCATTTGAAGAGTGAACGGAGCTCTCTTTATGAGCTGAAGATGGTGGTAGATAGTGGTCTGGAGCGAGTAGCACTCGACTCCCTAAGCTTTTCGAAGGCCTTTTCCATAGCCTTTCCCACAGCCGCATCTATGCGAGCTTGGAAATTGTCATCATCTATATTTTTATTTTCAGCTTTATTAGATTCAACATTCTGTGGCTACTTTGAGCTTCATTTAAGTTAGCCATCTTTAAGTCTTGGTTTCTATATACCAATAAAACTTGTCTTAGCCATGGTATACCAACCATATCGGCTTTTTGACATTTGATATAACAATCCATTGCCTATGTAGTGTGAATAATATCACAACTCTTAGGCTCAACATATCTATATTTGGCCTAGGTCTTAATAGGACCATCATAGGCAAATTACAATTTGGACGAACTCCATATATTATTGGACAGCGGATCGTAATGTCACAACTGTCATTGTCATACTGACAATTATACATAGGTCATAAGCTTGTCCATTAGCGGACATATTAATTGGGCACATTGGCCGGTCACATTGGACATAACATATATATACATATATCAGCCTTGTCACATTGGACATAATATATTGGGCACATTGGCCTACATCATAACAGATGTATATGGCATATCAGCCTGTCCCTTCGGACAAAATTGGGCACATTGGCCTACATCATAACAGATGTACATGGCATATCAGCTGTCCCTTCGGACAAAATTGGGCACATTGGCCTACATCATACAGATGTACATGGCATATCATGCCATGTCCCTTCGGACGAAATTGGGCACATTGGCCTACATCATAACAGATGTACATGACATATCAGCCTGTCTCTTCGGACAAAATTGGGCACATTGGCCTACATCATAACAGATGTATATGGCATATCAGCCTATCCCTTCGGACAAAATTGGGCACATTGGCCTACATCATAACAGATGTACATAGCATATCAGCTTGTCCCTTTGGACGGTTAGTGTGAAGCCACACTACCAAGAGTATGAACATTCTTTAATGTTACATAAGAGTACCTTTATGATTGATTAATGATCGCGGTCACCTTCGACCTTAACGACCTTGGAGGCTTCGACCTAGTCCCTTACCTCTGGATAGAAAGATAACTTCCCTTAACTATCCTGATAGAAGACCCCTTCGTACTTAACTATCATTTCTTGGCCAATATGTGGTCTACGCCACTTAGCATAATCAATCCATTAAGATCTTTTGGAATTATATAGCAGAGCATAAATTTCGAGTAAAATCGAGACGCTCGTTTGAAGTAGATGAATACATATATATAATTCCAAAAGTACTTCATTAAATTCCAATTTAGAAATTACAATTCTAGAAAATGAAATAAACTGTCCATGCAAGGACTTTAAAGAAATAAAAGTGTCCACACAGGGACTAAGGAAACAACAATGTCCTCACAGGGACTACATATAATCAGAAGAGACTTTACTCGTCCTTCTTTCCCTTGACCAATTTGGAGAGTTTCTTGAAGAACTTATTTGTCTTCTTCTTCATCTTCTCCGCTTGCTGTTGCATTTCTTTCATTCTTTCTAAGGCCTCATTAATGGCCTCAAGTGGCGGCGGAGGTTGTGGTTGTGGTTGTGGCATAACCGGATATTGGTATCAATAAGTTAGATATCCAGTAGGTGGGAAAGGAGACGGGTAAAGTGCATTGTACATAACCGCCTGCATGTAGGGGTCTTGCGACCATGTTTGATAGTCTACCGGTGTAGACGGGTTAAAATGATCATATCCAGACGTGTCTGGGTATGTGGGGGTTGGGTTAGTATAACCCAATGGTGGTTGTACAGCAGGTGTTGGTGTTGGTTCCACTATAGGTGAAACATTAGAGGGTCCACCCATTTGTGGGTTCTCTTGGATTGTAGGGTAGGAATTGGGCAAAGGTGGCAGCGATCCCGACCTTTTTCCGGCACGTACCGACATACGTGCTCCACGCTTCCTTCATGGTGGTTCAAATGGTGGTTGAGGTTGGTCCACTGGTTCCATGTGGACATCTTCTTGCACTAGGGGTGGTTGAGAGTGATGAGAAGGAGTGTGGGCGAAGGTAAATTGATTCCATTATTGGTCCCACTCATTAGGACCTTGGTAGGGCGACCCGACATAAGAATTCGAATCGCTCGAAATTTCAATGGGATGCATATTTGATCCTGACAGTGGCATCTCCGGGTCAGAGTCCTCGTCCATGGGGTTTGGCTGTTCCAACTGATTTTGATCGGCTAGAGGCGTGTTAAGGTAATGGTTTGGGTTGAATTATTCATGGTAAGAATGTGAATGGGAATGGTGAGAATGGTGAGTATGGTGTGAATGATAGGAATGGTGAGAGTGGTAAGAATTTTAGGAATGTGAGGGCGAGTGTCTATTAGAGACAGAACGTCTCGCTGGTTGCCAAGGAGACGAATCTCCTGATTCTTGGTATGTATCTAAATTATGAGGTTGAGAGGGAATGTGTCCTGATGGCCCTCCCCTCATTGGACTTTTTCCTCTCCCACTTTGTCCTCGTACACGTGGCGGCATTTCCCTGTTAAAAATAAATTCAAAAACAATACTAATAACTTAATATTGAAATGAGTAATCCTAGGCCAATGCCTAGACTCAGAAGTCTAAGGAATGTGCTCGTGTAAGTTTGGGATTAAACACAAAAGGCTAGTGTTTAATTCTCCCAAACGTTGGCTCTGATACCAACATGTCACACCCCGGATTTCCAACCCGAAAACCATACACCAGTGGGCCCGGGTGGGGAGTATCGTGACGTCAGTTGATAATCATCATAATCAATTAAACACGGCACAGTGGAAATCTTGGAGTAAAATTACTATTACAAACCGAATGATCGAAAATATAAAATAAGATACAGGCTTGTAATAGAAGATCCAAAGGCGGATCATTAAATGTACAAGAAAGAATACAAAACAGACTTTGGGCAGATTTAGGATTTGCAAGATCCTTTATCACTACCGAGAACCTCCTGCCTATTTTCGTATTGTACCTGCAGTTTAGTCTTTTGAAAATATGTCAGCTTTCGCTGGTAAATACACCCAACCGACTCTTTTGAAAACATTTCAAAAATGTTTTAAGTGCGTATAAGCACAAAATCTTTTTATAACTTGGGTTAATTGACCGTCCAACCTTGTTAACAGATTTACATGTTTGTCATACATACGGGGCCCGGTACATTGACCGAGACACAATTAACGTACACACCACTTTGGACTCACGAAGGAGTCAATTCCTCCCAACCTTGTGGGAATGCATAATTGAGCGTCTATCGGGTGTATGCCTACACCCGCGCTAAGGTCGTGGCCATTTCTATTGTAATGAGCCGAGGATATCCAGGACACGGTAGTTAACCCTCGATGATAAATTATCAAACAAAACTGATTAAAACAGAATATGCGGATTTACTATCCCGAACCGGCGTTTGATTAATCCCATTTCCGACCAAGCGGTAATAATTTACCGTAACCCAAGCCTGTATAGGGGAAATAAGTCGAGAGTATTTACCTGAGCTAGTCTTCTTTTATGTTTAAATAACTCAGCCGTACACAAAAGAAGTAAGTGCAGATAACATTTACCGGCAAGTCTCTAGTCTGAATTATGGCATAAACTAACCAATTAAATACTAACGGTCTTTATTTAAGTCATTGACTTAGACCGACTAGCGTACTTGATCAAAACGTATGACGCTAGATTAAACGATGATTGGATGGAATGTAGTTTAATCCTAACAAGTACCTTGACTTGTATAACATGGGTAAACTATAAACATTCTGGATTTTGAGACTTAAATGACAAGGTTAAACCCGTTTCGGTTAATTTCCGTAAAATAGTTACATATATGTAACTGTGCGATATCGGGTAGGATAAGTCACGGGTAAGTTCTATATGCCATTATATTTTTAATAAGTTGAAATATCAGTAGGATACCAACTTACATGCCCGTTAAGGTTTTAAAATGAAACTATGCCTCGTAAGGGCATTTTGGTAATTTCATACGTAATTTATAATTTATTTGGGATTATGAGTTTATAACATGTACCTACTGTAAATATGTTTAAAATAAGTTTTAATATCAGTAGGTAACAAGTCTTGGTCCTTAAATATGGTTTAAAACCATACTATACACCGAAATGACGCTTATGTCGTAAAATGACGATTTATGTGATGTTTTATAAAAATTGATATTATAAGGTCTGATTGAAATGTTTTAGATATGTTATTTAGTATAACATATCAGTAGGTAATTGATTTACCTTGGAAAGATTTGATTAAAACTATTTTATGAGTCACAAGGACTAAAACCGTCATTTATCGACATAGTTTAAGGACTTGCTTGGAACTCAGTTTATAACTTGGTTTAATATCCCAATTTATCCTACTTATAATATTACATCAGTAGGAAACTTATTTTTAAGTTCATTATCTTTAAAACCTTGTTTTATGCAAAAAGAGCATTTTAGTCAAAATGGCATAATTACGGGACTTGCGCATAAACTCAGATTCTGATTATGATCTTGTAATATAACCTCAGAGGGTTATGCTACATAATATTATGATCATAATGCAACTTTAGATCAGTGGCTAACTAATTATATCGGGTCAGAATCGAAAGTCAAAGCAGAAGTCAAACTTTACGACTTTCGGTTGCGAACCGACCCTAGAATTGAAATTGACGTGCCGAACATGTTCTTACATGTTCTAATAATTATTACCAACTTGTTTAGGTGTCAAAACAGGTTTTATAACATGTATAATATCAATTTATGATTTTTCCGAAAAATGGCCTGTTTGACTTTTTAATATCATAACTTTGACCCGTCAATTGGTCTATCAAACGTGATCTTCAGGAGGTGCCCTTTACAGGGATTAACACCTACCTTATTACGATCACTTAGCCATGTTCATTAGGAACAATGTGTCACACCCCGACCCGCAGCGGAATAAAAGTCGGGGCATAATCGGGTTATCACCAAAGCTCATGTTGTTTACTAAGATGTTTCATATTTATTAAATCCAAATTACAACTTAAATATCCAAATCAAAATTCATACAATTACAAGGAAATGAAACTATTTAATTAATCCAAAGCTTAAACTTGTTTATTCTTCTAGGCCTTCCTATGTGTTTCTTGTCTCAGCTGGATCACCTTTATCATGTGTAAAACGGGGGATATTTTGGGTTAACAAAAGTTGGCGAGTGAACCTTGATAAAACATTGTTACTAATTTCTTGTTTTATTTAATAAGGAAAATTTGTGCAATAATCACATGTGAGCAAACATATATAGATAAACAAACACAAACCACTTTGGATGAGTATATGATATGAATGATGATGTATGTGAGATCAAGGCTCAATCAAACGGAGCCGATCTAATGAGGCACCTGATGCTCAACCCGTCTCCCACGGGGAACTGATGGGCCTAATGAAATGCGTGCACTGAAAATGATAAATCCAATCTACATATAACCCACACAACAATTGATACACATTTGATACACATTTGATCACGGATGTGATGTATGCACAAGTGTTTTTATATATAATAAAAGAATTATACGACACATGATACACCCCAAAACATGATTAAAACGGGGAATTGATAGAGATTCACTCGCATTGGGTGCGTTCTTTGATGACGTTGGATGCGCACGAATTTTAGGATTCAATCGACGAGGGAAAAACTAGCCTAGATTAGAGATGGGCATAATCGGGTTTTATTATTACCCGGAACCGGTTCCAACCCGGACCCGGTTCTGCTTGGATGTCATTGGAACCGGTATGGTGTGAAACCGGGTCCAGTTCCTACCCGGGTTCACACCCAAGAATATGGAACCGTGTAGAACCGGGTACGGGTATTATGGAACCGGGTGGGTGTGGAACCGGGTATGGTGCGGAACCGGTTTCTGATAGTGTTGGGAACCGGTTCCTGACAGTAAAACCTGACTTTTTTACTGTTCAGAACCGGTTCCTGACAGTAAAACCTGACTTTTTACTGTTCAGAACCGGTTTCTGACAGTCAAAACCTGACTTTTTTACTGTTCAGAACCGGTTCCTGATAGTAAAACCTGACTTTTTACTGTTCAGAACCGGTTCCTGATTACAGAATCGGTTTTCTATATAAACCCCTTTACACTTTACACTTTACAGAATCGGTTTTTCTATATAAACTTAACACTTTAACAAGAGATAACGATGGCTTGCAACGATGAGGTCGTGGTTGTTTTGGAAACCAAAAGAAACCCCGATATTTGGAAGCATTTTGACTTGTGCTTGATGTCGGATAGCCATGAAATGGCTAGATGCAAGGGGTGCGGGAAGTTCATGAAGGCGGCGGCCAACTCGACGCTCAAGAAACACATCGACCGCCATTGTCCGGTGACAAAGGCGAAAAACAATGAAAAGGGTGAAGCATCCGGGACCGGGTCATCGAAAGTTTAGTTTGTTTTATGTATTGTAAACCCATTTGTGTTTTATGATTAGTATGTTTAGTGTTTTATATGTTTTGTTTAACGTTTCTTGTTTAGGTTGTTTGTGTAACCGGGTCTGGAAGGTTACCGTAGGAACCGGGTATGATAAGAACCGGTTACGGGTATAACCCGGGTACGGGTTGGAACCGGTTCCGAAACTTATTTTTTTTTCCAAAAATGTGGAACCGGGTAGGAACCAACGGGTATTTTGAACCCGGAACCGGTTCTACTATATGTCGGGTAGGAACCGGAACCGGTCCCAGGTAGGTTCCACCGGGTCGGGTTTGGAACCGGTTATTATGCCCATCTCAAGCCTAGATAATAACAAAATGGTTCGATAAATAAATAAATTTTATTTGAGATTAATATTTTTAATTAGTGCTCTTTAATGAGATTTTTAGATTTATTTTTGTGAGTTTAAGGAAATTTTCTAACTTTAAAAATCTTATTTTTTTAGTATTTTTAAATGATTTTTTCAATTAAATAAATAAATAAAAAGAAAAAAAAATAAAAAATAATTGACTTTTTGACCGTTGACCGTTGACCGAGTCTTGACCGGTCAGACTGTGTTTTCTATGCGCTGAGTGAGGTTCGAACTCGGGACCTCTCGTATACGTGCACGCAGCTCTACCAACTGAGCTACGTGTCTAACCCGAAATATTCTCTGTTTTAATTATATATATATATATTAATTAACTTTAACCTTATTTAGTTTATATCAAAAATGATTTAATATGGCCGAACCGGCTTCAGAGACCCGGAGTCGAACTCGGGACGTTCGGTTCGAGTGCGCACAGCCCAACCAGTTGGGCTGTGTGTCTAATCTGTTTAACTAATGGATTATATTCTTCTTATGTACTTACTGTGACTTGATCTGATTGGATTTCAAAAATGTTGGTTTTATTTCTGAAAGTCGGTAACGTGTACGATTCAAACTCGGGACGTGCATATTGTATTTGCACACAGTCCACTGCTGGAATGTGTGTCTAACCCGGTTTAATTTCTGTTTTTAATTATACTAATACACGTTTGTATCTTTGTCTTCTTCGCTTAAAAATTACAGAACAGTGAAATCCGACTGTTCTGGTTAATCGATCATAACTTATACTTGTTTGAAATGGAAAGAAGATTAAGTGATATGGTATACCAAGACGGAGCGTTTTCTTCAGATTTCCGGCAGTGTTCGTCGGCTCTGATTTTGCGACTTCCGGCTGTATGAACTGTTTTAACAGTTTTGATTATTGGTTTGAACAATTAAAGTATAAATCAAGAGATAGCAGAGAAGTTTAGACAGTTATACCGTCCGATGAACGAATAAGGTTTTCTGATCAACGATTCCGGCGATATTCCGGCGAGTGCAGAGGAACTCCGGCGATGTGCTCTGGAAGAATTAAAGCTTCGAAAAAATGTGCGGTTCTGAGCGAAAGGATTTCCAGATGATTGAGTGGGTATTTATAGGGATGAACAACTGAATTGAGTTTGATTTAAGGTCAAAGTACGCGATTAAGGATTTCCGGCGGTTATGACCGAAATTGACTGCCGGCAACGGTTATAACTGGCGTCGAGATTAAATTGTGCGTTTCAGTCAAAAAAAGGTAGCCAAAATCACGGAATGTCGGTTTTTCCGATGAGTGCGAGTTCTGGGCGCGCTGATTGCAGATTTGACTTTCGGTTTTATTATAAATCTTATTTGTTTCCGTGTTTATCACAAAGGAAGTGTGTGGCGGAGTGGTGTGTTGTGTGTTTGTGTTTGTGGGTGACCCGGGTTCGAAACCCGGCGTCTACATTTTATTTTTTATTCATTATTTCTTATTAATTATAAATTATGGTTTTTAAATTCTAATATATTTATTAATTATGTATTGTTTAAAATTAATATGAATCATAAATACGCAACGAAACTTATAACTGAATATTTGATTGATAAACGAAGCGGGTTTTGAAACCCGTTTTTCGACGAATGTTACAGTTTCCCCTACTTTTAGAAATTTCGTCCCGAAATTTAAGTAGTAATGGTAACAGGAAAAATGTAACATTTGTCGAAAAACGGGTTTTCGAAACCCGCTTCGTTTAATAACCGAACAATCAGTTTTAAATTTTTGTTGATCATTTATGGCTTATTTTGATTTTAAACGATTCATAATTAATCAACAAATTAGAAGATATAAATTATAATTGTAAAAATATAAAAAATAAATTAATTAAAAAGGAAAAGCGGCTGCCGGGAGTCGAACCCGGGTCAGCCTGAAATTCCCCAAAGACTTAACTTTCACACCATCAACCGCTCCGCCACTTTGATTTTCTGATATCATATTGAATCAATTAATTCAAATAATAAGGCACGGAAGTCAAATCAGTCAAAAACGCGCCCAAATAGCAGTCGTCGGAAATCCCGACGACTTCGCCGATAATTTACGTTTCCGTTCAAGATAACCGAAGAATTAACTCTAACGACGGTTATAACCTACGTCTGAACCCGCGACATCAGTCGTAACCGCCGAAGAACGGCTGACTTCGAATTGAGACCGAATTCAGACCCCATACATCTCAATACTACCCTATAAATTCACCCACAATCCACCGGAAACCTTTTCGCTCACAAATCGCACCTTTTCTCGACGAAAATTCAATCGCCGGAAAAAAAACTGTAAGTCGCCGGAAAACCAAGACTCACATCCACACGGTAATTCTTTCGACTCTTTCTGTTTCAATCATTCGAGTAATCTGTCACTAACACAACTCCACCATCAGAAGCAATCCCAGTCAACGTTCGTCGAAATCCCCACCTTCGCCGGAAGATTTCTGAAACTTCCGAAATCACACTGAGAGCTGGTATGATCCTTCCAACTCCTATTAAACTTTGATTAAGTATCTCAACTTCGTAATAATCGAACAGAAATTGTTAATTGATGTCGACAGCCGGAGTTCACTTTCAGAACCGACGGACTCTGCCGGAATTCTGTGAACAACCCTGATCGGTATATCTTTTTCTCCCAAACCCTCTCCATTCGTTACCTTTAAGTTACTTATAAAGTTTAAAAACCAGATAAGGCATAAACCAGACCAAACAGTCGGACCTTATTTTCTGGGTAAAATCTAACGAAGAAGACGAAGTCGGGTTATATTATAAGATTAATTAAAATCGGTTTAATGAACGGGTTAGACACACAGTCCAGCGGTGGACTGTGTGCAACAAACACACATGCGACGCGAGTTCGAATCCTGTCCCAGCTTTACTCGCTCGAAATAAAAATTTGCCTTTTTAACTGAACCGGGTTGACTCACAGACCATGTTAAGTATAATAAAAACCGAGTTAATAACCAGGTGAGACACACAGTCCAGCGGTGGACTGTGTGTACGCTAACCCACAGGTCCCGGGTTCGAGACCTGTGGTTAGCACCGGTCCGATACGTTTAAAATCTTTTTAAAAAATAAATAATTTTCGGAGTTAATTAAATAGTATATAAGTATAATTAAAAACAGAATTATTTCGGGTTAGACACGTAGCTCAGTTGGTAGAGCTACGTGCACGCGTACGGGAGGTCACCGGTTCGAACCTCGCTCAGTGCAACAATATAACCGACCGAATCGGTCAACGGTCAACGGTCAACGGTCTCGGTCAACGGTCAAAGTCAACATTTTTTTTATTTATTTTTATTTATTTATTTAATTTAAAAATCAATTAAAAATACTTAAAAATAACGTTTTCAAAGTTAAAAAGTAGCCTTAAACTCACAAAATTATACCCAAAAATTCTATTAAAATAGTTAATAAAATCCACATACTTACCGTACCTTTTCGTTATATATTTTGTTAGTTATCTCTCGTCGATCAATCCCCTAAACTCGTGCGCACTCAACATCTTCAAACAAACGCACCCAATGTGAGTGAATCTCTACCAATTCCCCGTTTTAATCACATTTTGGGGTGTATCATGTGTCGTTATATATTTATTATAATTAAACATTTGTGCATCCATCATGTTCATGATCAAATGTGTATTCAATGTGTATCCATTGTTTGTGTGGTTGAAGTTTAGATTAATTTTATCATTTCAGTACATACATTTCATAGGCCGCCGCTCCCCATTACCTATGAGCGTGAACCAGGCGTTGCCAACATAAGATCGGCTCCGTTTGATTGAGCCTTGATCTCACATACATTTGCATAGGCCGTCCGTTCCCCATTACCTATGAGCGTGAACGGGACGTTGCCAACCTATACATTGTCATTCTTATTTCATGCTTAAGCAAGGTGGTTTGTGATTGTTATGCCTACATACATTTGCTCATATATGATTATTGCACAATTTTCCTAAATTAAATATCAATAATAAATCATTAACAAATGTTTTTAACAAGGTTCACTCGCCAACTTTTGTTGACCCAAAATTTCCCATTTTTACACATGATACAGGTGATCAAGTTGAAGCAAGAAACATATAGGGCGGCTTAGAAGAATAAACCAGTTTAGATTATGGATTTGTTTTAGTTAATTTTTCCTTTCCTTGTATTGTATGAATTTGACTTGGAATATTGAAATGTAATTTGGATTTAATAAATATGAAACATATTAGTAAACATCATGAGCTTTGGTGATAACCCAATTATGCCCCGACTCTTATTCCGCTGCGGGTCGGGTGTGACAGATTGGTATCAGAGCCATGACTATAGGGATATAGGATAGGTTATTAGACCCTTAGAGCCTATATTATAGTTGCTTAGAAATTTTAAATTTTTGTGTGTTACAAGCAAAATTCATGATGTTTATATGCTTTATGTTTATTGTTACATTCAATGTTATGCAAGCATATTCATAAGTATATATTATCATATAATGCTTATCATGAACCATATTCTTATAACATATCATATCCATGAAAGCACACCCCACATCATTTTCATGATTGCTTTACAATGATTTTTGTATTTTCAAATCTCATCAAAGTGAGTTCTCATGACGGGCATGTAGTAACTGGAAGGGTACCAGTACCGGTAGTCGGAACGTCCTGTCTAGGCTTGGCTTTCGTATAAATCCAAAATAAAGGACCAGTTTGCCTACCTGGGGACTAACGATGAGAGTACGAAGTACCTATTAGGCCAAAGCATGCTATACCAAACGTCGTGTGAGCTAACCCCACTTTGAGTTGTCATTGTGTCTACACCTGGACACATTCCGACCATACATCTTGTAAACATATTTTGTGGTTTTCATTCGGGTCATGCGAGTGTTAAATCGCCAATACTAATGTGAATCCTACCAAGCCAATAGTCATGGGGGCCCACATGACTATACAGGTGAAGGTATGGGGGACATTTGAGGCCCAACATGAGCTAACCCAAGACATCCTATGGATGTGGTTGCATTATTGATATTTATGTTAATTTCATTTTTTTTAAGACACATGACCCCTAAACACTCCATAAACTCACCATCTTCCTATGTATATTCCTGTAGATGTCGGGTAGGCAGCTACGTGGAGGACGAAAGTCAGGAAGGTCAAACGAACGCTTGGCCACTCAAATTGCAAAACAAATGGCCGCAGTACTTCCTGATATTGTAATTCAAGTCCAGCAAGCTCTCACTGCAAATCCTGTCAACCCACCAAATCAAGAGGATCAAATCATCGACAACCCTTCCTCCAAGAAGTGCTCCTACAAGCACTTCAAGTCTTGCGATCCCCCAAAGTTCGAAGGGACCGAAGGTGTCACCGCTCTCCTCCACTGGTTTGAGGAAATGGAAAACACTTTCCTAAATTGCGATTGTCCCGAGGATCGCAAGGTACGTTACGCAACCGGGAGATTATTTGGGGTAGCCTTGACCTGGTGGAACACCGAGAAGGGTAAAAGAGGAGTTGAAGATGCCATGGCCTTAACCTGGGAAGAGTTAAGGGAAATGATGACAAAACGTTTCTGCCCAAGAAGCGAACTCAAGAAGTTGGAAGACGAATTCCACTCGCTGAAGCAAAAGGAAAGGGATCACACTTCCTACAACAAAAGATTTCTTGAGCTGAACCAGATGGTTCCTAACTTGTTCACCCCCATGTACCGTTTGGTGGAACACTATATTCGAGGCCTTCCCTCGAAGATTCAAGACTCAGTCCTCAGCACTTCGCCTGCAACCCTCGAAGCCGCCATGGAATTAGCCACTGAACTTACCGAGAACCGCATCAGAAACGGTAAGTTCAAAGAATAGAAAAAGAAAGCCCCCGTTGAGGGCCAAACTTCCAACCACCCCACCTCATCCTCAAAATTTTCAAACAAGAGGAAGCGAAATACCAGAAATTTTGCCGTCACTAAAACAAATTTCCATATCCCTGCTGCACCCATCACACAAGTTACTCCTTTAACCGCACCATACAAAAGGCAATACTCTGGCCCTTACCCAAAGTGCACCCGTTGTCAATACCATCACTCCCCCGAATACCCCTGTCAATATTGCACCGGCTGTGGCCATGCAGGTGACACCATCCAAGCCTGCCGCTCACTGCAACGAATGAACCGCAACCAACCCACAACTCAAACCCACCATCAAATAATGGGTCAAACCCAACAACCCTTACTACCACCACCTACACAACATACAACCCAAACCTACTATCAACCCAACTACCCCATGATGCAACCCATGCGGGCTTGCTACAATTGTGGAGACCCAAACCACTTCAGAAACACGTGTCCACGCTTGGTGAACATCATACATGCTCAAGCTCAAGCGAATCCGGTGAACCAAGCTAACCAAGCTCCTCCACCTGCTAGAGGAAGAGCATTTAACATCAACGCCAACCAAGCTAGGGCTGACAACAACGTGGTTAACGGTACGTTTCTCGTCAATGGTAGTTATGCATCCGTGTTATTTGATACTGGCGCGGATAAGAGTTTTGTGTCCTTAGAATTTGAACCCATCCTCAATCAAACTCGTGACAAACTTATGGAATCCATAACGGTAGAAGTTGCTGACGGAAAACCGGTCTTATTAAACTCCATTATCCGAAACTGCACCTTTACTCTAAACGATCACGATTTTCCTGTTGACCTCATTCCTATGAAGTTGGTAAGTTTTGACATTATAATCGGCATGGACTGGCTCAGCCAACATCAGGCTGAAGTAGTATGCCGTGAGAAGTTCATTCGCATTCCTCTTGCAGACGGTCAAACTCTACGAATCTTTGGAGAAACCCCTTCGAAAGGACTCAAGCTGATGTCCTGTCTTCAAGCCCGAAAATATCTCCGCAAGAATTATGTAGCATTTCTAACCCACGTTGTCAAGAAGGGAGACAAAGAGAAGAAACTCGAAGATATACCCGTAGTGAAGGAATTCCCGCAAGTTTTTCCCGACGACATCGCCGGACTTCCTCCCAAGAGAGAAGTCAAATTCCGCATCGACCTTATACCTGGCGCTACACCCGTCGCGAAATCTCCTTATAGGTTAGCCCCAACCGAGATGCAAGAGCTGGCCAGTCAATTGCAAGAACTAACCGACAAGGGATTCATACGTCCTAGCTCATCGCCTTGGGGTGCACCTGTTCTGTTTGTAAAGAAGAAAGATGGGACCTTTCGCATGTGTATCGATTACAGGGAACTCAACAAATTAACGGTCAAAAATCGCTATCCTTTACCTCGCATCGATGATCTTCTAGACCAACTCCAGGGTGCCACTTGTTTTTCAAAGATCGACCTTCGTTCCGGCTATCACCAACTCAGAGTACATGAAGAAGACGTCCCAAAGACCGCCTTCCGAACTCGGTATGGTCACTATGAATTCATGGTTATGCCATTTGGTCTAACCAACGCTCCAGCCGTCTTCATGGACTTAATGAACAGAGTTTGCAAACCCTATCTTGATCGCTTTGTTATAGTCTTCATCGACGATATTCTCATTTACTCGAAGTCTAAGACTGATCATGAACGACACCTTCGACTCATCCTCACACTCTTGAAGACCGAAAAGCTTTACGCTAAATTCTCCAAATGCGAATTTTGGTTAAAAGAAGTACAGTTCCTTGGTCATGTCGTCAATGACAAGGGAATTCATGTCGACCCCGCAAAGATCAAAGCAGTACAAGAATGGCAAGCGCCACGTACCCCAACCGAAGTGCGATCTTTCCTTGGGTTGGCTGGTTACTATCGTCGTTTCATATCGAATTTCTCTTGTATCGCTGTACCACTCACGGCTTTGACACATAAAGGAAAACCCTTCGCATGGGGACCTAAACAAGAAGAAGCCTTCCAAACCCTTAAGCAAAAGCTTTGTGACGCTCCTATCCTCACACTCCCCGAAGGTTGCGATGACTTTGTAGTGTATTGCGACGCATCAGGACAGGGATTAGGCTGTGTTTTAATGCAAAGGGGAAAAGTGATAGCCTATGCTTCTAGGCAGCTCAAAACTCATGAGAAGAACTACACTACTCACGACCTAGAACTTGGAGCCGTTGTATTCGCTCTTAAGATATGGAGACATTACCTCTATGGTACCAAGTGTGAGATTTACACTGACCACAAGAGCCTCCAACATATCTTTAACCAAAAGGAATTGAATATGAGGCAACGAAGATGGGTCGAGCTTCTTAATGACTACGACTGTGAAATTCGGTATCATCCTGGCAAAGCAAATGTGGTGGCCGATGCACTCAGTCGAAAGGGTTATGCGCACTCCATTCGCCTTCTATGTTCGCAAATCATGACCAACATCAAAGCCCAAATCCAAGAAGCCCAACATGTTTCCATAACAGAATACGACATACGCAATGAGTTATCTTGTGGAGCAGAACTTAAACTCGAAACAAAATCTGACGGCATTCTGTATTACCTAGATCGCATATGGATTCCTGATCACAACAACCTTCGCGATACTCTTATGAAAGAGGCTCACAAGACACGATACTCCGTACATCCAGGAGCCGACAAGATGTATCAGGACCTTCGATACACCTACTGGTGGCCTGGCATGAAGAAGGATATTGTTGTTTTTGTTTCCAAGTGCCTTACCTGTTCAAAAGTGAAAGCTGAACACCAAAGACCCTCAGGACTTCTGGTCCAACCTGAAATACCCGTATGGAAGTGAGAAAATATAACCATGGACTTCATTACCGGGTTACCTCGCACTCCTGGTGGGTACGACACAATATGGGTAATCATTGATCGTCTTACAAAATCAGCTCACTTCATTCCGATTCGCGAAGACTTCAAAAATGAGAAACTAGCTCGCATCTACATCAGTGAAATCGTAAGCCGTCATGGTGTACCGTTAAGCATTATATCAGATCGTGATGGTCATTTCACTTCACGAACATGGCAAGCTGTACAAGCCGCTTTGGGTACACGATTAGATCTCAGCACCGCTTATCATCCCCAAACTGATGGTCAATCTGAACGCACCATCCAAACTCTTGAAGACATGCTTCGGGCATGTGTCATAGACTTCAAAGGGAATTGGGACGCTCACCTACCACTAATTGAATTTTCGTACAACAACAGCTTTCATTCAAGTATCGGCATGGCACCTTTTGAAGCATTATATGGTCGTAAGTGCCGATCACCAATATGTTGGCACGAAATTGGAGAAGCTCAAATCACCGGTCCAGAATTAATACAAGAAACAACTGACAAGATTCATCAAATCCGAAACAACCTTTTAGCGGCACAAAGTCGTCAAAAGAGGTATGCTGACAAGCGACGAAAGCCCTTGGAGTTTAACTTTGGCGATCAAGTACTTTTAAAAGTATCGCCGTGGAAGGGAGTAGTTCGTTTTGGCCAAAAAGGCAAGCTAGCACCACGTTACGTAGGTCCTTTCAAGATACTCGAAAGGGTAGGACCTGTAGCCTACAAGCTTGACCTACCGGAGGAACTCAACAGAATTCATCCCACATTCCACGTATCGAACTTGAAGAAGTGCCTCGCCGATGAAAATCTCCATATTCCTCTAGAAGACATTCAAGTCGATGAATCTATGCATTTTATTGAGAGACCAGTAGAAATTATGGACTTCGGGGAAAAACGTTTAAGAAGAAGCCGCATCCCAAATGTCAGGGTACGCTGGGAGTCGAAACGAGGACCTGAGTTTACTTGGGAACGTGAAGACTCAATGCGCGAGAAATATCCACACCTTTTTCCTGTAACTACCACTACTGAAATTTCGGGACGAAATTTCTAAAAGTAGGGGATACTGTAACATTTGTCGAAAAACGGGTTTTCGAAACCCGCTTCGTTTAATAACCGAACAATCAGTTTTAAATTTTTGTTGATCATTTATGGCTTATTTTGATTTTAAACGATTCATAATTAATCAACAAATTAGAAGATATAAATTATAATTGTAAAAGTATAAAAAATAAATTAATTAAAAAGGAAAACCGGCTGCCGGGAGTCGAACCCGGGTCAGCCGGAAATTCCCCAAAGACTTAACTTTCACACCATCAACCGCTCCGCCACTTTGATTTTCTGATATCATATTGAATCAATTAATTCAAATAATAAGGCACGGAAGTCAAATCAGTCAAAAACGCGCCCAAATAGCAGTCGTCGGAAATCCCGACGACTTCGCCGATAATTTACGTTTCCGTTCAAGATAACCGAAGAATTAACTCTAACGACGGTTATAACCTACGTCTGAACCCGCGACATCAGTCGTAACCGCCGGAGAACGGCTGACTTCGAATTGAGACCGAATTCAGACTCCATACATCTCAATACTACCGTATAAATTCACCCACAATCCACCGGAAACCTTTTCGCTCACAAATCGCACCTTTTCTCGACGAAAATTCAATCGCCGGAAAAAAACTGTAAGTCGCCGGAAAACCAAGACTCACATCCACACGGTAATTCTTTCGACTCTTTCTGTTTCAATCATTCGAGTAATCTGTCACTAACACAACTCCACCATCAGAAGCAATCCCAGTCAACGTTCGTCGAAATCCCCACCTTCGCCGGAAGATTTCTGAAACTTCCGAAATCACACTGAGAGCTGGTATGATCCTTCCAACTCCTATTAAACTTTGATTAAGTATCTCAACTTCGTAATAATCGAACAGAAATTGTTAATTGATGTCGACAGCCGGAGTTCACTTTCAGAACCGACGGACTCTGCCGGAATTCTGTGAACAACCCTGATCGGTATATCTTTTTCTCCCAAACCCTCTCCATTCGTTACCTTTAAGTTACTTATAAAGTTTAAAAACCAGATAAGGCATAAACCAGACCAAACAGTCGGACCTTATTTTCTGGGTAAAATCTAACGAAGAAGACGAAGTCGGGTTATATTATAAGATTAATTAAAATCGGTTTAATGAACGGGTTAGACACACAGTCCAGCGGTGGACTGTGTGCAACAAACACACATGCGACGCGAGTTCGAATCATGTCCCAGCTTTACTCGCTCGAAATAAAAATTTGCCTTTTTAACTGAACCGGGTTGACTCACAGACCATGTTAAGTATAATAAAAACCGAGTTAATAACCAGGTGAGACACACAGTCCAGCGGTGGACTGTGTGTACGCTAACCCACAGGTCCCGGGTTCGAGACCTGTGGTTAGCACCGGTCCGATACGTTTAAAATCTTTTTAAAAAATAAATAATTTTCGGAGTTAATTAAATAGTATATAAGTATAATTAAAAACAGAATTATTTCGGGTTAGACACGTAGCTCAGTTGGTAGAGCTACGTGCACGCGTACGGGAGGTCACCGGTTCGAACCTCGCTCAGTGCAACAATATAACCGACCGAATCGGTCAACGGTCAACGGTCAACGGTCTCGGTCAACGGTCAAAGTCAACATTTTTTTTATTTATTTTTATTTATTTATTTAATTTAAAAATCAATTAAAAATACTTAAAAATAACGTTTTCAAAGTTAAAAAGTAGCCTTAAACTCACAAAATTATACCCAAAAATTCTATTAAAATAGTTAATAAAATCCACATACTTACCGTACCTTTTCGTTATATATTTTGTTAGTTATCTCTCGTCGATCAATCCCCTAAACTCGTGCGCACTCAACATCTTCAAACAAACGCACCCAATGTGAGTGAATCTCTACCAATTCCCCGTTTTAATCACATTTTGGGGTGTATCATGTGTCGTTATATATTTATTATAATTAAACATTTGTGCATCCATCATGTTCATGATCAAATGTGTATTCAATGTGTATCCATTGTTTGTGTGGTTGAAGTTTAGATTAATTTTATCATTTCAGTACATACATTTCATAGGCCGCCGCTCCCCATTACCTATGAGCGTGAACCAGGCGTTGCCAACATAAGATCGGCTCCGTTTGATTGAGCCTTGATCTCACATACATTTGCATAGGCCGTCCGTTCCCCATTACCTATGAGCGTGAACGGGACGTTGCCAACCTATACATTGTCATTCTTATTTCATGCTTAAGCAAGGTGGTTTGTGATTGTTATGCCTACATACATTTGCTCATATATGATTATTGCACAATTTTCCTAAATTAAATATCAATAATAAATCATTAACAAATGTTTTTAACAAGGTTCACTCGCCAACTTTTGTTGACCCAAAATTTCCCATTTTTACACATGATACAGGTGATCAAGTTGAAGCAAGAAACATATAGGGCGGCTTAGAAGAATAAACCAGTTTAGATTATGGATTTGTTTTAGTTAATTTTTCCTTTCCTTGTATTGTATGAATTTGACTTGGAATATTGAAATGTAATTTGGATTTAATAAATATGAAACATATTAGTAAACATCATGAGCTTTGGTGATAACCCAATTATGCCCCGACTCTTATTCCGCTGCGGGTCGGGTGTGACAGATTGGTATCAGAGCCATGACTATAGGGATATAGGATAGGTTATTAGACCCTTAGAGCCTATATTATAGTTGCTTAGAAATTTTAAATTTTTGTGTGTTACAAGCAAAATTCATGATGTTTATATGCTTTATGTTTATTGTTACATTCAATGTTATGCAAGCATATTCATAAGTATATATTATCATATAATGCTTATCATGAACCATATTCTTATAACATATCATATCCATGAAAGCACACCCCACATCATTTTCATGATTGCTTTACAATGATTTTTGTATTTTCAAATCTCATCAAAGTGAGTTCTCATGACGGGCATGTAGTAACTGGAAGGGTACCAGTACCGGTAGTCGGAACGTCCTGTCTAGGCTTGGCTTTCGTATAAATCCAAAATAAAGGACCAGTTTGCCTACCTGGGGACTAACGATGAGAGTACGAAGTACCTATTAGGCCAAAGCATGCTATACCAAACGTCGTGTGAGCTAACCCCACTTTGAGTTGTCATTGTGTCTACACCTGGACACATTCCGACCATACATCTTGTAAACATATTTTGTGGTTTTCATTCGGGTCATGCGAGTGTTAAATCGCCAATACTAATGTGAATCCTACCAAGCCAATAGTCATGGGGGCCCACATGACTATACAGGTGAAGGTATGGGGGACATTTGAGGCCCAACATGAGCTAACCCAAGACATCCTATGGATGTGGTTGCATTATTGATATTTATGTTAATTTCATTTTTTTTAAGACACATGACCCCTAAACACTCCATAAACTCACCATCTTCCTATGTATATTCCTGTAGATGTCGGGTAGGCAGCTACGTGGAGGACGAAAGTCAGGAAGGTCAAACGAACGCTTGGCCACTCAAATTGCAAAACAAATGGCCGCAGTACTTCCTGATATTGTAATTCAAGTCCAGCAAGCTCTCACTGCAAATCCTGTCAACCCACCAAATCAAGAGGATCAAATCATCGACAACCCTTCCTCCAAGAAGTGCTCCTACAAGCACTTCAAGTCTTGCGATCCCCCAAAGTTCGAAGGGACCGAAGGTGTCACCGCTCTCCTCCACTGGTTTGAGGAAATGGAAAACACTTTCCTAAATTGCGATTGTCCCGAGGATCGCAAGGTACGTTACGCAACCGGGAGATTATTTGGGGTAGCCTTGACCTGGTGGAACACCGAGAAGGGTAAAAGAGGAGTTGAAGATGCCATGGCCTTAACCTGGGAAGAGTTAAGGGAAATGATGACAAAACGTTTCTGCCCAAGAAGCGAACTCAAGAAGTTGGAAGACGAATTCCACTCGCTGAAGCAAAAGGAAAGGGATCACACTTCCTACAACAAAAGATTTCTTGAGCTGAACCAGATGGTTCCTAACTTGTTCACCCCCATGTACCGTTTGGTGGAACACTATATTCGAGGCCTTCCCTCGAAGATTCAAGACTCAGTCCTCAGCACTTCGCCTGCAACCCTCGAAGCCGCCATGGAATTAGCCACTGAACTTACCGAGAACCGCATCAGAAACGGTAAGTTCAAAGAATAGAAAAAGAAAGCCCCCGTTGAGGGCCAAACTTCCAACCACCCCACCTCATCCTCAAAATTTTCAAACAAGAGGAAGCGAAATACCAGAAATTTTGCCGTCACTAAAACAAATTTCCATATCCCTGCTGCACCCATCACACAAGTTACTCCTTTAACCGCACCATACAAAAGGCAATACTCTGGCCCTTACCCAAAGTGCACCCGTTGTCAATACCATCACTCCCCCGAATACCCCTGTCAATATTGCACCGGCTGTGGCCATGCAGGTGACACCATCCAAGCCTGCCGCTCACTGCAACGAATGAACCGCAACCAACCCACAACTCAAACCCACCATCAAATAATGGGTCAAACCCAACAACCCTTACTACCACCACCTACACAACATACAACCCAAACCTACTATCAACCCAACTACCCCATGATGCAACCCATGCGGGCTTGCTACAATTGTGGAGACCCAAACCACTTCAGAAACACGTGTCCACGCTTGGTGAACATCATACATGCTCAAGCTCAAGCGAATCCGGTGAACCAAGCTAACCAAGCTCCTCCACCTGCTAGAGGAAGAGCATTTAACATCAACGCCAACCAAGCTAGGGCTGACAACAACGTGGTTAACGGTACGTTTCTCGTCAATGGTAGTTATGCATCCGTGTTATTTGATACTGGCGCGGATAAGAGTTTTGTGTCCTTAGAATTTGAACCCATCCTCAATCAAACTCGTGACAAACTTATGGAATCCATAACGGTAGAAGTTGCTGACGGAAAACCGGTCTTATTAAACTCCATTATCCGAAACTGCACCTTTACTCTAAACGATCACGATTTTCCTGTTGACCTCATTCCTATGAAGTTGGTAAGTTTTGACATTATAATCGGCATGGACTGGCTCAGCCAACATCAGGCTGAAGTAGTATGCCGTGAGAAGTTCATTCGCATTCCTCTTGCAGACGGTCAAACTCTACGAATCTTTGGAGAAACCCCTTCGAAAGGACTCAAGCTGATGTCCTGTCTTCAAGCCCGAAAATATCTCCGCAAGAATTATGTAGCATTTCTAACCCACGTTGTCAAGAAGGGAGACAAAGAGAAGAAACTCGAAGATATACCCGTAGTGAAGGAATTCCCGCAAGTTTTTCCCGACGACATCGCCGGACTTCCTCCCAAGAGAGAAGTCAAATTCCGCATCGACCTTATACCTGGCGCTACACCCGTCGCGAAATCTCCTTATAGGTTAGCCCCAACCGAGATGCAAGAGCTGGCCAGTCAATTGCAAGAACTAACCGACAAGGGATTCATACGTCCTAGCTCATCGCCTTGGGGTGCACCTGTTCTGTTTGTAAAGAAGAAAGATGGGACCTTTCGCATGTGTATCGATTACAGGGAACTCAACAAATTAACGGTCAAAAATCGCTATCCTTTACCTCGCATCGATGATCTTCTAGACCAACTCCAGGGTGCCACTTGTTTTTCAAAGATCGACCTTCGTTCCGGCTATCACCAACTCAGAGTACATGAAGAAGACGTCCCAAAGACCGCCTTCCGAACTCGGTATGGTCACTATGAATTCATGGTTATGCCATTTGGTCTAACCAACGCTCCAGCCGTCTTCATGGACTTAATGAACAGAGTTTGCAAACCCTATCTTGATCGCTTTGTTATAGTCTTCATCGACGATATTCTCATTTACTCGAAGTCTAAGACTGATCATGAACGACACCTTCGACTCATCCTCACACTCTTGAAGACCGAAAAGCTTTACGCTAAATTCTCCAAATGCGAATTTTGGTTAAAAGAAGTACAGTTCCTTGGTCATGTCGTTAATGACAAGGGAATTCATGTCGACCCCGCAAAGATCAAAGCAGTACAAGAATGGCAAGCGCCACGTACCCCAACCGAAGTGCGATCTTTCCTTGGGTTGGCTGGTTACTATCGTCGTTTCATATCGAATTTCTCTTGTATCGCTGTACCACTCACGGCTTTGACACATAAAGGAAAACCCTTCGCATGGGGACCTAAACAAGAAGAAGCCTTCCAAACCCTTAAGCAAAAGCTTTGTGACGCTCCTATCCTCACACTCCCCGAAGGTTGCGATGACTTTGTAGTGTATTGCGACGCATCAGGACAGGGATTAGGCTGTGTTTTAATGCAAAGGGGAAAAGTGATAGCCTATGCTTCTAGGCAGCTCAAAACTCATGAGAAGAACTACACTACTCACGACCTAGAACTTGGAGCCGTTGTATTCGCTCTTAAGATATGGAGACATTACCTCTATGGTACCAAGTGTGAGATTTACACTGACCACAAGAGCCTCCAACATATCTTTAACCAAAAGGAATTGAATATGAGGCAACGAAGATGGGTCGAGCTTCTTAATGACTACGACTGTGAAATTCGGTATCATCCTGGCAAAGCAAATGTGGTGGCCGATGCACTCAGTCGAAAGGGTTATGCGCACTCCATTCGCCTTCTATGTTCGCAAATCATGACCAACATCAAAGCCCAAATCCAAGAAGCCCAACATGTTTCCATAACAGAATACGACATACGCAATGAGTTATCTTGTGGAGCAGAACTTAAACTCGAAACAAAATCTGACGGCATTCTATATTACCTAGATCGCATATGGATTCCTGATCACAACAACCTTCGCGATGTTCGTGAAGTGAAACGACCATCACGGTCTGAAATGATGCTTAATGGTTCACCATGACGGCTTACGATCTCGTTGATGTAGATACGAGCTAACTTCTCGTTCTTGAAGTCCTCGCGAATCGGAATGAAATGAGATGACTTTGTAAGACGATCGATTATTACCCATATGGTGTCATACCCACTGGAGGTGCGAGGTAACCCGGTAATGAAATCCATGGTTATGTTTTCCCACTTCCATACAGGTATTTCGGGTTGGACTAAAAGTCCTGAAGGTCTTTGAAGTTCAGCTTTTACTTTGGAACAGGTAAGGCACTTGGAAACAAAAACAACGATATCCTTTTTCATGCCAGGCCACCAGTAGGTGTATCGTAGGTCTTGATACATCTTGTCGGCTCCTGGGTGTACAGAGTATCGTGTTTTGTGCGCCTCATTCATGAGGAAATCACGAAGGTTATCGCGATCAGGAATCCATATGCGATTTAAATAGTATAGAATACCGTCGGATTTGGTTTCGATTTTGAGTTCAGCTCCACATGACAGCTCATCGCGTACATCATTTTCTGTTACAGAAACATGTTCAGCTGCTCGGATTCGATCTTTGATGTCGGTTATGATTTGCGAACATAGAAGACGAATGGAGTTCGCATAACCTTTTCGACTGAGCGCATCGACCACCACGTTTGCCTTGCCAGGATGATACCAAATTCACAGTCGTAGTCGTTGAGAAGTTCGACCCATCTTTGTTGCCTCATATTCAACTCTTTCTGGTTGAAGATATGTTGGAGACTCTTGTGGTCAGTGTATATTGCACACTTAGTACCGTAGAGGTAATGTCTCCATATCTTGAGAGCGAACACAACGGCTCCAAGTTCCAGGTCGTGGGTGGTGTAATTCTTCTCATGAACTTTGAGTTGCCTAGAAGCATAGGCTATCACTTTTCCTCTTTGCATTAATACACAGCCTAGCCCTTGCCCTAATGCGTCGCAATATACTACAAAGTCATCGCAACCTTCAGGGAGTGTGAGGATAGGTGCGTCACAGAGTTTTTTCTTTAAAGTTTGGAAAGCCTCCTCTTGTTTAGGTCCCCATATGAAGGGTTTTCCTTTATGAGTCAAGGCCGTGAGTGGTACAGCAATACGGGAAAAATTGGCAATGAAGCGGCGATAGTAACCAGCCAAACCAAGAAATGACCTTACTTCGGTAGGGGTACGTGGCGCTTGCCATTCCTGCACTGCCTTGATTTTTGAAGGATCGACATGAATTCCCTTGTCATTGACGACATGTCCAAGGAATTTGTACTTCTCCTAACCAGAATTCGCATTTTGAGAACTTATCGTAGAGCTTTTCAGTCCTTAAGAGTGTAAGGATGAGTCGAAGGTGTCGTTCATGATCAGATTTAGACTTGGAGTAGATAAGGATGTCGTCGATGAAGACTATGACGAAACGGTCGAGGTAGGGTTTGCATACCCTATTCATTAGATCCATGAAGACAGCGGGGGCGTTGGTTAAACCGAAAGGCATGACCATGAACTCGTAGTGACCATAACGAGTCTGGAAAGCGGTTTTTGGGATATCTTCTTCGTGCACTCGGAGCTGATGATAACCAGAACGAAGGTCGATTTTTGAAAAGCAGGTGGCGCCTTGAAGTTGGTCTAGGAGGTCATCGATACGAGGTAGTGGATAGCGAATTTTAACCGTTAACTTGTTAAGTTCTCTATAATCAATGCACATGCGAAACGTTCCATCTTTCTTCTTCACAAAGAGAACAGGTGCACCCCAAGGCGAGGAGCTAGGACGTATGAATCCTTTGTCAGTCAGCTCTTGCAGTTGACTGGCCAGCTCTTGCATTTCGGATGGGGCTAACCTATAAGGAGATTTTGCGACTGGTGTAGCGCCAGGTACAAGATCGATGCGGAATTCGACTTCTCTCACAGGAGGAAGTCCTGAAATGTCGTCGGGAAAGACTTGTGGGAATTCTTTCACAACTGGGATATCTTCGAGTTTCTTCTCCTTGTTTCCCTTTTTGACGACGTGAGTTAGGAATGCGACATAGTTTTGCGGAGATATCTTCGGGCTTGAAGGCAGGACATTAATTTGAGTCCTTTCGAAGGGGTTTCCCCAAAAATACGTAGGGTCTGATCATTTTCAAGAGGAATTTGAATGAACTTTTCATGGCACACAACTTCAGCGTTATGCTGGCTGAGCCAGTCCATACCGATTATAACATCAAAACTTCCCAACTTTATAGGAATGAGGTCAATTGGAAAATCATGATCGTTTAGAGTGAGGGTGCAATTGCGTATAATAGAATTTAATGAAACGGGTTTTCCGTCAGCAACTTCCACCGTTAGCGATTCCATGAGATTAACACGAGTTTGGTTGAGGATAGGTTCAAACTCTAAGGACACAAAGCTCTTATCCGCACCAGTATCGAATAATATGGACGCATAACTACCATTGATGAGAAATGTACCGTTGACCACGTTGTTGTCAGCTCTAGCTTGGTTGGCATTGATGTTGAAAGCTCTTCCTCTGGCAGGTGGAGGAGCTTGGTTAGCTTGGTTTACCGGGTTTGCTTGAGCTTGGGCATGGATGATGTTCACCAAGCATGGACAACTGTTCCTGAAGTGGTTTGGGTCCCCACAGTTGTAACAAGCTCGCATGGGTTGCATCATGGGGTAGTTGGGTTGGTAGTAAGTTTGGGCTGCGTGTGGTGCAGGTGGTAGAAGTAAGGGTTGTTGGGCTTGACCCACTATCTGATGGTGGGTTTGGGTTGGGAGTTGATTGCGGTTCATTCGTTGAAGAGTGCGACAGGTTTGGATAGTGTGACCCGCACGGCCACAGCTTGTGCAATGTTGGCAGGGGTTTTCGGGAGGGTGATGGTATTGACAACGGTTGCATTTTGGGTGTGGGCCGGTGTATGGCTTTTTAAATGGCGCAGCTGAGGGAGCAATTTGGGTGATTGGTGCAGCAGTGATGGGAGGGTTGGTTTGAGTGACAGCAAAATTCTTGCTGTTTCGTTTCCTCTTACCAGCAAACTTTGAGGATGAGACTGAGTGGTTTGTAGTTGAGGTCTCTATGGGTGCTTTCTTCTTCTCATCTTTGAATTTGCCGTTTCGAATGCGATTTTCAGTGAGTTCTGTAGCTAACTCCATCGCGGCTTCAAGTGTTGCAGGTGAAGTGCTTAAAACCGAGTCTTGAATTTTCGAGGGAAGACCTCGAATGTAATGTTCAACCAAGCGGTACACGGGGGTGAACAAATTAGGGATCATCTGATTTAGCTCGAGAAATCTCTTATTATAGGAAGTGTGATCTCCTTCCTTTTGTTTTAGTGAGTGGAATTCGTCTTCCAGCTTTTTGATTTCGCTTCTTGGACAGAAGCGTCTTGTCATGAGTTCCCTTAACTCTTCCCATGTTAAGGCCATGGCATCTTCAACTCCTCGTTTACCCTTTTCTGTGTTCCACCAGGTAAGGGCTACCCCAAACAGTCTTCCAGTTGCATAACGTACCTTACGATCCTCGGGACAATCGCAATTGAGGAAAGTGTTCTCCATTTCTTCAAACCAGTGAAGGAGGGCAGTAACACCTTCGAGCCCTTCATACTTTGGGGGATCACAAGATTTGAAGTGTTTGTAGGAGCACTTTTTGGAAGGAGGGTTGGCGACGCTCTGGTCTTCTTGATTGGGAGGGTTGATGGGATTTGCGGTGAGAGCTTGTTGAACTTGAATCACGATGTCAGGAAGCACTGCGGCCATTTGTTTAGCAATTTGTGTGGCCAAGCGTTCATTTGATCTTCCTGACTTTCTACCTCCACGTAGTTGCCTAGCCGACATCTACAGGAACATACATAGGAAGATTGTGAGTTTAAGAAGTTTCAAGGTGTCATGTGTCGTAAAAAGAATGAAAAATAACATAACTGACAATAATTCAACTACATCCATAGGATGTCTTGGGTTTGCTCATGTTTGGGCCTCCAATGTCCCCCATACCATCGCCTGTGTAGTCATGTGGGCCCCCATGACTATTGGGCTTGGTAGGATTCACATTAGTGTTGGCGGATTAACACTCGCACCACCGAATGAAAATCGTAAAATATGATTGCGAGATGTATGGTAGGAGGGTGTCCAGGTGTAGACACAATGACAACTCAAAGTGGGGTTAGCTCACACGACGTTTGGTATAGCATGCTTTGGCCTAATAGGTCCTTCGTACTCTCATCGTTAGTCCCCAGGTAGGCAAACTGGTCCTTTATTTTGGATTTATACGAATGCCAAGCTTGGACAGGACGTTCCGACTACCGGTATCGTACCCTTCCAGTTACTACATGCCCGTCATGAGAACTCACTTTGATGTGATTTGAAAAATACAAAAATCATTGCAAAAATCATGGGAATCGTGAGGTGTGTGCTCTCATGGATATGATATGTTATGAGGATATGATTCATGATGAGCATTGTATAATAACATGTATTTGTGAGCATGCTTGCATAACATTGAGTGTAAAAATAAACATAAAGCATATAAACATCATGAATTTTGTATGTAACGCATAAACAATTTAAAATTTTAATCAACTATAGTATAGGCTCTAAGGGTCTAATAACCTATCCTATATCCCTATAGTCATAAGCTCTGATACCAATCTGTCACACCCCGACCCGCAGCGGAATAAAAGTCGGGGCATAATTGGGTTATCACCAAAGCTCATGATGTTTACTAAGATGTTTCATATTTATTAAATCCAAATTACAACTTAAATATCCAAATCAAAATTCATACAATTACAAGGAAATGAAACTATATAATTAATCCAAAGCTTAAACTTGTTTATTCTTCTAGGCCTTCCTATGTGTTTCTTGTCTCAGCTGGATCACCTGTATCATGTGTAAAACGGGGGATATTTTGGGTCAACAAAAGTTGGCGAGTGAACCTTGATAAAACATTGTTACTAATTTCTTGTTTTATTTAATAAGGAAAATTTGTGCAATAATCACATGTGAGCAAACATATATAGATAAACAAACACAAACCACTTTGGATGAGTATATGATATGAATGATGATGTATGTGAGATCAAGGCTCAATCAAACGGAGCCGATCTAATGAGGCACCTGATGCTCAACCCGTCTCCCACGAGGAACTGATGGGCCTAATGAAATGCGTGCACTGAAAATGATAAATCCAATCTACATATAATCCACACAACAATTGATACACATTTGATCACGGATATGATGTATGCACAAGTGTTTATATATATAATAAAAGAATTATACGACACATGATACACCCCAAAATATGATTAAAACAGGGAATTGATAGAGACACTCACATTGGGTGCATTCTTTGATGACGTTGGATGCGCACGAATTTTAGAATTCAATCGACGAGGGAAAAACTAGCCTAGATAATAATAAAATGGTTCGCTAAATAAATAAATTTTATTTGAGATTAATATTTTTAATTAGTGCTCTTTAATGGGATTTTTAGATTTATTTTTGTGAGTTTAAGGAAATTTTCTAACTTTAAAAATCTTATTTTTAGTATTTTTAAATGATTTTTCAATTAAATAAATAAATAAAAAGAAAAAAAATAAAAAATAATTGAATTTTTGACCGTTGACCGTTGACCGAGTCTTGACCGGTCAGACTGTGTTTTCTATGCGCTGAGTGAGGTTCGAGCTCGGGACCTCTCGTATACGTGCACGCAGCTCTACCAACTGAGCTACGTGTCTAACCCGAAATATTCTCTGTTTTAATTATATATATATATATTAATTAACTTTAACCTTATTTAGTTTATATCAAAAATGATTTAATATGGCCGAACCGGCTTCAGAGACCCGGAGTCGAACTCGGGACGTTCGGTTCGAGTGCGCACAGCCCAACCAGTTGGGCTGTGTGTCTAATCTGTTTAACTAATGGATTATATTCTTCTTATGTACTCACTGTGACTTAATCTGATTGGATTTCAAAAATGTTGGTTTTATTTCTGAAAGTCGGTAACGTGTACGATTCGAACTCGGGACGTGCATATTGTATTTGCACACAGTCCACCGCTGGAATGTGTGTCTAGCTCGGTTTAATTTCTGTTTTTAATTATACTAATACACGTTTGCATCTTTGTCTTCTTCACTTAAAAATTACAGAACAGTGAAATCTGACTGTTCTGGTTAATCGATCATAACTTATACTTGTTTGAAATGGAAAGAAGATTAAGTGATATGGTATACCAAGACGGAGCGTTTTCTTCAGATTTCCGGCAGTGTTCGTCGGCTCTGATTTTGCGACTTCTGGCTGTATGAACTGTTTTAACAGTTTTGATTATTGGTTTGAACAATTAAAGTATAAATCAAGAGATAGCAGAGAAGTTTAGACAGTTATACCGTCTGATGAACGAATACGGTTTTCTGATCAACGATTCCGGCGATATTCCGGCGAGTGCAGAGGAACTCCGGCGATGTGCTCTGGAAGAATTAAAGCTTTGAAAAAGTGTGCGGTTCTGAGCGAAAGGATTTCCAGATGATTGAGTGGGTATTTATAGGGATGAACAGCTGAATTGAGTTTGATTTAAGGTCAAAGTTCACGATTAAGGATTTCCGGCGGTTATGACCGAATTTGACTGCCGGCAACGGTTATAACTGGCGTCGAGATTAAATTGTGCGTTTCAGTCAAAATAAAGGTAGCCAAAATCACGGAATGTCGGTTTTTCCGATGAGTGCGAGTTCTGGGCGCGCTGATTGCAGATTTGACTTTCGGTTTTATTATAAATCTTATTTGTTTCCGTGTTTATCACAAAGGAAGTGTGTGGCGGAGTGGTGTGTTGTGTGTTTGTGTTTGTGGGTGACCCGGGTTCGAAACCCGGCGTCTACATTTTATTTTTTATTCATAATTTCTTATTAATTATAAATTATGGTTTTTAAGTTCTAATATATTTATTAATTATGTATTGTTTAAAATTAATATGATTCATAAATACGCAACGAAACTTATAACTGAATATTTGATTGATAAACGAAGCGGGTTTTGAAACCCGTTTTTCGACGAATGTTACAGTATCCCCTACTTTTAGAAATTTCGTCCCGAAATTTAAGTAGTAGTGGTAACAGGAAAAAGATGCGGGTATTTTTCGCGCATTGAGTCTTCACGTTCCCAAGTAAACTCAGGTCCTCGTTTTGACTCCCAACGTACCCTGACAATTGGAATACGACTTCGTCTTAAACGCTTCTCTCCGAAGTCCATGATTTCTACTGGTCTTTCAATGAAGTGCATAGATTCATTGACTTGAATGTCTTCTAGAGGAATATGGAGGTTTTCATCGGCGAGGCACTTTTTCAAGTTTGATACGTGAAATGTGGGATGAATTCTGTTGAGCTCTTCTGGTAGGTCAAGCTTGTATGCTACAGGACCTACTCTTTCGAGTATCTTGAAAGGTCCTACATAGTGTGGTGCTAGCTTTCCCTTTTGGCCAAAACGAACCACTCCCTTCCAAGGTGATACTTTTAAAAGTACTTGATCACCAATGTCAAACTCCAAGGGCTTTCGTCGTTTGTCTGCATAACTCTTTTGATGACTTTGAGCCGCTAGAAGATTGTTTCGAATTTGAATGACCTTGTCGGTTGTTTCTTGAATTAATTCTGGACCGGTGATTTGCGTTTCCCCAATTTCGTGCCAACATATTGGAGATCGGCACTTACGACCATATAAAGCTTCGAAAGGAGCCATGCCGATACTTGAATGATAGCTATTATTGTACGAAAATTCCATTAATGGTAGGTGAGCGTCCAAGTTCCCTTTGAAGTCTATGACACATGCTCGCAGCATATCTTCAAGGGTTTGGATGGTGCATTCAGATTGACCATCAGTTTGGGGATGAAAAGCGGTATTGAGGTCTAATCGTGTACCCAAGGCGGTTTGTACGGCTCGCCATGTTCGTGAAGTGAAACGACCATCACGGTCTGAAATGATGCTTAATGGTACACCATGACGGCTTACGATCTCGTTGATGTAGATACGAGCTAACTTCTCGTTCTTGAAGTCCTCGCGAATCGGAATGAAATGAGATGACTTTGTAAGACGATCGATTATTACCCATATGGTGTCATACCCACTGGAGGTGCGAGGTAACCCGGTAATGAAATCCATGGTTATGTTTTCCCACTTCCATACAGGTATTTCGGGTTAGACTAAAAGTCCTGAAGGTCTTTGAAGTTCAGCTTTTACTTTGGAACAGGTAAGGCACTTGGAAACAAAAACAACGATATCCTTTTTCATGCCAGGCCACTAGTAGGTGTATCGTAGATCTTGATACATCTTGTCGGCTCCTGGGTGTACAGAGTATCGTGTTTTGTGCGCCTCATTCATGAGGAAATCACGAAGGTTATCGCGATCAGGAATCCATATGCGATTTAAATAGCTCTTCTACCTATCCCTGGCAACTTTGAGACGATTACGGATTTGCATAATCTTTTCCGTGGTCTCCAGGACAATCTCTGGTCCTGATAGTTGGGCCTCCCCAACTTCTACCCAACACACGGGCGTTCTACATTTTCTCCCATACAAGGCCTCAAAAGGAGCAGCATTGGTGCTAGTATGATAACTATTATTGTAGGAGAATTATATTAGGGGTAAGTGGTCATCCCAGCTTCCACCTAAATCAATCACACTTGCGCGAAGCATGTCTTCCAAAGTTTGGATAGTACGCTCACGTTGACCATCAGTCTGCGGATGGTAAGCCGTACTAAAATTTAATCGTGTGCCTAAAGATTGTTGGAAACTTTTCCAAAAGTGAGATGTGTATCTAGTATCTCTATCAGATACAACGGATACTGGCACACCATGTAGGGACACTATCTTGTCCACGTACATCTTAGCCAATTTGTCAGAACTAAATGTCTCTTTAATTGGCAAGAAATGTGCTGACTTAGTCAGCCTATCCACAATGACCCAAATCATGTCATTACCATGTTTGGTCTTTGGTAACTTGGTAATCAAATCCATAGTTACCATTTCCCATTTCCAAGTGGGAATTTCAAGTTGTTGTAGAAGTCCTGACGGCTTTTGATGTTCGGCCTTAACTTGCGAACACGTCAGACACTTAGCTACATAAATGGCTATGGATTTCTTCAATCCCACCCACCAATAGTTCTTCTTTAGATCTTGATACATTTTGTCACCTCCCGAGTGAACTGGGTATCTTGAACTATGCGCTTCTTGAAGGATTAGATCTCTAAGTCCTCCAAAGACTGGAACCCAAATTCTTCCATTGAATCTAAGTATTCTATCTTTTCCTGGCGCTAACTGATCAATAGTTCCGCCTAATCCCTCATTAGGGATATTAGCCTCTAATAGAGCTTGCTTCTGCACATCTAACAACTTCTCATTTAAGCTATTTTTGAGCTCAATGCTCTTGGCGTTAATCCTTAAAGGCTTAACCCGTTCCTTGCGACTTAAGGCCTCAGCAACTACATTTGCCTTGCCTGGATGGTAGCGAATTTCGCAATCATAATCATTAAGCGTTTCCATCCATCGACGCTGTCGCATGTTCAATTCCTTCTGATTGAACAAATGCTGGAGACTTTTATGGTCAGTGTATATAACACATTTTGTACCATACAAGTAGTGTCTCCACAATTTTAGTGCAAATACAACGGCACCCAATTCCAAATCGTGGGTGGTGTAATTCCTTTCGTGCACCTTTAGTTGTCGTGATGCATAGGCAATCACCTTGCCTTTTTACATTAACACACAGCCCATGCCGGTGTGTGAAGCATCACAGTAGATAACAAAATCTTCAATACCCTCAGGTAGAGATAACACAGGAGCATTGCTCAACTTGTGTTTAAGAATCTCAAAAGATTCTTGTTGCTTTGGACCCCAATTATACTTAATATTCTTACGGGTCAAGGAAGTTAAAGGAGTGGCTATTTTTGAAAAGTTCTCAATGAACCTTCTATAGTAACCAGCCAATCCTAAGAAACTATGAATCTCAGATGGAGTCTTGGGAACTTCCCAATTCATTATGGCTTCTATCTTGGCGGGATCCACTTGGATACCACGCTCACTTACAACATGTCCAAGGAATTGGACTTCTCTAAGCCAAAACTCGCATTTAGAGAACTTAGCATAAAGTTTTTCTTGTCTTAAAAGTTCTAGAATGCACCTAAGATGTTTCTCGTGATCGGCTTGATTACAAGAATAGATAAGTATGTCGTCTATGAAGATAATGACAAACTTATCCAAATATGAGATCCATGAATGCTGCTGGTGCATTAGTGAGCCCAAAAGGCATCACCAAGAATTCAAAATGACCATAGCGAGTCCTGAAGGCAGTCTTTGGAACATCTTCACTTCTAACTTCAGTTGATGATATCTTGATCTTAAATCTATCTTGGAGAAGTAACTAGCCCCTTGAAGTTAGTCGAATAAATCATCGATCCTGGGCAGATGATATCTATTCTTGATCGTCAACTTGTTCAGCTCTCGATAATCGATGCACATTCGCATCGAACCGTCTTTCTTCTTTACAAATAATATAGGAACTCCCCAAGGTGAGGAACTAGGTTGAACAAAGCCTTTTTCTAAGAGTTTGTCTAGCTGCATCCTCAATTCTTTCATCTCCATTGGTGCTAGCCTATATGGAGCTCTAGCCACTGGGGCTGATCCTGGTAGGATATCTATTCTAAACTCCACTTGTCTGTCTAGGAGTACACCTGGCAATTCTTCAGGGAAAACATCGGGATACTCCGAGATAACTGGTTGATCTTCAAGGTTCGGCTTAGGTTTATTTATGGTTACTTGTGCCAAGTAGATGACACAGCCTTTTCTCAAACACTTGGATGCCTTAAATAACGACACCTTGTCCGGCAATCCATAGCGTGAGTCTCCGGGAATGGTGATCACTTCACCAGATGGGGTCTTAATTTCGATGAGCTTCTTATTACAGGCAATGCGGGCTTGGTTATGAGATAACCAATCCATGCCTAAGACAACATCAAACCCCGCCAATTTCATTGGCAGAAGAGAGATAGGGATGGAATGATTCTTAATGTATATGGAGCATCGATCAATATGGAAGATGTGGATTCTATCATTCCATCAGCAGGTTCTATCTCATAGGTTTTGTCTAGAGTTCTTATGGGTAAATTTAACAATTTACTAAACTTATGATCAACAAAGGATTTATCTGCACCCGAATCGAAAAGAACTCTAGCATATATATTGTTAATGGGAAAAGTACCTGTTATGACGTTGTTGTCATGAACAGCTTCCTTAGCAGTTAGCCGAAAGGCACGTCCATTCTCCTTCTTGGCCTCTCCAGGCTTTGTATCATTACTTTTGGGTTTCTTGGGGTAGTTGTACGTTATGTGCCCTTTTTCATTGCAGTTGTAGCAAACTGCATCCTTAAGATCTTTACAATCTAGGGTCTTATGCCCTTTTCTTTTGCAGCAAACCCCTTCGTACTTAACTATCATTTCTTGGCCAATATGTGGTCTACGCCACTTAGCATAATCAATCCATTAAGATCTTTTGGAATTATATAGTAGAGCATAAATTTCGAGTAAAATCGAGACGCTCGTTTGAAGTAGATGAATACATATATATAATTCCAAAAGTACTTCATTAAATTCCAATTTAGAAATTACAATTCTAGAAAATGAAATAAACTGTCCATGCAAGGACTTTAAAGAAATAAAAGTGTCCACACAGGGACTAAGGAAACAACAATGTCCTCACAGGGACTACATATAATCAAAAGAGACTTTACTCGTCCTTCTTTCCCTTGACCAATTTGGAGAGTTTCTTGAAGAACTTATTTGTCTTCTTCTTCATCTTCTCCGCTTGCTGTTGCATTTCTTTCATTCTTTCTAAGGCCTCATTAATGGCCTCAAGTGGCGGCGGAGGTTGTGGTTGTGGTTGTGGCATAACCGGATATTGGTATCCATAAGTTGGATATCCAGTCGGTGGGTAAGTAGGTGGGAAAGGAGACGGGTAAAGTGCATTGTACATAACCGCCTGCATGTAGGGGTCTTGTGACCATGTTTGATAGTCTACCGGTGTAGACGGGTTAAAAGGATCATATCCAGATGTGTCTGGGTATGTGGGGGTTGGGTTAGTATAACCCAATGGTGGTTGTACAGCAGGTGTTGGTGTTGGTTCCACTATAGGTGAAACATTAGAGGGTCCACCCATTTGTGGGTCCTCTTGGATTGTAGGGTAGGAATTGGGCAAAGGTGGCAGCGATCCCGACCTTTTTCCGGCACGTACCGACATACGTGCTCCACGCTTCCTTCATGGTGGTTCAAATGGTGGTTGAGGTTGGTCCACTGGTTCCATGTGGACATCTTCTTGCACTAGGGGTGGTTGTGAGTGATGAGAAGGAGTGTGGGCGAAGGTAAATTGATTCCAGTATTGGTCCCACTCATTAGGACCTTGGTAGGGCGACCCGGCATAAGAATTCGAATCGCTCGAAATTTCAATGGGATGCATATTTGATCCTGACGGTGGCATCTCCGGGTCAGAGTCCTCGGCCATGGGGTTTGGCTGTTCCAACTGATTTTGATCGGCTAGAGGCGTGTTAAGGTAATGGTTTGGGTTGAATTATTCATGGTAAGAATGTGAATGGGAATGGTGAGAATGGTGAGTATGGTGTGAATGATAGGAATGGTGAGAGTGGTAAGAATTTTAGAAATGTGAGGGCGAGTGTCTATTAGAGACAGAACGTCTCGCTGGTTGCCAATGAGACGAATCTCCTAATTCTTGGTATGCATCTAAATTATGAGGTTGAGAGGGAATGTGTCCTGATGGCCCTCCCCTCATTGGACCTTTTCCTCTCCCACTTTGTCCTCGTACACGTGGCGGCATTTCCCTGTTAAAAATAAATTCAAAAACAATACTAATAACTTAATATTGAAATGAGTAATCCTAGGTCAATGCCTAGACTCAGAAGTCTAAGGAATGTGCTCGTGTAAGTTTGGGATTAAACACAAAAGGCTAGTGTTTAATTCTCCCAAACGTTGGCTCTGATACCAACATGTCACACCCCGGATTTCCAACCCGAAATCCATACACCGGTGGGCCCGGGTGGGGAGTATCGTGACGTCAGTTGATAATTATCATAATCAATTAAACACGGCACAGCGGAAGTCTTGGAGTAAAATTACTATTACAAACCGAATGATCGAAAATATAAAATAATATACAGGCTTGTAATAGAAGATCCAAAGGCGGATCATTAAATGTACAAGAAAGAATACAAAACAGACTTTGGGCAGATTTAGGATTTGCAAGATCCTTTATCACTACCGAGCACCTCCTGCCTATTTTCGTATTGTACCTGCAGTTTAGTCTTTTGAAAATATGTCAGCTTTCGCTGGTAAATACACCCAACCGACTCTTTTGAAAACATTCCAAAAATGTTTTAAGTGTAACATCCGTAAAAAACGGATTTTACCAAACCCGCTCCGTTTATTAACCAAACAATCAGTTTAAAATTTTGTGGCGCATTTAATGCCCAAATTAATTTTAAACGATACATAATTAATTATTATATTGGAATATATAATTTGTTTTTGAAAAATTGTTAAAAATAATGAAATAAGAATAAAATGGTTCTGCCGGGTTTCGAACCCGGGTCAGTAACCGGTTCAGCAGACTTATCGCACACACACTCAACCACTGCGCCACTAGTGTTCTTTGTTAATTATTAGAATCAATTAATTCATATCATGATTCTCGAATTCAAAACCGGCGCCCAAATTTCAGTCGTCGGAAATCCCGACTAACTCGCCAAGAAATTACGATATCTTCAGTTATAACGTAAACATTTACTAGGACATCGGTTATAACCGACGCCTGAGTCCGCGACACAAGCTATAGCCGCCGGAGGATTTCTAACCGACGAATCAAGTCGGAAATAGGACCAAATTCATCGACGACTTGCCTTATAAATACCCCCTCAAACCTCTGCAAGCTTTTTCGCTCAAAACCGCACCTTTACCCGACGTAATTCCATTCGTCGGAAAACTTCTGCACATCGCCGGAAAACCGAACCCTTCACTTCTGAGCCTTACTAAACCCCCTGAGCTCATACTGAAGTCACCCACATCCTTTTCAAGCTTTCTGAAGACTCTCTGCTGCAAGACACACGACGCCGGAATCTTTTGCTGTCGTCGGAGTTCTGCCGGAGAAACAGAGGAGTCCAGTCGGTATACCTTACGCTTAAATCTTTCGTTCTTTTTACATATCTCATCTGTAATTAACCTCAAAACACTAAAGAACACGATTAAAACATCGAACCAGTCGGACTTCCGATTCTGGGTAAAATCAACGAAGAAGACGAAGTTTCTGTAATGTTTAAGTTTATTATAAATCAAGATATAACTTGGGTTAGACACACAGTCCAGCGGTGGACTGTGTGCACATTAAACACACTAACGTCTCGAGTTCGAATCTTGTCCCACGCATGCTGCCTTAATAAAAATGTCTTTTTGTTAACCGAACCGGAGTCACCGCTGTACATGTTAAGTTTATTAATAACCGGAATAATAACCAAGTTAGACACACAGTCCAGTGGTGGACTGTGTGAACGTTTAAACACACGTCACGAGTTCGAGTCCGGTCTACTGCACCGATTCGGACAATTATCTAACTTTTTAAAATAAGACAGAAATGGAAATGTTTAGTTTGTATATAAGTATAATAAAAATCGGTTTATATAACAAGTTAAACACACAGTCCAGCGGTGGACTGTGTGTTAACTCAACCCACAGGTCCCGGGTTCGAGACCTGTGGAGCGCACCGAGTCTTTGGATTAAAATCGTTTTTAAGAAATAAAGGATTTTCTGTTTAATCTAATTAGTATATAAATATAATTAAAAACAGAAATATTTCGGGTTAGACACGTAGCTCAGTTGGTAGAGCTGCGTGCACGCGTACGGGAGGTCTCGGGTTCGAGCCTCACTCAGCGCACACTTACTCGCATACGAACCGGTCAAACAGTCAAGGTCAATGGTCAACGGTCAACGGTCAAAAAAGTCAAATTTTTTTATTATTTTTATTTATTTATTTTAATTAAAAATCAATTAAAAATACTTAAAAATAACATTTTTAAGGTTAGAAAATAGCCTTAAACTCACAAAAATACACCCAACAATCCTACTAAAATGGATTAATAAAATCCGTTTACTTACCGAACCATAATGCTATTTATCTAGGTTAATTTCACTCGTGGTTAAAACCACTTCGCGTGCATTCAACATCATCAACCGAACGCACCCACTGTGAGTGAATCTTACAACTCCCCCTTTTTAATTACACGTTTTGGGGTGTGTCATGTGTCACAAAATAATTAACTCGTTTATTTAAACTTGTGCCATACCATATTGTGATCTAAACTTAGATTGTTTATATTGTTGTGGTTATGTATTTCATTTTGTCAACTTATATGAAAGTCATTCATTAAGCCCATCAGTTCCTCGTGGGAGACGAGTTGAGCAACGCGTGCCTCAAAACCAATCCATTATTGTTCATGTGTGTATCATTGAGTTTATATTGTTTGTAGTTATGTCTTTCATATTATCATGTTTATGCAATTCATTCATTAGGCCCATCAGTTCCTCGTGAGAGACGAGTTGAGCAACGCGAGCCTCTAAACAATCCATTATTGTTCATGTGTGTATTGTTTAATATTAAATTGATTTATGAATAAGTTTACATCTATTTTTACTCATGTGTGGTTGTGCACTTTATTTCATAATCAATTAAATAAACTTGTTCAAATGTTTTCCATAGGATTCACTCGCCAACTTTTTGTTGATCCAAAAACCCTTTTACACATGATACAGGTGAACAGGATGAAACAAGGAAAACATAGGAAATGCCTTAGAAGAAAACAATGAAGCCTAGATTGATATTTAGGACATGTTGTAATATTGATTGTAATTCTCCATTAAAGTGTATTAATGAATATGAAACATATAATAAATGTCATGAGCTTTGATGATAACCCAATCATGCCCCGGTCACCTTTTCCGCTGCGGGTCGGGGTGTGACATTAAGTGCGTATCAGCACAAAATCTTTTTATAACTTGGGTTAATTGACCGTCCAACCTTGTTAACAGATTTACAAGTTTGTCATACATACGGGGCCCGGTACATTAACCGAGACACAATTAACGTACACACCACTTTGGACTCACGAAGGAGTCAATTCCTCCCAACCTTGTGGGAATGCATAATTGAGCGTCTATCGGGTGTATGCCTACACCCGCGCTAAGGTCGTGGCCATTTCTATTGTAATGAGCCAAGGATATCCAGGACACGGTAGTTAACCCTCGATGATAAATTATCAAACAAAACTGACTAAAACAGAATATGCGGATTTACTATCCCGAACCGGCGTTCGATTAATCCCATTTCCGACCAAGCGGTAATAATTTACCGTAACCCAAGCCCGTATAGGGGAAATAAGTCGAGAGTATTTACCTGAGCTAGTCTTCTTTTATGTTTAAATAACTCAGCCGTACACAAAAGGAGTAAGTGCAGATAGCATTTACCGGCAAGTCTCTAGTTTGGATTATGGCATAAACTAACCAATTAAATACTAACGGTCTTTATTTAAGTCATTGACTTAGACCGACAACGTACTTGATCAAAACGTATGACGCTAGATTAAACGATGATTGGATAGAATGTAGTTCAATCCCAACAAGTACCTTGACTTGTATAACATGGGTAAACTATAAACATTCTGGATTTTGAGACTTAAATGACAAGGTTAAACCCGTTTCGGTTAATTTCCGTAAAATAGTTACATATATGTAACTGTGCGATATCGGGTAGGATAAGTCACGGGCAAGTTCTATATGCCATTATATTTTAAATAAGTTAAAATATCAGTAGGATACCAACTTACATGCCCGTTAAGGTTTTAAAATGAAACTATGCCTCGTAAGGGCATTTTGGTAATTTCATACGTAATTTATAATTTATTTGGGATTATGAGTTTATAACATGTACCTACTGTAAATATGTTTAAAATAAGTTTTAATATCAGTAGGAAACAAGTCTTGGTCCTTAAATATGGTTTAAAACCATACTATACACCGAAATGACGCTTATGTCGTAAAATGACGATTTATGTGATGTTTTATAAAACTTGATATTATAAGGTCTGATTGAAATGTTTTAGATATGTTATTTAGTATAACATATCAGTAGGTAATTGATTTACCTTGGAAATATTTGATTAAAACTATTTTATGAGTCACAAGGACTAAAACCGTCATTTATCGACATAGTTTAAGGACTTGCTTGGAACTCAGTTTATAACTTGGTTTAATATCCCAATTAATCCTACTTATAATATTACATCAGTAGGAAACTTATTTTTAAGTTCATTATCTTTAAAACCTTGTTTTATGCAAAAAGAGCATTTTAGTCAAAATGACATAATTACGGGACTTGCGCATAAACTCAGATTCTGATTATGATCATGTAATATAACCTCAGAGGGTTATGCTACATAATATTATGATCATACTGCAACTTTAGATCAGTGGCTAACTAATTATATCAGGGTCAGAATCGAAAGTCAAAGCAGAAGTCAAACTTTGCGACTTTCGGTTGCGAACCGACCCTAGAATTGAAATTGACGAGCCGAACATATTCTTACATGTTCTAATAATTATTACCAACTTGTTTAGGTGTCAAAACAGGTTTTATAACATGTATAATATCAATTTATGATTTTTCCGAAAAATGGCCTGTTTGACTTTTTAATATCATAACTTTGACCCGTCAATTGGTCTAGCAAACGTGATCTTCAGGAGGTGCCCTTTACAGGGATTAACACCTACCTTATTACGATCACTTAGCCATGTTCGTTACGAATAATGGTTGGACCATAATGGTCTTAACCGAAAGTCAAGGCGTTTTACGAAAACGCTTGACTTTTGGCTATAAAAACCTATAAACGAAAATGCACAAAGAAGGAACACTTACAAGTGATTCCTAGATGCAAAAGAACTATGTTGGATTGCTCCTTTTAGTTAGGAACTTCCAGAGGAGGGAGAAGAGTTATGATTTAGAAAGGTGCAAGTTCAAATGGTGAACTTGATCACCTATTTATAGTTGGAGAACTCAAAGAGTGAAGCCAGGTGTTTAGGGGTGTAAGAAGAAGCTTACAAGTGTCTCAAAACGTGGCATAGCAATTTGGGAAGCCATGGTTTTGATTTAATGGTTTTGGAGCTTTGTTTGGAGGCCAAGCCAAAACTTTCTGCAGCAGACTTGTTCTCGCCCCCCGCGAGAGACCCAGGCCTGGTATCTCGCGGCGCGTGAGCGACCCATGGCCAGATTCAGAATTTGACACTTTTAACCCTTAACTTTATAAAGCTTATAAAAACCTTTTAAGACACATTTTTGGCACTTTTAGCCCCCCCCCCCCCCCCGTAGCCAATACTTGGCATACCCGGGATTATGCCCGGACATTTTCGAGCTCTCGGTTCGTTAAAAGGTCACTCAGAGGTATAAATTAACATGTTGACACTTTTAATCCCTCCATTATCCAACTTTCACATATTTACAAAAATTGAACCATCTCGTCCAACAAATGGCACGTAAGAGAGTTAGGACTTCGTAAGGATCACTCATAGGCTTATTATAAGATGTTGATTTCGATGTCACTCAGAGGCTAGGCATGTTGACATATCAGTCACTCAGAGGCCAAATTTCAAGCATGTTGACATATCAGTCACTCAGATGCTAATGATTTAAGCATGTTGACATATTAGTCATTCAGAGGCTGTTATTTATGCATGTTGACATCGGACCGTCACTCAGAGGCTTGGTTTGAGCATGTTGATGCCCTTAGTCCTTATTGGTCTTTAACATACTATATTTAAAATACAACACGTGTCACTATATTATTGGACACGATTTTACAGGGTGTTACACTAGGTGTGTATCTAAGTCGTCCTATTTGTTTCCATCCGTAGTTATCATCAACCTCACCCTACAATACATGTTAAAGTATAGTTCAATACACAAGGCATTGGTAAGCATACAAGTTTGAATAATAGCATAGTTATCTATTCTTGAGGCTAACATACATTAAACTATTGTGCATAAGTATACCAGTCAACCCAAAGTTTACTGCAAGCGTAATCTTATCGTCGCAACGACAAGACCGTAATGAATGAATGAGATTTGGTAAAACACACAATTCTTTTAAATAGATTATTTAAACTTTAAAAGACATATGCTCACCCAACACACTACCAAAACACACAATTCATAATTATAAAACACACAATTCCTTATTACACATGATCCAAATTATAAAACACACCGTCATATAAAACACACCACATTGCATATAAAACACCAATATTGGTAAAACCTATCAACAACTTGAAACGTAATTTTTTTAGATATGTAGCAATATGTTACTTATATTAAAGATAAAAAAAAGCTCGTTATTATGATGTAATTTTTTTTTTGAAAAAAAATACGTAAAAACAATTTATTGAGGTTTTAAAAAGACGGGGAAAGTTGCATGTGACTTGCATATCTAATAAATGATTCAATTTATTAAAAAAATATTACAATTTTACCACCCATTTAATCACATCCATCAATTACCCTAATCTAATGGTCATGATTACTTCTTACACCTTTAGAAGAAAAAAAAACACTTTGTAGAGGAACCTCACCCTAACAGTATCTATATATCAAACTATATACATAACACATTCAGTTAGCAACATTTGGTAAGTTACATTTAGTGGTTCGGTGTTTAGTTAGTTCATATTCGGTAAGTTAAATAATCACATTCAGTGGTTCACATTCTATAATTCGGTGCGCCATATTCATATTTGCTAAAAACAGTATAACTATATATACACATATATCATACCACATACTATTCGAGATTACAAAAGCAAATAAAAACTTGAAATTTTCAACAACAAGATTGCGAAAACATAAATCCGTACACATAAGTTGTTATAATGAATTTATGGGTTTATATAATTTGAAAAAAACAATTTTTTTTAAATTGTGACCGTTCAACGGTCACATCACCATTTCCAATGCAAATGAGTCCCGTGGTGATTGTGGGATAGCCCAAGAAAACAATGACCCTAGGAAGAAACGGGCGGTGTTGGGCTAGGTGATGGTTCTACATGGCAGGCCCATGAGCCTTTCACGGTTCCCATACCGGAAGGTCTTATAGTTTCTATGTTCTGAACAGGATTAGTCACATCCGAGTTGCTAGAGAGAAGACCAAAAATATCTTACAAATATCTGAAATGTATCATCTAAGTTGGTACACATATGTACGAGAAAAAAGTTTCCAAATAATGAAACAACCATTGTGGTTGGTGACCAGAGAGACAAAGTCTATAACAACACCTAGATTTAAAGATCGTATGTTCAAGTCCCACAATATACAGAAATTCGTAGTTCTAAAAAAGTGAAACATTGATATATGGGTGAGCAGAAAACCGAACGAAAACAAAAACTGACTGTTCGGATTTCAGATTTTTAATAACCGAAAATTTCGGTTCAGTTTTCGGATAACCACTTTCAATAACTGAAAAAACCGAACGATAACTTACAATAGTAGGCCCAATCCATATATTTTTATGTTTAAGTTTAAGTGTTTAATCCATGTTTCTAGAAATTATTAATTTTATTCTTGAATATTAAGTATTTATAATAAAAACATTAATATTTTATTATAATTGAAATGATTATTCATTGCTTACAAGAAATAATAAAATTTAATATAAAAATTAAATGATCTTCAAAGTATTATAAAGACAATGTCTTAATAAATACTTTGAAGAAATAAAAAATAGATTAGCATGTTGGGTTTACGTGAACAATATTTAGTTAAAAATGTTATATATAATAACTTTAAACATAAACATCTAAGAAAATTCTTAAATTTTGAATTATACTTTTTATTTTTGAATATTACGTAATTTGTTTCAAAAACAAAAAACCGAATATTTTGATTATGATTTTTGTTTTACCTAAAAGCCGAATCGAACCCTGCACACCCCTAGTCGATATATGCAAAACATAGATACATATGTTTTAAGTATAAGAATTTATAAATAATAAAACCTGAATATGTGTGACAACAAAATTGCATATATGTAATAATAAAATTACATATCATCGTATTCTTGGTGTTCTAGAAACCTTTAGAAAATATAGGATGAAACCACTTTGAGGTGTTCTATATGGTTTGATCCAATATTGGTTGGAGAGAGAAAGAGACTAAAATAATGGGTGGAATTTACTAATATAATTAACTTTCAAACAATTATTTTTTTACAACTTAGACTATGAGAGAAACCGATACAGTTGTAGGAAAATTAAATAGTAAATCACAACAACAATATACCATAGTTGTTGTGATCGGTGATATTAATTTTCTTGATTTTCTTTTAGCTTTATGTTTTTTTTCTTCATAATCTTTCCCCTCTCAAAGTGATACAATAATTCTTTGCTATTTTTTCAAAAGTTCAAATAAACAAATAGAAAAAAGTTATAAAAGTCATAAGTACTAGGAAGACACACCAACAACTACCGTCTAATTTCCCATTGACAATTAATACATCTTTTCCCTATAGTCTTTGTCATCCATTATATATATATATATATATTTATCCTATACTAGATTGTCCTATGCATTTGCAATGGCTCCCTTGATGCATTTCTTTACCACTCTTCTCATTCTCCTAATTCCACTTGAGGCCACTACCCACCACCGCCTCCACCATCATCACCATCGACTCAAATCTGTCCACTTTGCACTCTACTAACATGAAACCGTAAACAAAACCGGCTTCATCGTTGTACCTGGAGTAGCAGGGCCACCTGTTAGCCAGACCACTACTCCGTTTGGGACCTTGTTTGTCTTTCAAGATCCCTTAACTCTTAAACCAAATCCTACTTCAAAACTTGCTGGAACAGCTGAAGGAACCTCGATCACTTACTAGACGGGCTTCGAAGCCTCTCTATTGCTAAAGTCTCTTTGAATGTGAAAAAACACAAGGCTCAATCTCGCTTGTTGGTGTCACAAATAACATTAAGCCTTCAAATCATCCTGTTGTAGGTGGAACCGGTGATTTTTTGTTTGTTCAAGGTTATGTGACATCGTCTCCAGTTAACTTGGTTGGGTTAACGGTTACTTACAAAATTGAGTTTCATCTTTATTGGCCTCCTTATGCATCTCCTAAACCGTAAACCTTCGTCAAGCACACATTCTTGACTACCTTATTATGTTATGCTTGTTGTTTAATTATGTTTTTATTTGTAGTTTCATTTTCTATGGTTAGAACTAATTAAGATGAACCGTAAAAATGATTTTCGCCGTTTTAGGTTAATAAGAGTAAGCATGCCACTTCATTTCTACTTGAACTAATATCATGACAAGTAAAGAGATCTCCATGATTTCGTGTTCTTGTACTCTAGTTTCTATCGTGTTGAATGGAAGGAAAATATGATTAATAGTCTTATTTACTTGGAATGAAAGGAACAAAAAGAAGTGAAAACTAGAATAAGACCCATTGAGGAGACTTGCTAGGCAATTCGAATACAAATCCACTTGAATTATGGTGTATGCACTATGTAGAAAGGGATTCAAATGGGATACATGAGAAGTCAAAAGAGACTAGTGTTGCTATCATAGTCATGTTCTTACATATATTAGAATTGAACGAGTAAAAAATAACTCCATTTGTTTTTTTGTTTTATTTTCCAATAGTATTTCGTTTTCAGTCTAAGTTTTTATATATAATGTTTAATAAGTTTTTGAGAATAGGTGTGTTTTGGTATTGTAACACATAACAAGGGTTGCTATCGTAGTGATGTTGTGGTGAACTGAACTGATTATTACTAAATAATGCTGAAAGTGAATTTGTATTTAATATAAAGTGTTTTATTTGTACCTCAAACTATAAGGAGTGTCGGTTAGAGGTGTACAAACCGTTTTTTTAACTGAACTGTTTTTTCTTTTTGTTGTAGGCAAATCGGTTTTTCCTTCAAACCGGTTTCCAGGGTTCAAACCCCAAACTAGTTAAACCGATTTTGGTTTGGTTTATAAACCGATTTGGGACAAAAAACTGTTTTTTACAACCGGTTTGGTTTTAAAACTGGTACCAAAGATCGAGAATACGAACCAGTTGCAAACCGTCGGGTCGAAGCGGGTTGAAACCGAGTTTTTTTAACCGGTTTCGTCTTTTTCCTAAAATCATTTTTTACATGTCTAGTGTTGTCCCATATTGGTGCCATGACGGAGCGAACCGATTCCGACCGAACAATATTGGTACTGGTATTGATACATATATTCGCTTTTATGGATTTCGATCAATGTAAAAAACGCGTTTATATTCTTTTGGCATATCAATACCTTATATTTTGGGTTTTATCTTTCGATTGCTATACTATATATTGGTATCGTAAAGAATCAAATCAGTAACGATCGAATTCTCGTTGCAATGCGTGAGGAAATTTTACTAGCTGTTATTATTTGTGTGTTGAATGTAAAATGTTATGAAACTTATTTGTTTGTACTGAAGTTCCTCGCAAGGCTTAGTTTCCAAAAAAAGGGAACCTCCTAAGTGTTTAAAGAATAAGTCTAGACTTCTTGTAAGTTGGGCATGAAATGACATGTTCAAGTGTTCATATTTCATTAAACCTAGACAAGTTGTGCATGAAATGACATGTTCAAGTATTCATACTTCATATAAAAGAAGGATTACATGCGAGAAAGTATTTCAATGTAAGAACACACGAAATTGTGTTTGAGATCGCATTAAAGTGTTGCATGGATGTAGGCCTTTAAATAAACCAAACCAAACGAATAGGGATATTAACCAAACACGAACATATAGTTCATTCGTTTACAACCTAAACGAACAATTCTCGAACGTAAAAGAGGTTGAGGGCGGTTACCTGCAAAGTGATATTAAGGTTAAAACATTAGAACAATAAGCAATTAAGTTATATAAAAAATTAGTGATCAATTACTATAAGTCCCACTAAAAAGCCCATTTTTTCTTGCTATAAATAATTAGTTATATCTATATAAGTAGTTAAAATGCCCCTTTATGTTTATATGTATAGCTACGTATGTACGTATTACAATTTCAACGAACATAAACGAATGTTCACGAGCATAAATAAACTAATAAAACATATTTTCATGTCCGTTGAATTAAATGAACAAGAAATATTTATTAAATAAACGAATTTCCCATCAAATAATTTATGAACGTTCAATTCATTTACAGAGCTAACAAAATAACACATTACATTATACGTAGTAATTAGCGTGGGAAGTGAACAGTGAAATGGACTGAAATAACAAGCTTTTAACACCTACTATGTCTTTTTATGCAAAAAGTTAAAAAAAAAACTAATAAAGCACCAAATCTGACCAAACCACACAAAGCCAAACAACATTTTACTCTTAAAACTATTTTACATATACAATATACTTCAACAATCTTACAATATTGATACAACACTTATCAATCACTTTTTTTGTGTGTTTGAATAAACAACAAAAAGTAAGAAAGTAATGAGGTACGTAGTCTTATTTTATTTTATTTTTTTCTTTTGAACGGCAACAACGTGTTCTTAGAGTTCCGTCAATACAAACTATCTTTTAAATTACCTTAAGTCCAAGTCTTCCCTTTATTTAAGTTTGGACCTGCACTTCACGTTTGCACTTCGTAGTAACTTCTTTTTGGTATCCTTTTTTTTATGAAAATATATATAAAATTTCTAAACAAAAAGAGCACATGCCCATTGTTGTTTAACTTACTCTATTTTGTCACGTTTAGATACACCTAGAATATACATCCTCAAATTAAATGTTATCCTCCTTAATAGAACAAATTTGAATCCTTTTCATTCTCTTTGTTATTAAAAATCAAGCGATATTTGGATATATGTTAGGGTGGTTCGGGTCGATTTCATAGGGATGGTTGGAGGAGATCTAAAAATAATATCAATTGAGTTATGAATATTAATTAATATCCTAAGTTTGTGTTATGTCTTGACATTTAATTTTGTTTTCAAATATTTCCTAGTTGTAGTCTATTCAAAATGAATGGTTGTAGTCTATTTAGAATTAATAGGTCGTGACTTAGGTTTATTTATATCTCTCATGTATGGTTTATTTTCATCGTAAGTAATATTCAAGAATTAGAACGTGTGTTTTGGTTTTCTTCTGTTTATTTTGGTTACGAACAGAGAAGTCACGACTTTGTGTGTTCAAAGTCAAGTTTGAAATCTCTGATTAATAATTTTTTTGATTATCACTTGTGTATTCGGTTCAACATATGTTTGATCCATATTTTCAATGGTTTTTCGAAGCGAACATCTATTATTCTCATTTTACCCAAGTGTTACATCAATTAAAATTGTTAGATTAAAATTAATGGATAACTAAAATTGATTCCCTTGATTCCTCAACTCTATTTTTTCTAATATTTGAAAAAACAAATAAAAGATTAAGAAAAGTCACGAGTACGAGGAAGACATACAAACAATTTAGTCCAACTTCCCATACAATGTTCTTTTTTTCCTATAGTCTTTTGTCTTCCATTATTTATATAAACCCACAATATTGGCATTCACATATACATTTGCAATGGCTCCCTTGATACATTTCTTTACCACTCTTATCTTTGTCCTAATTCCGCTTGCAGCCACCACACACCACCAACAACATGGACTCAAATCTCTCCACTTTACACTCTACCAATAGATACTTTGTTATACCAGGAGTCACTGGTCCACCTTTAAGCCTGACCACGGCTCCCTTTGGGACCATGTTTGTCTTTCATGATCCCTTAACTCTTAAACCAAATCATACTTCAAAACTTGTTGGAACAGCTCAAGGATCCGCGATCACTTCTGGACTGACGGGCTTCAAAGCATCACTGTTGGTAAAGTCACTTTGAATTTGAAAAAAACACAAAGGCTCAATCTCAATTGTTGGTGTCACAAATAACATTAAGCCTTCAAATCATCCCGTTGTAGAGGCACCGGTGATTTTCTGTTTGTTCAAGGTTATATAACATCATCTCCGGTTAATCTGGTTGGGTTAAACTGTGACTTACAAGATCGAGTTTCATCTTTATTGGCCTCCTTACGCATATTCTAAACCGTAAACATTCCTTAAAGAACACATTCTTGCCTATGTTGTCGGAACATTTAAAGACTAGTTTTAATACCGCCTTACAATATTATGTTATGCTTGTTGTTTGATATGATTTTTATTTGTTGTTTCATTTTCTATAGTTGGAACTAATATTAAATAGATCTCTATGGTTTCTAGTTCTTTAGATCATGGCTACTGTTACCCTGATAAGTCTATGATTTTTCTGTTTTTTTTTTCTTTTCAGGGTCTTGTACACTTGTTTTTGTGGTTGAATGAAATAATAACAAGATTATCAGTCTTATTTATATGATATGAAAAGAATAAAAAAAATGTGACAACCCATTGGTCGAGACTTACTCGGAAATTCGAATACAAATCCACATGATTATGGTGCATATAGAAAGAGATTCAAATGGATGTATTAGAAGTCAAACTAACTAGTTTGAATTTTTAAGTCCAGTAAAATTTGGATTCAATTGGAAGTTTGTTTAGACTATTGGTAACGCCCCATCTGAGCTTGAATTTTCTAAAGATTGGGATCAAAAGTCACGGGACCAATAAATTTCAATTCGGCGGGTGTCGTACTCAATGGTTACACTAATTACACTATTTTCGAACGAAATATGAGTGCATATACAATAATTGACATTACTGAAAAAAAGACGGGGCGAGACACCCCTTGGCCCTCTATATCCTCCGCCCTTGTTTTCATGCCCATGCCCTTGACACCCATTGGGCGCGGTGTTTGGCGTCCCTTTGGGCTGATGTGCAGGTGTTGAATAGGGCACTTTCATGGGCTAGCGATTATAACAGAACTAACGGTCATTGCGGAATTGAAAATCATATTAGACACAAACTCAAATACAAGTCGTTTAAGATGAACACAAACATAAACATGGCGCAATTAAACAAATTTGTTTAGAATTACATATTATCACTTTAAAGTTGTAAATTAACTCCAAAAAAACATAATATTCTAAGTTTTGACGTAAAATACTCTACACTAGTTCAACTTTTAACATAAAATCTCTACAAAAAACAAGTTAACCAGTGAACCCACTAGATCAAGTCAGCCCACTTAGCTAAATGTGTCTATAGGTTCAGCAAAACCAATCCAACTCTATTTATCCTAAACATAACCTACTAATCTCGTGTTACGTTCATACCATATTTGAAATTTATACTTCTATTTTTTAATTACAATATGTATACCACAAGAAAGAAAAAGCAAACAAACGAAGATGAATTACCAAAGTAAAACGATTCGAAAAATAACAAATAGGTTTAACATGTCTACTGTCTAGCAACCATCGGCGTTAAATTCCTGAACAAAATCGGTTTTCATAACAAATTCGGCTTTATTTGCCGAATTCTTTTTTAATTATTTACAAGCGTAATAAATTTTGGAGACAACAAAGTTTTTACAATATATGCTGTTTCAGGTATCAAAATCACACCAAGTCAAGTTAACCACATGAACAATATCATAAGGAAAACAGGGAAGGCAATTTCCAAAATCATACAGAAAACATTCATGCACTTAATCCGACATATTTGGCTGAGATCCAAACGACCCGTTCCTCATGTGTTTTACCAGATACGGCATATATGTGATATATCATATTATATTATATGTAACGGTTACAAATTCTTATTAACCCAGATTTCCCAATAGCCGCTCAACGGCAGCATGCACATTACCTCGGGTGGCGGTCAGTGCTTGAAGATTCTCTCGGGTATCAAAAAATCCCATTTCTTGAAGCTGCGCGAGTTGCGTAGCATACAGTTCTTCTGGTGGCACTAGTATTTATGGAAAAAAATATCTTGAATTTATGGGTAAATGAACAAAGATGAGACAAAATGATGATGGATATTCGAGGTGGCAATTTGGTTATCATATATCTCTAACAAGTCAAGTGGGTAATTTAAATAAAAATAACTTAAAAGAAAACATATCAAAAGCTAGATGATTATTAGAATTGTTTAAGTTCCATAATCATCGGACAAGCTGAAAATTTGTAAGTTGGTTTTTTATAATTGTTGACAAAAAAGTGTTTTGAGTCAACAAATATTGTTTCAACTTTAATAAAAGTTTGCCATTTTCGATCCATAATACAACCCATCCGACCCGCCCATATTTGCCACCTCTAGCAGATATGTTACCATTTGAATTATTTGACGGTGTAAAGCCGCCAGTTCCAAGGCTGCCAAACATGTTCATAAGCATATCCATGTTAAGATTCATGTTATTAGGAGCACCTGCTATTGCCACAAAAAAAACCACACGTGAAGACCGGTTGTACAAGGTTTCAAAAACAAGAAATACATTACATGCAAGGGGTTTTCCAAAATGTCCAAAAATGCACTATTTTCCTTTGAATAAATTAACCAAATTTAAAGACATGAAATTATGGACACAAAGATACCTGTTCCTCCACCAGTTTGACCAGCATCCCTGCATATCAGACATGTCAATTTTATATGAAACAATGAACCAAATGACCAGCTAAGAAGCATATATTAACCCAATATAAGGTGGAATCATTTCACAGACACACCAAACAAAGAAAAAAAAACATTTTCAAACTTGAAAGAAGAAGTTATATAAGCAGAGATTTGTAGTCAACTATACGCAATCTTCTATATATTTCATGTAAAGTTCAAATGTATACCAGTTGGTTGGTTGCTGACCAAGGCCAGAGAAAAGAGACTGTTGTAGTGCCATCATTTGCTGGAGTAAACATAATCAGGTTAAGAAAATGAGTGAACAAAAATAACATAAAATGACAAATAAAGACATTAAAGGTAGAAGAAAGTCGGCCCACATAATTAAATACAAATAATTGAAGTCAAAAACTTCATTTCCATATGCATGGTTGTTGACTCGTGACCCGAAATACTCAAATTGCGGCATGTAGATCGACACATAAGAGTAACAATATTCAAGAATAGTCTTCTCTAATTCTAATATATATATATATATATAACACATGAATCGTAAAAGGTTAACAACCATGTTCATAGGTCTTCACAAAATTGATTTACATAACACTTATTGTGCAAGTTATAACAAACTGGATACACTTTTAAGGCCATTAACAGGACAACAGCTAAGGAGTTAACAACCATATGATGAGTACTTTAGAAGTTTTACTACATGAACATGTAACTTTTTTTCAAATGGGTGTCGTATGTCCACTGGTCTGATAGTCAACTCTTTTCATCTCATTTATTATTACTGTTTTGAAGAATACAATAGTTTTATAACATGCTATTAAATGCTAACATCTTGATATATATGTAACTAAAAGAACCATGTATTATACGGACATACGACGGTTAACCTCCTAGTAACCTAACCTTAACATGTCGCATGGCCATCTGATCATGATTATTCCATATCACATGCATAGATTAGCATGAGATAATCCAATCTTAAAGAGCACACTTCAATCCGTCACACATACGGTATACACTTTGATGAATGTTTTTTCAACTTATTATATATAAGGCAACTTCACTGGATTTTCATTTTCTCCACTTCACTTGTAAAATAAATTACTCCCTATATTTCTTCTCACTGACATTCCATACAGGAATATTCTTTTTATAAATTAATGAACCAAGAATGGACAACTTTAATAACACAACCTCTCAAGTTATAACCAGAAAATAAAAGAATTATCATTCAAAACCTTTTTCATAGTTATCTCGATACCAATTTAGTAACGTAAAAATGTTTCAGAGTTGTTAACTGATTTACCTGCATGGTCTCTGGAGAAGTTAACTGACGAATGAAGTCCGGATTTTGCATCATCTCTCTCAATTGAGGGTTTGACTCAAGCATGGTTCGCATTTGTGGATTGAGACCAAGTATCTAAACAATATAATTGTTTAGTAAGTATTGCATCGTAACAAAGAAAAATATCTAAACTTACAAAAAGCAAAATATTCACCTGATTCATATATTGAGGGTTTGAAAGGAGGCTTTGCATCATCTGAGAAATTGCTGGATTTTGCATAAGTTGACTCATTGAATTCGGATCAGGAGCAGCGCCACCAAAAAATCCCTCGAGACCTGGAGAACCAGTCCACCTAAGCCAGCCAACTGGTGGTGACCTAGCGGTCCCACTAGGGTTTGTTGCAGCAGCATTTGTTTGGTTAGCTCCACCTGCAAACTCACATTAAATTAAATACCAATATATATTAACCTATATATGTATATCAGAATACGGGTCAACAAAAGCTTACCACCACCAGCAGCCCAGGGATTAGGAAGTGGGTTAGTATTTGGAGCGGGAGAACCAGTAGTTGTGTCAGCACCAGTGGTTGTAGGAGTAGCCGTTCGATCACGGGGTCGGCCCGCCTGACCACCACCCAAAAGAGCTGCAAACGGATTTGAGTTATCGTTGGTTGTATCACCACCACCGCCGCCCATTGGGTTGCATTCAGAAACGGCTCCTGAACGTTTTCATACATTCTCCTAAGCATATTAAACCCTTCAGGAGAAGATTCAATATTACTCATTGCTCTATCGGTGTTACGCATCATTTCGCGCATGAGTTCAGGGTTCCTTGCAGCCTCCATTGTTTGACGAAGAATTGCGGGATCATTAAGCATATGACCAAGTTCTGGATTCCTTTCAATGATTTCCCGCATTTGAGGATTATTCATCATCATGTTGCGCATGATATCTGGGTTGTTCAGTAGATTCTGAACAAGAGGCAGATCCATGATTTCTCGCATCATGTTAGGGTTTTGAGTCAACTGTTGTTGCATTTGTTCCAATTCTGGAAGTCCCGCTCCAAACATGCCACCGTTACCTCCCAAACCACCCAGACCAAGTCCGGGAAATAGTGAGCCACCAAGACCGGTTCCACCTAGGGTATCACCTTCAACCGAACGAGCTTCCCCTGCAGCAGGTGTAGTAGTATTTGATCTGGTAGGGGCCCCACCCACTGGGGTAGATGTAGCCGGAACAAAACCACGTACTAAGTGAACAGTGTCATCTGCCTCCATGCCTATAAAAGTATAAATCACATAAATAAATAGCACAACATAACAACACAAATTACTTAGCTACCAAATATTTGAAACAAAAGCATCATGCATAAAAATGAAACAAGTTAGCATAAAAGAAAATGGAAAGCTAGTTCATCAAGATAGTGACTTGTTTAGTTTTTTTTTCTGTTTCCATTGGAGACTAATATTTAAACTTGTACTCGATATTGGAAATTTAAATGTCTATTTAAGTAAAGTTCCTTCGGATGCATGAGGCTAACTCAACTCACAAATTGTTTCCTCTAAGTTGACTACACATGAATTTGTTTCTATGTAGCGTCTATAAAAACCATGTTTCTGAATAACATGCAAATCTTGCCGTAATTAGTTCTAACCTTGTTCGCCTTTAAACTCCACTCTTCTTGACTAGTAAGTTTTAAATGTTTCAATTAATGTATGCACACCATTTGTAAAAACTGCCTCAGGTTTTTCAATTCTTCATATGGTATACAAGGCTACTTCTACCATCTGACTGCTTCATGATGAGACTCATAACAGAAGAAATTACGCAATATACTCATAAACAAATCTACATTAAGTATTGCCACTTATCCATAATTCCATATACGTATTATCAGATATATTCATCATGAGAACTTCTCATATTAGCCAAAGCCAACCATTCAACCAAATATCAATCACTACATATGTCACAGATCACTAGTCTCTTTTTTTTTTTTTTTACTATTTTACAACAAGTAAAATAGCTTTTGTTTTCTCTCTCTTGTAATACGGGTTCACATGTTATAGCATATCGGTTAAGCATACTCCATACACCTCATAGCAAATTAATCACGTTCATGTCATCAAGAATCGTATATACACCATCACAATACAAAATAACAACTGTAACACTGTATCACCTTCCAATCACACAAACACAATCCACACAACTCACAAACACACAAACCCTACCATTTCACTCACAAATTCCCAATCACTACAAAACACAATCAATCCAAACAACAATAACAACAAACACAACAACAAGAATAAGAATATACCGTAGCTCTTAAGCGTCTGATCATCCTTCAGAATCCGTCCTTTATAAATCAACCGCTGCTGTTCCGCAGGTATATCACAATTCTGTGCAACAACAGACTTAAACGACTCAACAGACGACTCGAGGCTCGCCTGAACGGAGAACTTCGTGCCGTTAGAACACCGTAAGTTAACGGTAACGGCGTCAGTACCATCAACCGTGTTCGATTCAGCACCGTCATCACCGCTTCCGCCGCCCATCGAATCCTCCGTTAACCTGTGGTTTATTGAGCAATTGGATAATATTACCGTTGTGTGAATCGAATTGAAGAAGTGTTTGATCGATCGGTGAAGTGATTTGTGAAGAAAAGCTGAGAATTGTAGAATCGAAATGGTGTGGAGAAAACTTGGGGAAGGAGGAACTCTTTGGGGTACAGTAAATGCTTTCTTTTTTATTTATAGTATTTAAAATGATTATTGATTATTGTGGTTTTTTTTAGATGTGGTCGCTATCAGACTGTTGATTATTAGTGATTTTGACATCACCATATGCGTAAATAAGCCTAGGCTATTAAAAAAAGTACGATTTGGATTTGGTTGGAGAGATTATGTCTAAAGTTTAATGTGGTTTCATGACTAGATTCATGTTATTATATAACATAGTAATAAAAATTTTTTAATCTAATCAAATTCATTCACCATACGAAGACTTTTACTTCATTTTAGCTTTAGCTTGTTTGAATTGACTCAATCTAAGTTTTTGAAAGCCGGTTTAAAGTGGATAAAAATGTCTTACCTTCTTTAGAGTGGTAAACAAGAACATGAAAAATAACTGTTAGCGATGAAGAAAATTTTACCATTGCACATACATAGTCTACATAGTAAAACTGATAAGATAATGGTTGAAATTTTTAGATGTTACTACTTTGATTTTCTTATGTATCGCAACTTTTTTAACTAAAAACAAATATAGTGATTAAAAATATTTTGTTTAATACTATAAAGTTATTATATATTTATTGTTACTTTATACTAGTTAACATATATCTCTCCTGTTATATTTGCTTAACTATTTATAAATTATCTTTAATGTGTGTTTGTGAGGGTTGACAGAAACCACCTACTGGAGCGCCTTTCGTGGCTTGTCTTTCACGGTGACGGACAAGAAAGGATGAGTTGGGTCCGTGACTTCTGTAATAAAAATATGCGAGGTTTTAATTTCGAAAGCATTAACTTATTTGATTTCTCTAATACCATACTCTAGTTTATAAAAATAATTTAATAAACAAAGCATTTGTTAAAAAAATAAACTAATTACATTTTTATAAATAATATGGTTATGAAAAATAAATGTATAAAGGTGATGATGATATAAAAATTTATAAATAATTTAATATACATTTTTATATCATCATAACCTTTATACATTTACTTTTCATGATCATATTATTTATAAAAATTTAATTAGTTTATTTGAAAGATAAATGCGATACTATGTTAGGAATGCTCTTAGACCATTCTTAATGCGTACATTTGTGACATGGATTATGCATTTACCAAAGGCTCCACTGGAGCAAAATGCATTTGAAGATGATTTACTTCTGCATTTAGGAAGCAAGTGAGACCCAAATAATTAATATATTTTTTCTTTTGCGATAATATTAATTAATTCATTATCAATAATAATTTTTATGTAAGTTTGATTTGTAACAAGCCCTTTCGTAACATAAACAATTTGTAGTCGCTAAGTTTTGAAATTTACGGATATCAACACTGGAACTAGTGGGCCAAAGCAATCAAAGGAAATAGAATATAGAATTAAAATAGTAGCATAAACATAATATAAATTTTAGAGTTAAATGCTTGGTTGGTCCCTGTGGTTTGTAAATCTTGCAGACTTGGTCCCAGTGGTTCACTAATTACACACTTGGTCCCAGTAGTTTCAAATTTTGCACTCGGGTGGTCCTTACCACTAACCTTTGTTAGATTTCTCAGTTAAGTATATGCAAAATTACTATATTACCCTTGAAATGCAAAATGCACTCGGGTGGTCCCTTCTCCGGTCATCCCCTCCGACTATATACCACTTACACCGACACCCATGTTCTTCCGGCGACACCACCCTGCAACCTACCTCTCCTCTTGAACATTCAACCCACAACAGCATACAGGTGAGAGAGAGACTGCAGGAGAGAGAGAGAAAGAGACAGTGAGAGAGAGGGGAGCTGCAGCGGCGCAGCTCACGGCGGCGGCGGCGAACCCCACGGCCCGGAGCGTTGACTGTTTATGATCGAGTGTGAACCAAACCTCTCCAGTTCAGGTTCCGGATGTTCAATTCATTGCCGATAAAACCCTGATTGCTGATAAAACCCCTAGTTGCAAATCTGTTTGGTATCGAAAATTGAAGGATTGCAGGTCTGGGATCTTTGTGATTGAACGTTGCAAATCTGTTTGGTATCGAAAATTGAAGGATTGCAGGTCTGGGATCGAGTGTAAACCCCACGGCGGCGCAGCTCAATTCGAATGTGAACCAAACCTCTCCGGTTCAGGTTCCGTTGACTGTTTATGATCGAGTCGAATCGAACACATCTTGAAGCATGCTGAACCATCACTGAACCGAGTCTCGATTCGAATGTGAACCAAACCTCTCCGCCGCCGGTGAGTCGCAAAACCGCGGCTACCCCGCTGCTGTCGTCTACCCCGACCCAACCCTACCGCCCAACCCGTGAACCACCACCACTACCGTCGCTACAAGAACCGCCGTCGTTGAAACCCCCAACCTGATAACCCAAACTGGAGCACCCAAACTGATCTGAAAACATTACGAACCAAATCCTCGCTCCTGTCATCTTTTACCGCTCCGGGCCGTGGGGTTCGCCGCCGCCGCCGTGAGCTGCGCCGCTGCAGCTCCCCTCTCTCTCACTGTCTCTCTCTCTCCTGCAGTCTCTCTCTCACCTGTATGCTGTTGTGGGTTGAATGTTCAAGAGGAGAGGTAGGTTGCAGGGTGGTGTCGCCGTATATAGTCGGAGGGGATGACCGGAGAAGGGACCACCCGAGTGCATTTTGCATTTCAAGGGTAATATAGTAATTTTGCATATACTTAACTGAGAAATCTAATAAAGGTTAGTGGTAAGGACCACCCGAGTGCAAAATTTGAAACTACTGGGACCAAGTGTGTAATTAGTGAACCACTGGGACCAAGTCTGCAAGATTTGCAAACCACAGGGACCAACCAAGCATTTAACTCTAAATTTTACTTATGTTTAAATATATCTAAGTAATTTATATTTTAAGTAATACCGAAATAGAAATTGGTAAATTATAAATGAAAGTTATGTTTGAAAAGAAAAAGTGAAAGGTGGTTATGATGTGAAAATGCAGTATTGGTAAGAATGTTTTTTAGGATTGAAGAAAAAAAGTGTTTGTAGTGTATTTGTAGAAATAAAATGTGACTAGATGCCTAAATACATGTATTTAGCATTTTGCATTGGGATAGTCTTAATGCATCTAGATATATATTTCTTTTTCCTCGTACCAAATCTGGTAACATGTGACGAGTGTAAGGTAAACAAAATATGGTTAGTTTTCATTACGTATAGTAAATTATCATTGGTAATGGTTTAAAGAAAAAATCACCACACGTTTTTACAAATTTGATATAAACGAAATTAAATACTTTCATGACTCATCATATGCTTGTTTAAGTATTTCAACGGCCCAAAAAACAGTTGAATAGTTGGATACTTGCACTATATTCTTATATATGGGTGAATGGGGCGGGTGCGGGGTGAAGGGTGGCGAAGGTCTTCATTCGCACGGGGAACACCGTCGTCGTTTCCCTTCACCGCGCGACATCCCCAAAAATCGGTGAGCGTTCCCCCTTTGAAATATGAACGTTGGTGGGTGTTTGACTTCAACAGCTATATAACCGTTAATATTAAAAAAAGGTTTTTTTTAATATATTTACACTATTCTTTTTAAAAGTAGTAGAAGTAAACAATTATTCTTTTGTAAAAGTAGTAGAAGTAAATAATTTGATCTTGAAACTTAGTAACATATAATAAAGAAAATAAAACACTACGGGGTATAATTAAACTATATTTTTTAATTAAACTACAAATAAATAAATAAACTCATAGTAGTAAAGAAGTAAAGAATTGTTAATAACAAAATAACTATATATGAAAAAAACTTGGAATCATAAATTAGTACATTTTTATATGCTGAAGCATATTTTGTTATTCTAGACAGAATTGTGCAAACATGACAAAGAATACACAAAATATGATGAGAAAAAAAAATGCTTTAAATAGTTATGTTAACAATTTCAGTCGTTCCACATGCATACTTATCTTCAAAAAGTGTGTGCTAATCGCACTTCAATGAACATGCATGTCGTATACGGAATAAAGAAATCCTTTAACTACCAAGTTTTAAATCATATGAAATGGATAAACTTTTGGATATATTGATTTTTATTACAAATTCATAATTTTTATGATGATAAAAATAAGAACATTAGGCTAAATGTTACTTAAATGTTACAAATCGAAGTGTTTATAGAAATATATTCTAGAACTTGAAAACAAATCTTAATCTTAAAACACAAGACCAAGCCTTTAAATGTTTTATATTATAAAATTGTTAAGTTCTTAATGGTCATATATTAGTGCAATAAATCTTCTTTTAGAATAAATCATTCACATTTAAATCAAACATAAAAATATATGGTACTGGTGAATCGTGCATTCATCGTCCAAGGCCCAATTCAAAATCGATACAAGGTACCAGTGTTGATGCTACGGACGCTACTCGTGAATCATGCGTGCATAGGTCATTCAAGACCAAATTTAAAATCGATATAGATGGTTAATGGCGCAATCCGACCATGGATCGATATCCTAACCATTTGACATATTATATGTGTGATTAAGATCAAGAATAATACGATATCAAATGAAAAAGAGAGACATGTTTGGGCTCAACACAAATATATGGAATTCAAATCCTATTTGAAGAATTGAAGGATCTTTTTCCCCTCTCCATACATATCTTTCTATGCAAATTAGTCTCACCCTCTCTATTATTCATTATCACATTTATACATATTGATTATCATGAATACTCGGTAGACTTAAGTATCAGTGATCCAGAGACCCCGGTCTTTGATCCCTTCTAACGTGTTGTTCCTTTTGTTTTGCAGTCCTTCAGAGTCGATCAAAGAAGACGAAGTGTGCTCAATCCATATCTTATATTGTTGTAATGATACATGCACCCCTCGTTGTGGATGTGGCCCTCCCATATATGTGATTTACAATTATCAAGAATTAAGCAAAGTTCTTGGTGTTAAATGTTAATCCGTAACAAATGTAAACTTAGGATGTTTATTATCATTTCATATAAACAAAAAGTTCTTAGTAATCTATGTAATTAATGATCAAATTGTCACAACCCTGACCCGCAGCGGAAATGGTAGTCGGGGCATGATTGGGTTTTTTTTATCAAAGCTCATGACATTTACTATAAATATTATTATTTCTATTTAAAGAAGAAATTACAATAAACATACAAGCACAACATGTTCAAATACATTTTTCATGACTTCTTTATTTTTCTTCTAAGGCAATTTCCTATGTGTTCCTTGTTTCAACCTGTCCACCTGTATCATGTGTAAAAATAGGGTTTTGGTCAACAAAAGTTGGCGATGAATCTTATTTAAATATTTGAAAGAATTAGTTATATTGGTTATTTGAATAAAAATGTGCATAACCAAATATGAGTATACGTATATGTAAATTAAATCACAGAACACATAATATCAATTAATGCACGCACACACATACCAAATGATGAACAATGAGATCAAGGCTCAATCAAACGGAGCCGATCTAATGAGCCACCTGATGCTCAACTCGTCTCCAACGAGGAAACTGATGGGCCTAATGAATGATTTGCACGCAACTTGACAAAAATATAAACATGCAATACAACAAACAATATTTACATCACACGATAATTCATATAATGGTAATAGCACACGGGTTTGAATAAACGAAATGTATAAATGACACATGATACACCCTAAAACATGAATAAAAAGGGGAATTTGTAAGAATTCACTCACAGTGGGTGCGGTTTCTTGATTGATGAAGAGTGCGCACGAGTTGAGGATTTAACCGACGAAGAAGACTAGCCTAAAGAATAACGCAATAATTCGATAAATATATAAAAATAATATTTTGATTTAATAATTTTTTTTATTAGATTTTTAGGTTGTCTTTGTGATATTTATTGGAGTTTTTAAGCCTAAGAAATCGCATTTTGAAGTGTTTTAAATTGATTTTTGATTAAATAAAAATATACAAAAAATAGTATAAAATGAAATAAAATAATAAAAAAACCTTGTCAGACCTGACAGCAGGTCTGACCGGTTCGTTGACTCGTTTGACTGCTTGTGGTGAGATTCGAACTCGAGACCTCTCGTACGTATGCACGCAGCTCTTCCAACTGAGCTACGTGTCTAACCCGAAAGTATTCTGAATTTAATTATTCTTATATCCTTATTAGGTTATTTCAGAAATTATTTAATTTAAAAAGATTTTAAAATTATCGAACTGGTGTGAAAGAGCTGCCTCGAACCCGCGACCTCAGAGATGTTTTGCACCCAGCCCAACCAACTGGGCTGGGTGTCTAACCCGTTATATACAGAATTTATATTATACTTAACATCTTACTTTGAGTTAGCGCATTGGCTTAAAAAGAAAACCGGTTTTAAGTTTAACAACATGGATCAAAACAACACTCGAACTCGGGACGTGCATGATAAATGTGCACACAGTCAACCACTGGACTGTGTGTCTAACTCGGTTAAAAACCCACATTTAATTATATTAATACACTATATAATACATCATCTTCCTCATGAATATTACCCAGAACTGAACTCGATCATGCTAAGTGGAAATGATGTTGTTGCTATGCGTTTTGTAAATTAGACAGGGTAATAACAAATTACAAGAATAACTTAGAGATTTACCGACGATTGCAGTGCTCCGACGATGAATTCCGGCGAGCAGTGCCAAATTTCTGGCGAATAGAAAACTGTATTCCGTTTGAGCAGGGTGTCCGAATAACGAGTGGAAGTGTGAGTGAGCTAGAGAATGATTGATAGATGGTATTTATAAGCAAAGGTGATCTCCATCTCGGTTAATGCCTTCGGTTACGATTTACACGATCTTGAATGATATGATTTTAAGTTTTCGGTTATAACTGATGTTTGCCATCAGTTATATCTGTTTTCAATCGAAAGAAGACGTTACCACCCCCAGATTTCGCGATTTGTTCTTGACAGCCGATCCGGAGATGAAGCTTTTGATTTGCGGGTTTATTTGTTAGTTCTGCTATATAGATTATTTGTTCCCGATTTAATCATTAAAGTGCGTGTAGAGTAGTGGTGTTTTGTGTGTGTGCATGCGGGGAGACCCGGTTTGAAACCCGGCTACTCCTTTCAAATGTTTGTTTTATTTTTAGAGTTTATTTTATTTTCATTTACTTAATTATTATTATTATTATTATTATTATTATTATTATTATTATTATTATTATTATTATATTATAGTTTTTAAATTCTACAATATTTATTAATTATGAAACATTTAAAAATAACCGGCACTAATAGGATAACAACGAACTTAAACTGAATATTTGATTGTTAAACGAAGCGGGTTTTGAAACCCGTTTTACATAAATGTTACACAAATAAGGTTGATGAGCTCATATCAATTCAAGAACAGTGAACTCAAGTATAACAATATATATTCAAACCACATATCACGCTATAGGTTATAACTCAAGGAGAGTACTTTTGTTATAATATAAATAAATATATAAATTGACCGTTATTGGCAAGAAAACAGTTATAAGAGATAACCAGTAACTACAATCGGCATGTAATATTATAAAACTAAAGGTATGTAAAACCGAAATGAGTAACAGATCATAGATCGTCGGACTAGGGTGTAGTTCTTTAAGTGCATTCCTTCCTATCAAAGTACTTTTTCTCTCACATGGGTATCTTCAATAGGACGGGTGCGTTTGGACACACCCATTGAACAATTATGTGACTTTAATATGAAAGGGAAGAGATAATACTTACGCACTATTTATTGAGCTTTGGAACCTGCTCGTTAAGTTTTTTGGATGGTTCGACATTTTTCTGAAAAGTTGGGATATTTCCTTGTATCCTTTTACAGAGTTTTTTTAATATGCTCACAATGTGCTCGGGGTGCTTGTTGAGTGGTCTTTAGACGGTGAAATCTTCTTCTGCTCACCTCATGCAATCGGCACGACGAACGATTAAGAACGCTCGTTTATGGTTTATCCAAAAATCGTCTGGTACTAGTAAATATTAGTTGTTTTCGTGTCGTTCGCATATAGCCTTCTATTTTGAACCTATAAGAAAAAGAGGAACAAGTGAAACACATATATGTTTAAAAACATATGCCTTGTGTATCCTATTAAAACATATACTATTTTGGGCAATACAATATACCTTAAACATATACTTGCAACTTTAACCCAACATCAAATAGAAACATGCAAATGAACCAACTTTTCGATACAAACCATCGATATGAAAAATACAATTTGTGTTGTTAAGTGTATCATCGTATAAATTTATACTCGAGTTAGCTACACATTTTCGTTGACTTTCGTTGTCTCTCCTATGAACTCAAGATAGTGAGGACATTTGTCAAGTCCTTGGAGACTTAAGTATTCTTTAATTAGTTAGAAGTTGGGGTAATTCCACTAATTTTATGAACTCTATCTTCAGCTTTGTCTTCAACACAGCATGACGGTCTTCTTAGGTAATTCAAGCATATATATTTCATGTTCAAAATGTTACAGCATGAGGAACTTGTTAAGGGAAAGACCTAACACTGATGACATTGTGTTAAAACTTAGAAAACACACTCCACAACACTAAACGCCTTAGCATGATGGTCGGTTTAGGTAACAAATAAACCATATTTCATGTTCTTTAGAACGTTACTTTAAGCATGAACTCTATCTTGATAAGGGAAAGATCTAACGCTGATCATTGTATTAGACTCACTCTCCAAAATGACAGAACGGATCTAGGGGCAACGCTCCCCCTTGCAACGATTAGATATTGAGCTTACACCGTCTATCTTTGTATTGAGCTCCAATACAGGTTATTGAATACTCGACAGAATCCACATGAGATTCTTTTAGGATTTCAATGAGAGTTTCAAAGACGATTTTCATATGTTCACATGGAAACATTCATAAAGACGAAAAGCATAACCTTTGTAAATTTTGTATAATCTTTTGGTTATTGTCATAAGTAAAACACTGTTTATAAGTAAAACAATGAAGTTACAAAGTCAATCTGACTCATAACCCCCCACAAATAAAGTCAACACACAAGAACCCTCCCCCCTAAAGGCAACAAGGGAAGTTGCTAAAAATCATATCAAAGATATCGAAACACGTTATGTAACATTGTTACTCTGGATGTTAAGAATTGTTATTCTGGAAAAAGACTTCGGTCTCCTCGACCAGAAACTTTGCCGGCTCGCATTTTGATGCATAACCAAACTTTGATGTATTGTACTTCCTATAAACACCGGTCAATCTCCCTATTGCCGCCTTTTGGTGATACCCCACAATCATTCTTGAACATTCCCTAAACAGAAAGTTGAAACCAAACAAAATTAGAAACCGACACATGAACCATAAATTATCAACTAAACGTTTTAGTTACTTACAGAAGCTGGTCTTCAGAATAACGAGTATGCCATTCACATGTCTTGGACCACTGCCTCACCCCATAAACACTACACTGAGCTGTGTAGACCGATGCAGCCGCCAGTAAAGACGGTGGGAACTTAAGCATCTCATATTCCACAAGGCAAAGCTCGATCAAGAAAAACGACGTTTGGTCTAGTTTTGACTCTGATTGAGCTGCCTTAAGGAATCTTTTCACAAAAACGTATGGTGTGGGCAACGACAAGTTAAATTCTAGTGTTTCACCATTAGTTTTTCCTGGAAAAGATAAAGATTGAAAAAATGAGATCAGGTTTGTATGTGCTAATAAGATCCAAGTTTTATGATTAAAGTTGTTGACTTTTTAGTACCATTGCAAGAATTTGACTTCTGGAGTAAGCTTTATCCGAGATAAAAATCAAATCTTCGATAATGGGGACTGAAACTTCCTCGTATTTACAAGCCAGAAGCATGGCAACCAAACCTACTAATTGCAAGTTCTTTCTAATTACAGATTGTTTAGCCAAAAATCTGTCAATGAGGTTGACTGTCAAAAACAGTGTCTCTGGTTGGAGGTCAAACTTGTGGTGCACCTGTTGAATTGTCGTTATTAGTAATAAATAAAGATAACCTTAGATTTGAACGTTATAATTACAAATTTTGGATTGTCGAAAAGTTACCTCAATGAGCCAGTCGATTAGAATAGCTCTCATCTTCTCATTGAGGTCACATTGTTGTGTCATATAACTCTGCGAGACCAAGCTAAAATTCTGCAAAGATCCAAAATTAGTCTCATTTAATTTTATTAATATAATCGAAGAATAAAGTCAAGTAACGCGCGCAATTTGACTTTTTGCCGTTTTAGACTAGTGAAACGAATCTAGAATTCTACAAATAACCCGAATTAAGAGATTCAATATTACTAAAAACAAACAATGTGCATAGTTTGAGTATTGAAATTAAAGTGGATAAAATTTTATAGATAATAGCTAGCACACATGATTATCAGTGAACTCTACATTTCATTGAATTTAAAAAATCAAAATAGTGAAACAAGAACTATCCTTTTTAGCAGCAAAAAAGTCAACCAATTCACATAGTTTCGACTGATTTAAAGTGCACAAAGTTCCCAAATTGTTTGTCATAATAGCAATGAAAGCAAGCTACAGTACCTTTAAAAAAATCTAATATCATTATAAAGAAATTAAAAAAATTTAGCATCAAGAAAGTCATGTACCTCCATCTTTCTATAGTTAGCATAAAGATCTTCGACATACTCAACAACTGCAAGCTGATTCCCCTCATCGCAAGCGTCGATATCTATAACCGGATCCTCAAAAATATCCTCCATCTCAACCTCCTCCTATAATTTTTTTAAACAAAAAAAGTCAACCTAAATGATCTCATAACACATTTTAATTTTAAACACATTTATAGACACATACCATATCATGATCATCCACCATTGTATCCGATGTTTCCAAGAACATTGGCACAGGTTCATTTTCATCTCCATCTTCCCATACACCAAAACCCTCATTTGATTCATTAGTCTTCTTAATCTCCTAGTAATTAATTTAATTCAAATCATAAGTCAAAAATTCTAGCAAAAATAAACAGAAGTCAACGTAATTGTGAGCCTGAAAAAGCCATTGGTACCTCTTGAACACATTGTTTCTTGTTAGCAATTTCTGTAGCAGCTCTCCTGTTATCAGAAAAAAAGAAAATTGTCAGTATAACAAAACACACACACACACACATATACATATACATATAATACATATATGACATAGAAATAAATAACTTTTGGTTATCCTCATTACTGAAACAGTAAACTTTGAATGTGTAATTAATAACTTTAACTTTTAACTGAAAACTTATAACTTAACATGAATGCATTAATCATTATCATCAATCTATCAAATGTCAACAAGACAATAAATAAACACATAAATTAAAAAAAAAGATAAAATAATCATACTGTGACAAGGCTCTCTTGCTAGCAACACAAGGATGCACCCGACCTCCAGGACGCTTAACACCGCCACCGCGGTTATCCAAGTTCTGATTAATCACACTCAAAGCTCTCCGGTTATGCCCGATTTCACCACCAAACTTTTTTGCACCCATAACATCTCTTTCACCTATACACATATTCAAAATCAGATTCAAACAGAAACCCAGCTCAGACGTGAATCCAAATTTTCAGATTTCAAAATTCAAACATATTATAAACCACCGGAAAATCTGGATCTACCTTGATAATATAATAATAATAATAATAATAATAATAATATAATAATAATAATAATAATAATAATAATAATAATAATAATAATAAAAAATAATAAAAATAATAGTAATCAACCCATACCTTGATGGGCATTTGTGGAATTCATTAAAGACTGATTGTTCTCCATTGACGGTTGAAGAAACTCCAACTTTAATAATCTTTGAGATGAATGATGATCTTTAACTATCAAGAATCCCACAAACCCTAGAATTATGATGCAAATAAGCATTAACTTAAGAAAATGGTCATAAAAATATTACAGATACAACTGTTAAAGAATTATCAAAGAAATTGAATTGAAGACTGAATCAATGAAGAAATGAGTGTATGAATGTGACCATAATATTTGAAATAAACGGCTATAAAATCGGCCCGTTGGATTTAAGATAATAATCAATCTTATTACGATATTCGTGCGCGTAATAAGATACATGAATTTTTCTTTTTCCAGATTAATTTTTGCTAAGTTGAGGGTTTTGGTAAGAAAAAGTGTTGTAGGTTGTGCAGTGGAAGCTGTACGTTGGTTTGGAATGAGTGGTTTTGGGTGTGGAGAAAAAGGAAGGCGCTTTTTAAGGGTTATTGTATACAACGGTCACCTTTGGGGCTTATGCCACGTGGCATGCACGCTTTGTGAGAATATTTATGTGATAAAGAATTGAGTAATTAATGATTATGATTGTAGAGAGAGGGAAAAATATTCGTTTCCTTGTGAAATGAAAAGAATAATTTTGTTTTATATTTTACTTGTTTTGGTGAAAAATAATATTTACTTGTTAATGGCTTAAACAACTCATGATTTGAAAATGAATTTTATTTTAGTATGAGAAAATATAGCCTAGTAAATTGCTTTCCGTTTATAGTAAGAGTAAATTAAAAAAAATATTAGAAAGGCATTATTGTTAATAAAGAATTATAAATGAAAATTAATGTCGATTAGTATTTCTTACATGTGTTCATATCATAAACTCATTTTTTTTTTTAAATTAAGTGTAGTTTTTATTCATTTTCTTTATCTTGTATTGATATGACAAACATTAAAGTATATTATGAAAGAAGTCTAATAGTGAATTGGAATAATATGAGGATCGAAAAGAGATGTAGGGAGAGCGAAATTTGATATTTTATTAATAAAACGTTTATACAAATAAGATACAATAAATTATATATATAGGAGAAGAAACTTAATCAATCTATAAACTTTTAAAAGCAAATAAATAACATCATAAATCATAAATATAGAATAAAGCACATTTATTTAGTAATTGATAAACATAATAATATATATTTATAACAAAATATGAATAGTCTGATTTTTTAAATTGATCTTGGGTTTGTAAGAGTATTCTTGATTTTTTTGTGTCATGTCATCTTAATTTCTCTTAATCTTTGTGTCTTACTAATAACTATGGAGACATGATATTTCTGTATTGTTTTTATTCATGTGGCTGGTTCTCTTTTAATTTGATTAAATTATTATTATAAATTATATCTCAAATAAAATAATATTACATATGATTTGAAAATATAGAAAGTAATATAATAATTGGATAGGTGTTGCACTTTTTGGATGAGGGGATGCTAACGCTCTCGCCCACTTTGGCTTTTTTGACGAAGGGTAACTTGTTTTTTACGAACCGGCTCCCTTGTCTTGAATTTTGGGCACATGTTAACGCTCGTTCAACAATATTTTATATTATATATAAAGAATAAAACTTTGATTACAGAGTTATCTCAGTAACACAGATTTAGCTTATGTTATATATACCATATCATCTAAAGAAAATATATAAATATAACTTCATCAACTAACTCAAACAATTGCAAACGTATTTCTTGGTTTACTTGTTTCTGATAAAACTAATTTTGAAGGCTTTTACTGTAAGAAGTATTCAGATGCGAACGGGTTTAAAATTTTAACATTCAAATGGATAACCGCAAAAATGGTACGATGGTATTTCAGATTATCGCGTCTGAATAATGTCTGTATTTTAGATATTTGCGTCCAATCATTTTACAAGATTCGACACCCGTATAAGGATAAATTTTGTAAGTGCGTCATCTATTGGTGAAAACAAATTCGGAACATGCTATTTTTAAAATGAGCGATCCTTTAAATGAATATCAATCTTTTTTTTAACTTTAAAATTAGCAAATTATGATACCCTTATTGACTTTATATTGTTTTAATGATAATCCTTGTAAGAAGAACATATATAAAATCATAGATATAGTTTTAATTTAAAATTTTAAGGTCATGTTCTTCTTATACTCATTTCCTACACCAAACCACTACTCACCAAACAACAATCGAAGCACCATACTACGCCACCATCGACTTAGGTGAATAATGGTGATTCGGATTGGGAGATAAAATTGAATGCGTTAATTTGAATTAAGGAGATGAGGATCAAAGACGGTTATAATTATGGTGAATTATTTATTTAGTCTTTTATGTCTAATGAGGGGTAATTGTTAGTTTATTAGATATGTTTATCTTGTTAGATATTTTATTATTTAAAATAGAGTTCGAGTTGGGTTAGGACGAGAATGAGTTTTAGTATAAATAGAGAATTACGGTTATCGTATTGGTGTCTTTCATTGATAAATAATAAAAAGAGTCAAAACGAGTTTGTTCATCCGATGTTTTTGTGTTCGATTAAGGGCCTGATTCCAACAAATATCCAGATGTGATTGATGGCGGTTGAGACAACATTGGTGATTTAGTGTGGCCTCAGCGGAGAAGGTGATGGTGATGCTCAATGGTCATGTGGTGCGCAAATGCGGTTGTGGGGTGGCTATCGGTACTTGGTAGGTTAACCTGAGGGTGGTGTGGGACTGTGGGCTAAGACCCATTGTTGGTAAGCTTGTCACTTATATATATATATATATATATATATATATATATTATATATATATATATATATATATATATATATATATATATAAATCCATTTTGGAGACCATGACAAATTTCAAACTCAGTGCTGCCCACATAGATCTTTTGTGTAAATTGTTCATTTAAAATAACAATTGTACCTTTCACATATATCATACCATTCGGCCTCTAAACATTTTATATAACATATATTTTGTATAATATGTAAAAATGTATAGAATGTTCCTGAGGAATAGTGCTACTACCACCACTAACTTGAATTTTATCATCTCCGTCACTAAAATTTAGTTAAATCTTATTTATCCCCAAGTTTTTTAATATTTTCAAAATCCGCCTACATTTTATTACATATCTCTTTTTCTATCAAATCAGCTACTATCTTTTTTCTATTTCTTCCATTTAAAAACTGAACAAAATATAAATAGAGAAAAATAGTGGGTCATGAGAAATCAATATCGTTGTCCTTTAAAAAATATGGATTGTGAAATGTGATAGTGTTAAATTATATGAAACCTTAAATTCTCTATTGAATTATAAGGATGATGTTGATATAGAATATCATATGTCTGTTAAACCAACAGCATGCCCTGTTTCAAAGAATTCTTTCGCATATTTAAAACGAGATGTACATAGAAATAAAATCACTCTTTTAAGTTTTATACCATCTTTATTATTTTGAACTTAATGATTATACCAACATGAAATCCAGATTTACTCGTTTCTTATAGTTCTCAATTATTTATCTAGGTATATTTTAGACGTACAACACATAAGTACGTATCAACAATATATCGTTAAATTAATGAGAATCGAATAAGCCAATCAAATTTCAACATTCAACTTATATAGGTTGACTAGATTAGGGATGTAGACGAGCTGAGACGTTCATAAGCTACTCGAGATCGATTCACTACAAACTTGAGGCAGATCGAGCTTAAACGTGCTTGAACTTGGGTTAACATAACCAAGGTTTACAAGTCTAAACAAACCTATTATTTATGTAAATAAATTTAGTTATATATTAAATAATTAATATAATTATACATTAAGTTATTATAAGAAAAATAACTGGATAATTAAATCAATAATAATTAGTAAAAGACTTGAGCTCAATATTGAAAAATTATTAATGAGTTGTGCTCAAGTTTTAGACAAGAAAGTCTGAAATGATGGATCGAGCCTGAGCTTTTGTAAACTAAACGAGCCAACTTCGAATTAGTAAGAACTTGTTTGCACCCTTAGATTCACAATTATCTACAAATTCACATTTTGTGTAAGTTTTACAATTCAGAAAATTTACATCTTCTGTATGACGGTAATTGGGATCTTAATCTGCCTCGTATATTCTTGCTAAATATTTTAATTAAACTTGTTAATAATAAAATATGGCATGGTTGTTCTTAAAATAAATTGACTGACAAATGACAGTGCCTCAATTGAATATTATGTCAGAAGACTACCCCAGTAGGCTTCCTGTTCTGTCTTTGTAGTCTATAAAACCTTCACAGTTCACTGTGCATCCCCAAGTTGTACTGTACAATTAAGTTAAATGTCAGCACGCGCTTGAACGCTTAAATGTCTCTCTCACAGACTTGGATATTGGCGGTCTTTCTCATAAGGACACCGCCCTCTCGAAGCCACAAAAAACTTTGGCGAGTGCTCTGTTTAGCAAAATCGCTCAAAGCCTGGGAGAAGCTTTTAATTTGTCATCCCGCCAGAAGGCGGTGTTTGAGTGCCTGAAAGGTCCCCATGCTTAGGAATTTTTGACCGTTATACCAATTGAGGGTTGGGACAATGTATGTCTGCCGTAGAATATAGAGCCATTCTCAAATACCGGTTGATGATCCCTATGTACCCGGAAGATAAAACTTGTCCGATATGTCGTAAAGCTTGTGTGGATAAATACGGGGAGCATCCAGTTCACTGTAAAGAGCTCCTTGGGTTCAAATATTGGCACGACTGGGTGCGTGATGCTTTGTGGGACATCTTAAGAAGAGCTGGGATTTCGGCTAAGAAAGAGGCCCCTGTGAATTTCCTCACGGACCCTATGGAAGGGAGATCTACTCTGCGACCAGCGGATCTGCTCGTCTTTGGCTGGGCTGCGGGAAACATGCTTGTGTAAACCTCACGGGGGTTTCCCCTTTGGTTGGTTTAAGGGAAAACGGGTTTGTAGCTGGACAAGCGGCAAGAAAGGCAGAATCAAAGAAAGTGGATAAGCACGCTAAAGCTTGCGCAAAGAACCAGCATGTCTTTGTCCCTTTTGCCTTTGATACTTTTGGCTCCCTAGCGCCAGAAGCTATCCACTTCTTGACGAGGGTTCAACGGGTCGTCTACAGCAATTGTTCAACCCCAAGGGGGCAAGGGTTTGTATTTGGAAGGTTAGGGTTTGCAATTCAGAAAGGATTGACGGCGCAGCTTGTTGCCCGGCTACCTTCTGTTTTGATGTAACTTGGCAAGTTTCTGAATTTAAAATAATATTAATAATAATAATTAAGTTATGACCCTAAAAAGATTTGCAACCTAACCTCACTTTAACGTTGTCATGAGGTTTAAATGTTGATGGATACATAACACGTGTAGAGATTTATATGGTACAATTTGATAATGTCTTTGTTTTTTATATAGCTGATGATGATATAGGGTACAACCCATATATTGACACTCTTATCATATTGACATTCTTATTGACTAAATATTGAAAATCTAAGGGAAAAGATACGATAATAATCTTTATAAAATAAGAGTTCAAAAATGTTATTGGATCACAAACGTATATATCTAACTATACGGTTACAAATGTTCATACAGTATTCTAATTACATATTGATCATGTATTGAACACATTATATACAGTCATTCAATATAAACCAAATTTAAGTAAAGAACGGCGTAAACATATGCACTTACTACTTTAAACATGATACACAAGATGGTTATGCAACTGTGTATCTACCTGTTTCCTCTTTACCACCGCATCTAATCATCACTACGTACAAGTGCTTATTCCAGTTCTGCTTAAAACCAGTCATGTGTTGAACAACCAATTTTAAGTAGAGTAATACGAAAACCGCATAATTATTTGTAGCTTTTCCGTAAACCATGATACATAATTGGTTATGTAACCACTTACGGTAAGCTTGAGATTTCCGTCCGGGGGTCGAAAACGTATATACCTAAAAAATTATAAAACCGGGGGGTCGAAAACGTATATACCTAAAAAATTCTATACGAAAACTACATACCAGATACTACTGAGTGAAAAGTTGTCGGGTCCCCCCCCCCACCCCCACTATGCTACGCCCTTGCTAGCAAGCAAGATGCAAAAGTTAATTATGGTTCTCTACTTATAACTGGTACTTTATAATGCGCCCACACATGTGTGTGTATATATATCCAAGAGTCAAAAATTAACTGTTTCTGTGAAGAGTCATCCTTAATCGCATCCCACCTCGAGACGCACTGCTAATGAGAAATATTTCAATGCCCACAGCCTTGTGTCCCTTATGTAACGCCCGCCAAGAAACTGCCGACCACCTATTGATTACATGTGATTTTGCAAGGTATGTATGGCTGCAGATTTTCACTTGGATAAAGGTCCCCATGCCGAGGTTCCTAATCATGTGTGGTGGAACTTTTTGAATTCATTCGCTCGCATCAGACTTGCAAAGCCAAAAGAAAAGGCGACATGTCTTATCTTAGCCACAACCTGCTGGTTGATTTGGAGAACACGAAATGAGCTCATTTTCTAAGGTGTCAACTGCTCCTTTTCAAGAATCGTCAGCGAGATCAAATCATGCTCTTACCTATGGATACGTTCGAGGGCCAAAGTGCAGCAGCTGGATTGGACGAAGTGGAGAAGTTTTGATTTTAAAATTTTCTTAATATAATCAGTATATGATTCCTAATGTCGTAAACACATGGAACCTTTATCTTTCATTCACTTCCTGTATTTTGCATTTTCACGCTTGAGCAACTTGCTTAAGATTTGATAATAAAACCACTGTTCACAAAAAAGTAAGAGTCAACAGAATCATAGAAGACTACGCTCAGTCAAATGTTACATGATCTCCATGAATTTAAAAAAGGTAAAATCACGTGTGAGATATCATGATACAAAAACCACCTCAGATACTTTCCCCACTAAAAACAAGTCTTTGATGTAAAAATGTCTACAAAAACAAAATCTTCCCAAAGGGGAAAATGGAAGACAAAGAAATAATACAAACATTTGCTAAATCACAGGCTGTTAACTCTACTTAATTTTGTAAAATAACACTATGAGACTATAAATGAAATACCATAACTTTATAAATTGATTAATGATTAAATCAAAAAGCAAAGAAGTAACTAATGCTTGTAACAGTTTTGTTCTGTGAAAGGAGAAGATAACGGCAACACTTGTTTCCATTTTTCCTTTTTGTTTACACTTTGTTCTTTGGTTGTTGACTGATCTACTTCCACTTCTGCGACTACGTTGACTTTTTCGTTAGCATTTTGAGCTTCTAATTGAGATGGAAGCCTTTCATTTCTGTTATGGTTTCCATTGTGCAAACAAGGTTCCGGTGTGGTCATAAGTTCCTGTGTAGGTGAATCAGACACACACTTCTTCTCATTTCCCTATTGATGATCCTGCAAGTTGTTGTGATAAGCATTAAAATCAAATTTAGAAAAAAAATCGATAGCTTTTTCGCTCAATGAAAATGAAGAAATTTCCTCTTTCGACAAGTTTTAGAGATTGAATAACCTATTTAAAAGTAGACATTGCTACTTAATGACATTTATATATGTGCAAATTGGGAAATAACTGCATTTTCCATTTTGAATGTAAATGCCTTAATTTACAGACAAAACAACGAATCTAGATACCTAAGATAAGAAAACAATACAATCTAGTAAAACCTAAATAAACCTAATCACTATTTAACAACAAAACGACCTGCGGTTGAATAGTTGTCGCATTATGTGCAAAATTAAACATTGTAATTATTGCTAGATAAAGTTTAATTTACTTATCAAGTCGTTGATTTAGGTCATGTTTAATCACTAATGGGTTAAACTAGTAAACGTTTAATATTAGCTTTAAAGGAACTGAGTCAAAAAGTCACCCGTCGTGTAATATTAATGCATAAAACCTCCTAAACCATTTACTTCAAAAGATCAAATTAGTATCCGAAAGATATAACTACGTAAACATAATTGACATAAATAATAATTATTCATGAAAAGTTCAAAATTTTGGTACTTACTGTAGCCGCAATATCTTTGATCTCTTTATCTATGGCTGCATTTTTATTCTTACTGTTACTTGATTTTGTATTCAGTTTTTTCTTCTTACTGTTACTTGTGGGACCCTGCACATTTTTAACAATGTCAACCCCTCATTTAAGAAAAGAAGACATTCATTCATTTCATAAAAAATGTAAAAAATAATCTAACACTTTAATGCACTCTTTAGACGAAGTACGAGTATCTCATTCTTACTTTCTCTGTAAATGCATTTTGCTTCTGACTGGTGCTTGATTTTGCATTCGGTTTTTGTAACGATGAATCAGATGGTGTAAAATGTACATTTTCAGATGGCCCAAGGTTGTTATCTAGATCAACCCTGCAGCCCATAGTATTCATTATGATCTTTCCTATAGCAAATCTAGTCTCTAAAGCGTCGCCTTTTCCAAGCAACCGATGATTTATCTCAAACGAACTTCTTCCTTTATTGTACGTTTCTACCTTATGTGCAAGAATGTGAAAGAGTTGTGCCGCACTTTGAGCAGAATTCTTGGACACGAAAACCTGACAAGAATTTTTATAAAGACGAGATCATCGTTTACTTGCATTGGTAGTATCGTCAGTGAAAAAATCAAATAAGAGAGGACCAAGAACTATGCTAGCAAAAATACAAACAAGTTGAAATAATCAAATTAGTGTTGCAGATATTTGTGAAATAACAGTTTTCACTTAAATTAGAGTAAAGTACACGGATGGTGTGGTTTACCCAAATTTTGGATTTAGTTCCTATCTTTCCAAAAGTACACGGATGGTCCCTGTGGTTTGAACTTTGTGATGCATTTAGTCCCTAGCCAACAAATCTAAAGGTTTCAGCATGTCCAAGTTGGGGACTAAATGCATTACAAAGTACAAACCACAGGGACCATCTGTATATAGGGCTGCAAACGAACCAAACGTTCAGCGAGCAGTTCGTGAACCGTTCGACTGAAAGTTCTTTTGTGTTCGTTCGTTTATTAGAAAAACGAACACGAACAAGAAATTTCGTTCTTTTAGTTAAATAAACAAACATGAACAGAGGCCTCGTTTGTTCATTTATGTTCGTGAACGTTCAGTAACGTGTTCTTTTATTTCAATTGTGCTCGATAGTTCATTGGTTTTTAGTTTTTATATTTTATTTAAATACTTCAAATATCCGACAAATAAAATATTTAATAAGTGTCACTGTATTATATATTTTGTTCATGAATAGCTTGTTTGTGTTCGTTTGTTTCCATTTGTGTTCACGAACGTTCGTTGCCTAATATTACCAAACGAACACGAACAAGTTCATTTCCTTGACAAATGAACACGAACATAAACTCTCGTTTGGTAAGTGTTAATGAGCAGTTCGTGAACACATACATTTCTTAACATAAGAACAAGGTCTTCTTCGTGTTCGTTCGGTTTGTTTGCAGCCCTATCTGGATACCTTTGGAAAGCTAGGGACCAAATCCAATATTTGGTAAACCACAGGGACCACCCGTGTACCAACAAGTTGAAACCAATAAGATTCACTTACCAAACCACGGCATGGAAAACCGGAGAATTTGGACATTGTTTTGTGCAAGGTATCTGGATCCACCAAAACATCCATCGAATTGATCACCCGCCTTGCTAATATCTTTACTTTTTTAGCAACCTCGTCATCAGAAATGAACTCATAAGGATCAGAAGTTTCGGGGTCAAAGCTGACGAATGGTTGACAATATTTCCTTGCAAACTTGAGGCCATCTACCCAACTTTGATGATATAGAACACAACCAAAAGTCAATACGACAAACGGATGTTGGGGTCCATTTAGTAGTGCCTGATGGAAAGCCAAAAGTCCAATCCTGCAGTAAACAACAAGCGCTTAAGAGGTAAGTCAACTTTAAACTTTCACTAAAATTAATGATTGAAATTGGTTACCATAAGCAACAGGTTGATGGCTGATCACAACTAACAAGCTCATCCATATGAGAGAACAATTTCTGAAAAAAAAAATTCATCTGTCAATTAAAAGAAGAGAGTAAAGTACACAGATGGTCCCTATGGTTAACTAAAATTTTCGATTTGGTTAGCTTTCCAAAAGTACACGGATGGTCCTTGTGATTTGCATTTTGTAACGCATTTAGTTCACAACCAACAAATTTAAGGATTTCAGCCTTTCAGAACGTTACAAAGTGCAAATCACAGGGACCATTTGTGTACTTTTGGCAAAAGTTGGAGAGTAAATGCGTTACAAAGTGCAAACCACAGGGACCATCCGTTTACTTTTAGAAAGCTAGGGACCAAATCCAAAATTTTGGTCAACCACAGGGACCATCCGTGTAATTTACTCTTAAAAAAATCATGCCATCGAAGAAAAGATTATAATTCAATTCTGTAACTTATTTTATTCATAACGATAAGACACATAGAGGGAATGTTAATATGAATATTGAGACAAAAGCTACTAAGCATACCATCAACATCATGGTACGTTGCTTAGGTCCAGTAGTTTGTCTGGAAATGTACGCCGCCTACAATCAAACATTAAAATATTAGCTTATTGTAACTGTATTCGTTTAGAACAGTAATCCAGAAGCATTATTATAAGTTACCTGAATTGGTAGCAAAATCTTGAGATGTGAAATCCATGAAGTAGACGGAGCGAAGATTCTGCAGCCCCGAATGAAAGCATATAATCCATCTCCATCATTATCCTGAACTGAATAAACAAGCTTATTGTTATATGACAACAGAAATAAGACCAGTAACAAATCCAAAAGAAGCACGAATAATAAAATACATTTGATCACAGTACTCCATAGGTAATTAAAAAAACTATACCGTGCTTAAACTCAAAACAGATGACGCGTGTTTATGAATTGCAGATTCGATATCCTTTGAAAATGAGAATCCAAGACGAGCGGCAATTCTCAGTCCCCGAAGAATTCTTGCTGAATAGGATTACAGAAGAGCATTATCGAAACTTAAGAGTTATTTTATTAAGATGTAAACTCGAATTTGCCACCATAAACTCATAGAAAGCGTAAAGTTTCATGCTAAAAAAATTAAATGAAAAGTGATGAACTAACCACAGTCCTCTGTGAATGACACATGAGCAGGTACTAATGTTCGTAGCTAAACACATAACATAACAATTATATAACTTTAATAGTAATCTAGGTTTTAAACAAACTGATATAGAAAGTTTTATACATGTTTGACCCTTAGAAATATGACATAGTTCAAATCGACCCAATATTACATAAATAAGTTGAAATTACCCCTTCCAATAACTAACAAAGTTCAAAAAAAATGCAGAAGATTATGTCTAACCTTTAGCTCCAGTATGTCTTTCATTCCATTGTTGTAATCACATATCTTGTAGTTTAGAGGGTCAAAGAACAAGCTGTTTTCACAAAACCACCGCAACATAAAAAAAGTCAAACTTCTCACAAACAAGTACACAAACCATACGCAAAATACCTGTTAACAGTGAAGTCACGATGCATAGAGTTTTTTCCAGAGATTAAGGTCAAACTTGTCACAGCCTCTAGGCATTTGAGATACGAGAAATTTTTCTTTTCTTCAGAATCTTTTGCTAACGTCTTAAAGCTGGATACCTGGTATACGACATACAGAAAAGATTATATAAACGAGATAATTAATAAAATACTGCATTCAAAAGAATCAGAAATTCAAAAGTGAATACAACGTACCTCGATAACTGATCCCTTTATATGCACTCTACATATAGGAAATCTGCGTCCAACAATTACACAACGATGAAACTGCTTTTTAATCTGCAAAATTAGCACTTGTGCTTAAACCACCAACATCACATGCAATGAATCGAACAGCACAGCAATGAAGTAGTTTTAACTTTTAAGTTCTAAAAAAGGAAAACCTGATTAAGATCAGCTGTAGTAATAACATCAAAATCTTTGGGCGGTCTGTTTAGAAGTAAATCCCTCACACAACCACCAACCAAATAGGCTTCAAATCCTGTAAATAAGAGTACCTATTATGTCCAAAATTCAAAATACTTAATGTAGTGTGATGGAACAGGTATATTGGTATATTTTCCAAATAACTGTTGGGTAGGTAAGAGCATCAAATGACGGATCACTGTCAAATATTTCTAATTCAGAAAAAAACAACAACTGAAAACTAGTAAAAGGACAAAGAAAGAATATATTGTGGGATAGAAAGTTAGAAACCATCCCAAAAAGAAATGAACTCCAAAATAATGAAGCTGGTTAAAACTAATAAGACGATGGCATCAAACGGCAAACTTTGTGACATTCTGTATAGGATAACTGCATGAAATGTAGGATATGGGTAAATAATTGTTTCCAAAGAAATCAGAGAAATTACGCAGATAAAAAGTACTCAAGATTGAGAAAATAAATCATAAAAGAAAAGGATCACAGCAAGTATTGACCGGCTACATATAGAAAATGGCAAAATGCTCAATATCTAAAAAGGTAGTTTAAAGAATCACCTCTGCTTCGGAGAATCTTTAGAAGAGTATATGGAGAAGAAGGCACCATTACTCGGGTTATTCCCAGTGATCTGGAATCCATCTTTGCCATTTAGAAATATCGATTTTACCTATCGAATATAACCATGAACTCACATTCAACAATAACATATCCAACAACACAATAACTAAATGTTTATGATAAATATTTTTTTTACTAATTCACTTCCCAGAAAGATCTAAACTTGACTTAAAACATCCTTTCCAGATTCCAACATGTATTTATCAACTTAACTGGTCAAAATTCAATAACAGCACAAAGCTAATGTTAACAAACAAAATGCTTAAAAAAAGTGAGTAAATAGGTATCAATTTTATTGCTACATAACAATAATCGAATATACCTGGTTCAGAAACCGAATCTTTATCGCTTGGAGGACGAGGTTTATTTCCAACTTTAACCAATTTATGGTAAGAATAATAGCTGCAACTGGATTTTAAAATACGTTGCTCACCAAGTGTTCGATGAAATGATTGACTGAAAGAAGAAAAAAAACAAAGATATGGAAAAGGAACCTGTGATAGTCGAGGTTTGAGGCGAGCAATGAAGGAATCGCGTTTAACGTGTATCGCCGACATGGAATCGTCAATGAGCGGCGGCTGCCACGGCGGCGTTGTTGGTCCGGAGGTCATTGAAAGGCGCGATCACAATGAGTTAGCCGGTTAGAATCGTTGTTGTACTTTCTACATACTTGTTTTACCCTTTTTTTTTCAAGGGACACGTAGACGGCTTCTATTGTGTCAAATCTTTTCAAGGGATGGTAACGCGAGTCAAGATGGTTTTTGGGTTTCATCAAGTGGTCCAGCCACAATATTCCCTCGACCTCAGGCTCGGTTGGTCCGTTCACAGTATTTACCCACTTTTTACCTTCGAATATGGTACTATACACTACCAGTATTGTAACGAGTATCGAACAATACCGTTACTGGGTCGTACCGTACCGATTGAATTTTGATACCCATTTTAGATTTTTTGGGGGATCATACTTTTGGTTTGGTTTAGTTACGGTATTTACCCACTTTTTACCCTTCAAATATAGTACCGGTATTGTAATGTACTGAGCACTTTCGATACTGGTACCCGTTTTTTGCAATTTTCGGGTCGGTGCTTTCGATGCCGATACGGTACCGAGCTTATCCTTATTTGTTAGTGACTATGGTTCTTTGTGTAGCAATCGTCACTCCTTTGCATAATCCGTTACTCTCTTTGGCAACCCGTTAAGTGAAGTATGTGTTTCAGCACCGAACCATATCACATCTCAGTATAAATAATCTCATAACTCGCAAGCATGAGCCTCGTCTTAACAATCAATACTCATACCACAATTGTGCTTAATGTCAACCAACATGACACATCGGAATAATGATTTTGCCCACCAACATAATCAACAAACATGAATCACTACTGTACGCTAGATCGAGTAACTAGGGATGAACATTTGGTATGGGTACCGGTACTGAATTTTTTCAGTATAGGTACCCACTTTTTGCATTTTCGGTATTGGTACGGTTCGGTACAGTACTGGCAAAATACCGAATTTTACCTTCAAATATTGGTCCTGTACCGGTATCGTACCGTACCAAATATTTCGGTACGGTACCTATACCACGCTCATACCTACGAGTAACTACCATCTATGAATCGGATAACATGAGTACACCTTCCAAATGGCCACGCTCATTGCAACACCGCTCGTCATGATGTCGTCTATATAGGAAACGTGCTATGTCTTTAGCGAACGGAACCCAACTCCTGGCAGGCGTATACACTTTGGTATAACTGTGAGTATCTCATTGTTATTTTTAATCAAAAGCATTTTATTAAATATGTTGGCTAATAAGGATGATAATTAAATTTTCAAAGATGTGTAACTGTGAAGATTGAATTATCATCCTTTTATTGGCTAACATATTTAATAGGATGTCATAGTACAACTGTGAAGATTGTAATATCATCCTCTTATTGACCAACATATTTAATAGGATGTATAAAGAATGTGTTACACACTTGTATATTAGTCAGTCAAAAAAGTTAATATACATCTTATCGCTTTTACGAAAGTGATTGGTTTTTTATTGCAACTTAGGGAGAAATTGTTTGCATAATTTTCTTTAAGAGAATAGAATTTTAAGAGCTCGTTAGAATTTTAATTTTGTTAAAGGATTTGGAATTTGGATGAGTTGGAATATAGCAAATGATTTGGTTTTTAAGATGCATTTGATTGACAATAATAGGGGTATACTTCGGGTTTTTTAATCGGGTTTTCGGGTTTTTCGGGTTTTCAAAGCTAAATATATAACCCGATAACCAACCCTTTCTAGGTTCGGGTTCTTCGGTGTTCGGTTAAATGGTTCGGGTTTTATCAGGTCGGTTAGATCCGATTTCGGGTTAGAAAATCGGCTAAAAAGAGGTGTTATTCTTTCCGTTTAGAAGGGTTTGTCTGACTATATTTGGGTTGCAAAAGAGATATGCAATGTAGACTTGGGTTTGTTAAATACTTGACATACACATAACACATCAAAACATGCCCTTAATTTAATATATTAATTTAAACTTTTAAGAAGATATGGGTGAAATAGAAAATGGTTATGAAGTGAGAAAATTTTTACGGGAATCAAGGAAACGATAAATTTGAAAATCACATTTTAATTCTATGTTTGAATTCCTCGGGTTATTCGGGTGAACCCGAACATAGATTTCCAATCCAAACACCGACCCAATAAACTATAGTCGGTTTCGGGTATAGCCGTTTATCGGGTTCGAGTTAATCGGGTAAGCTAGTTTTTCGGGTCGGGTTGGTTTTCGGTTTTTTGTTAAAAAGAACACCCCTAGACGATACACAGTAACAAAGGAATTAAAATCTATGATTGTTGCTACCAACTACCGGTCACCGATGTTGCCACCACCTATATGCAATGAAGGTTCAACAATTTCAAACTATTAAGGACACATGAAACTCACATAGTCACATGTATGTGTTGTTAGAGCCAAACAATTCATTAAGAGGGTCAAAACATGAAGCTAGGCGGTTAAAGATATTACTCATCAACACCATGACAATTTTTTTGATACCTAAGTCCGTGCATGTGTCAGTCATACAAGCTTCTATAGGATCATTGTAACGAGGCTAAACTTATGGAGTTATTGGCTGGGACGGATCCACACACGAAACCCTAATATACCACCAATAATATGTGTTGATGGTCTAAGACACAAATTCACCATGTCCTCGTCTGATACATTTTCCTTTCAAATCTTCAAATGATAAAAAAAAACCGTTAAATCTCCAAGCAAAACTAAATCATATAAGTTAAAAGTAAATATAATATTGGTGTTTTTTCTTGTCGTTACATGGATATTTTTATGAACGATAAACTAACCTCCTTCTATACTACTGCCTTGCAGGATTTTAAGCCACCATCTCATGGATAGAGGGGAGGTACCTACCAACACACCATGCCTCATAAGGACTTGATCACGTGAAGTGAAGACGTAATTATGCCACATGTTATTGACAAACTTTTGTTCAAATATAATTTTTGCAAGTTATATCATTAGGTAAACGGGTATTTGTTTGAGCATAAATACAGATTTGACAAATGTATTAAAGTTGAGGGGGTAAAAGTGTCCAATACTATATCTACTCGTCTCTTGTGTAGGGATGACAATCAAACTTTAACTTGAGAGTAAACCTAAATCTAAACACATCGTGCGAATGTGACCGGTAAAGGATTAAGTGATACACACTACTCAATTTCCTAAAAACAAATACCGTTTACCTAATGATATAACTAAAATTATTTTCTTTTTATTCTTTTACGTATCTAGTGCTAATTCGTTAATCTAAATAGCATGTAGAAATGAACATATATTTAATATTTTCTGATGTTCACAGATTTAGGAAATTTATATTAGTTTTTTGAGAGCAAGATGTATATAAAATGCAGTTGATTTATGATAGTTATATGAAAAATAGAATGATAAGAATATTTTATCTTTGAGTGAATTTCAAATTTTGTTTTATTTTTATACCTAATTTCAAGAGGTGTCATTTGTCTTTAAAATTGTTGAATTTTGTACTTAATGTTTCAAAATATTGCATGTTTTCCTTTAGATCTAACACAGATTTTTCTATTAAATCTGATCAGTGAATTGCACATGAGAGTATATTTATCTTTTCATCCATTTAGGGACTATTGTGAAAATATTTAATATCCAGGGACTATTGTGTTATGTGATAAAAAAATCTAAATTAAAAAATTTGTGCTCTCTCTCTAAGCTACAGACCACCACCCTCCTTACCACCGTCAACACCACCACCCCCAATCTGACCACCTTCACAAGCCTGTGACCACCCCACACCACCACCACCCGAAAATATTTAATATCCTGGGGACTATTGTGTTATGTGATAAAAAAATCTAAATTAAAAAATTTGTGCTCTCTCTCTAAGCTACAGACCACCACCCTCTTTACCACCGTCAACACCACCACCACGAATATGACCACCTTCACAAGCCTGTGACCACCTCACACCACCACCATCCGATTTTTTTGTTTTAAACTCCAACACCCAAAAATCTTTCGCTTTAAGAATCTCTACCCCTGTCTCCATCTCACACACAATATTATCAATAAGAGGTCAAGTGACTTTTTTTTATCAATGAGAATGAAATCTAATTGGGCTAGATCTCTACAGATGGTTATCTTTCATTTCAAAGGTACATATTATTTTTTTAGTATATTTTGTTCTATATTGTGAAAAATGATGTCACAGGCACCAATAAAATGATGAGTGATTTTGAGGGATGTTTTATGGTTTTCATTTGTAACTGCGACGAAGATTCATATTCCGATCTAGGGTTCGGCATGAAAATTCAGGTTCCGATATGTGGGTTTGAGGGTGTACGGTGGCGCTATGGTAATGGTGGTATTGTTAGGTAGGTGTGGTGCGAAGATGGCGGGTTGTTAGTGGCATGGTTTGGAGGGTGTACGACGGCACTAGGATAGTTTTAAAGGGTGTATGATGATGGTAAAAAAGGTGGTGGTGGTCTGTAGCTTAGAGAGAGAGAGTGGGGATTAGAGAGAGACAGAGCACAGATCTTTTATTTTAGATATCTTTTTATTATATAACACAATAGTCCCTAGATATTAAATATTTTCAAAATAGTCCTTGGAATGGTAAAAAGACAAATATACCCTCATGTGCAAGTCACATGACCAGATTTAATAGAAAAATCTAATTGTGTTAGGGCTAAAGAACATAACGTGCAAGATTTTAAAACATTAAGTAATAAATTTATCAATTTTAAAGACAAATGACACCGCCTCAGATTGGGTATAAAGATAAAGATAAAATTTGAAATTCACTCTTTAGCTTTTGAAGAACTCAACGGGTATATCTAATATCCGACAACTTTTGAGTCGGGCATAAAACACCGTTATACAATCAAATGTATGATTGATAGGGGTGAGTAGAAAACAGAAAAAAACCCGAACCAAAAAAAGCAAACCACACAAAAAATGGAACCGAAAAAATAAATTTAAAGTTCGGTCACGGTTTTGCATTTTATGAAAACCGAAAAAATTGAACCGAATAACCTAAAAAATCATTTTTCGTTAATCTTGATTATATAATGATATAGAAATTGTTAGTTCAATTCTTTAATGTTAAGTATTTATAATAAAAACATAAACATGTTTATTTATCTTTGAAATGATTTATCCATTGCCTACAAGATACAACAAAATTTAGAGTAAATTTCACAAAACGTCCTTTAAGTTTCACCAATCTTGCAGGTTTCAGCCTTAAACTTCAAAAGTTGCCAAAACCAGCCTTTAAGATTAAATTAGTTACGGATTTCATCCTTTATCACTAACCCCGTTATTAAATCATGTTAAATGGCCTCACACGCAAGGCATGTGAGGGTAAAACCGTCTTTTTCATGTTAGATTCATGTCCATAACCGAAAAAACCTTTGTTCATCTTCAAACATCAACCGAAACATTCACCAAAAATCTCTCTTATCACACACTCATTACCTTTTCAAATTTAACCCAAAATTCGCATCATTGATTCCCCATTTTTCTCCACACTTGCATGTATTTCACTTGCATGTTTTGCTTTTATAGTATTTTGATTTTGTTAACTTGATTGTTTAATGTTTGAAAATGATTTGATCATGGAAGAAAGGAAGCTGGTAATCTGCTGTAAAGAAAGCTATAAGCCATTCTTATTCAAAGAAAGAAAAGGTTTCTAATTGTTTCATCTTTTGAAATTATTTTATTTGCACACAAGTTGTTTGATGAAATACCAATGTAGGTTTTAACTTTTAACTTTTAAATTTTTATGTTTTTATAAAACAGAAATCTTGTAAAAAGAGTTCAAAGAAATATTGGTTTGGAAACAGAAAGAGTAGTAGGAGTGTGGTCAATCAGTTAAATGTATGCAAACGTTGGCTCGTGTACAGTCTCAGATTCGGTCAAGGCGTGTGCGTATGTCTCAGGAGAACAAAGTTGTCCAGCAACTTCTTTTGAAGCGTGAGAAATAACTCAACAATATTAGATATTCTGTAAGTAATAAATATGAGTAAATTGCACGGTTTTACCCTCACATGGCTTGCATGTGATGCCATTTAACATGATTTAATAACTGGGTTAGTGATAAAGGATGAAACCCGTAACTAATTTAATCTTAAAGGCTAGTTTTGACAACTTTTAAAGTTTAAGGCTGAAACATGCAAGATTAATGAAACTTAAAGGACGTTTTATGCAATTTACTCCAAAATTTAAGATAAAAATTAAATGATTTTCAAAGTATTACAAAAGAAAAAGACTTAATAAAAACTTTGAAGACTTATAAAAATAGATTAGCATGTTAGATTTATATGAATAATATTAGTTGAAAATATTAAACATAATACTGTAACTAAAATATAAACATTTGAGTAGTATTCCTAAATCTTGGATTAAACTTTTGAATCTTACGTAATATTGCTTCAAAAACCAAAAAAAAAAAAAAGAAAACGAATCGAACCATTGCTAAAACTGAAACCGAACAGTTTTTAATAAGCAAAAACTAAATTTCGATTACGGTTTTGATTTCACCACAAAACCAGACGAAAATGATTGAAATTACCAAAACTCATTTCAAACCCAACCCATTTCCACCCATACTCTTGTGTACTTGCGAGTCCAAAGCCAACTCGTGACTCGGGAGTATACGTAAAACGAAAACCTTGTGTGCACTGAAGCTTCCCATTTTCACAAATGCGAATCGTGAAAACATACGATTCATAGAGTTCACGCCTTCAGAATCTCCACCCCTTTTTTCAATCACAATATCTTCATAATTAAGGTCTGATTGATTCACAGAGGGGGTGGTGGTTTTTAGATCCGTTAGGTATTCAATCAATCACACAACACAGATCTTGATCAACCAAATCAGGCATCCAATTCGAATTTCAAACTATCAGTTGGTTCTGATCTCGTCTATCTAATAGAACAGGTTTGATTCTATAAAATTGTTTATCATGAGTACTTTGTATGCACCATAAGATCTCCAGTTGTTTACATTATCATTTTGTTTCAGTAGTTATAGATTCGATTACAGTTAGTTTTAATCTGGTGTGTTTATACTGTATTTAAGGTTTTAGTATGTGTTTTGTTTGAGTGTTATCATGATCTGTTCTATATGAAGTGATAATATAAGTGTGACATTGTTAAGAATCAGGATTCATCTTTATGTTTGTTACAATTGAGTTAGGGTAGGGTTTGGGAGTGCTGAATTGGATCAGAACTTATGTTAGTTTAAAAATAATCTAATTGCAAACCATGACTATAATTGGAATTGATGTTTGTTTGATATTATAATTTGAACCGGATTAATATGCTACTGTACTATAGTATCTGTTGATTCTGATTTCTGAGGCTGGGTGTAGTGGATTAATGCTCAAGTCCACATGGAATTATTTGATTGGCTGGAAAGTCGATTCCAAATGCATATCCACACATACAAGACTAACGCCTGTTACCACACTTATGCCTTCACCTCTAATGTCCCTACGGGGGTGTTTGACGCCCTAAAAGGGCTGACTAGACAGGGGCCCCAGCCCACTACACTTAGTCTGATGGTGCAAAGTTGCAAACACTACCTTTGTGACCTGGCATTGGGTGTTCTTATTCTCTAGAAGCAACTGACTTTATAGCCTTATGCTGTGTTTTATTTTTCTTTTCAGAAAGTAGAGTAAATTAGGATAATGGAAGTATCTGTTAATTGAAACTCCATGAATATGTTTTTTTTTCAATCTCACTTGAGTTATTTTCTTGTCCTCTGAGATAAGTTTTTGGCCATATTTTAGACCAAAATATGAACATTTAAATTGCATTTCAACAACAAAATTACTAGATAATAGTTTTAGGCACATGTGGTTTGATACAGGAATCACTATTGGCATGGATTTTCTGATCTTTCCCCTTAGATGGGCTTTCTTAAACCTTTGTGTCATGTTTTTTCTAAAGGCTTTCTGTAGTTAGGTTTACTGAAAAACCTTTGTTTCATGGGTTTTTCTAGACTCAACCCCTTAATATAATTACCATTATACACTTCCATCGTCATTTTTTCATTCCAAAACCTCAAAAACAAACACACACTTAGTGTTCTTACTTCATAGGGACCTGAACATAAGGAGGAACAATTTGCATTGTAGTAAATATCGAAGTAAGCAACTGCTGTACCTAGTTTTTTCATGTTTCTTTTTTTTTTTCTCTCGTAAAGTTGTTTACTTATGAAGTGAACTGAAACATATTAGACATTGACAAAGGAAGGCCTTGTTTTACACAGGAATCATCTTTTGTTTTAGCGTTCAAATATATGATGCAGTCGGTAGAGTAGATACAGGGGTCACCAACAAAAACATATACCACAGTTTATAGAAACTACAAGACAATGTCAGATGAAGGAGGTGACATTGATGGAAAATCAGAAAATCACGTTGAAGATGTTGAACAACAAAATGAAAAGTCAAACATGAGTCCTCAAATGATTGAAGATCTAAACGAGAATAACATATTATCGGATGACGATCAGCTTATGCAAATGGTGGTAGAGCTCAAGTTTCAGAATGAATACTTGAAGTCTCGTTTCCAAGAATTGAAGAATGCACACACAGATTCAGCTGATTCAATCCAACAACCAAAAGAAATTGACCAAAATGGAACATGTGAAGATTCAACAGCGTTGCATGAACAAATCGAGTCTTTGAATCGAGAACTTGCAATAGAAAAGCAAACACGAGGTGCTGCAGAGGCAGCTCTCAAACATCTTCGAGAAGAATATACAGAGGCAGATGCTAGGGCCCAAGAGCTTGCTGCTAAACTAGAAGAAGGTTATATAGAATTTCCGTTTATCATTTGACTGTTGACTATTGTTTTTTCTATGAGAATAACTATGCTTTATGTTGCTGGTTATGGGTAGTTTAAGATCTCATCATAAATGCATGTTATGGTTTATGGACACAGCTCAAAAGAATTTAGAACAACAAATAAAAGAGCGTGATGAGAAAAACTCAGAGCTTGATTCCAAGTTGAACAGGCTTCACAAGCGAGCAAAACAACGAATCCAAGAGGTTCAAAAGGTAATACTATTTGTGAGCCCTATAACTACTTAATATGCATTATGTTACATTGCCGTCCAAATATATTTTCATTTCTCACACTGATACCTTTGGTTAAAAACATAATACCATACCTCTATGTCAGCTGAATGTGTTAATACATAATATTTTTTCTTTTTTACTGATACCATTGGTTGAAAAGATGCATCAGATTTGTTAAGTTAAGTACTCATACGAGTCAATAAGTTATAATTACTGTTTATGTAGATGATAACCATTGTTCTTCATATTTCTTAGTTTATTTAACAGAAGGTAAGACGGTAACATATTCTTATATAACATGACTGCACGTCTGCAACTCATTATTATAAAGATCTTGTAAACAAGATCAGGATGCTGCAAAAAGCAAGATTTAGTTTCCATTTGCTATGTGAGAAAGTTTAATGTTCTCAGGCATTTGAGAGCCTGAGACTTGAAGTAAGAAGATGATGACTATATTATATCAAATTCTGTTTTATATTGTTATTTGTAATGGAGTGAGAGTATGTGAAATTGTAAACTATGCAGTTTGTGTATAATTCTGATTGGTTTGTGGACATAATCGTTTCCAGGAGAAAGATGATCTTGAGGCTAAGTACCGTGAAGTCAATGAAAAATCAGAGCAAGCTTCTTCGCAGTTGTCAGCATTGCAGCAAGAGCTTGATCGCACACGCCAACATGCTAATGAGGCACTGAAAGCAATCGATACAGAGAGACAACAATTAAGAAGTGCAAACAATCGGTACTTGAAGTTTACAATTTGTGGTTTCATGTTTCCAAATATAAAATAGTTTTTACCTTCTCATCCACGCATTAATAGTTATCTATATATTCTGGAATTGCATATAGAATTTGTATCATTAACATTGGAATTCAGTCTTTTGCAAGCATCCTTAGTTTTGTTGTGTTATTTTTTTTTCTATGTTGACTTCTTTATCTCACTTTCCTTTAGACTTCGGGACAATCTCGAAGAGTTGCGCCGTTCTTTGGAGCCCAAAGAGAATGCTATTGAGACATTGCAACAGTCACTACTAGAAAAAGAGCAGGTATCGAAATGCTTAAACTAGTTTTACTTTTAATATAAAAGATTACTTGTGATACCTGATTAGTTAATTATTGCGGTAGAATCTTTTACGGTGACACTAATGGCAGAGTAATATAATCAACTTGCATATTGGCAGATGCTAGACAACATGCGCGGGTTACTGCAAGCTGCAGAAGAAAAGAGACTAGCCTCATTGGCTGAACTTTCTTCAAAACATCAACAGGTAAATTGTATGAAGCATTCACTTCAGGTTCTGCATTTACACTCCATCTCTAAATTTTAGGGAAAGAATTAGGGAAAGAGCATTCACATCCTATACCCTAAATTCTGTGAGATGAGTTTTTATATTATAAAAATTGATTGTAAGTGGTTGTGAGTGAAGGAGAGAGAAAATGTTACTATTCATCTGTATAGTTGGGGGGACACTGTTCACCCTGTATAATTTTTTAATATATTTTGAAAGTGGTTGTGAGTGAAGGAGAGAGAAAATGTCATGATAAAAGTATAACAAAATATTATTTAATTGAAAGAAGAGAGAATATATAGTTGTTTTTAGTGTAATTATAGGGTATAAAATGATGGATAGGATGTGAATGCTCTTAGCTAAATATACAGACCACTATTCGTTCTCTAAATCTGTTCTTCGTACTTTTTGTGAGGGAAAGAAAAAGTAATAAAACAGAATAAACAAGTATCATGATTTTTGCAAGTTTAACACCTGTATTGTACTTTTCAGCAAATAGCAAATCTGGAAGCGCAACTTGCTGACTCAGCAGCAGACAGAACCAAAGCAACAGAAACAATATCTTCTCTGCAGGTAAATAAGCATTTATAGATATTTATATAAATACATACGTTCTTAAAGCTGACATGGCATCATTCTCTTCTTTTAGAAACTTGTTGTGGAAAAAGAGTCAAAACTGGCAGAGATGGATGCAGCATCTACTGGTGAAGCAGCTAGACTTAAAGCTGCCATGGAAACTATTAAAGGAGAAATTATTCACCTGAAAAATGAACATGTATGAACTGAATACTTCACACATTTTATGTTATTGTTAGTATTTTTAGGTTACTAATGCATATTATTAATAATATTGTAGGAAAATGAAAAGGAAAAATGGGAAACTGCCACCCAGGCGCTCAACAAAAAGCTGGAGATTGCTGAGGATAAGTGTATACGTGCTGAAATTGAAACTGCCAAATTGAAAAGTATGCATATCACCTCTTTGTTTGACTTCCTACTTCGGTACTTACAATTTAAATGATCTAATAATGGTAATCACAGGTCAAATGGATCTAGAAATTTCTTTGCAAAGTCAACGGTCAAACACAAAAGACGCTGAATTAATTGCTGCCAAAGAGGAGGTACCAACTATTTTAACTTTCTGTAACTACGTCTTGTTTATATTAACGCAATTCGAAATTATATTTATTTAATTATGCAGATCAAGCGTTTAGAAAGTGAATTCGCTTCCTATAAGTCGCGTGCTCATGCACTTCTTCAGAGAAAGGAAGCTGAGCTGGCATCTGCTAAAGATAACGAACAAGTTAAAGCTCTGGAAGAAGCACTAAAGGTTTATATGTTTTGACTTGATAGTTTAGCGTTTTGCGTGATGATGTGGCACACATTTACTCACATATACTATCTCATTTTATAGGAGGCTGAAAATGAAATAATGATGATAACTGCTGAAAAAGACAAAGCCCTACAAGATCTCGAGAACACTTTAGGTCTTCATGACAAAGAAATCAGTGCTAGGTAGGTTGCTATTTTCCTTTCAAGATATCATTTTTAGCCTCATCTTCTATTTTAATTGAGTAAAATGCCATTTTCGTTCCTGAGGTTTGGCCAGTTTAGCGACTTTCGTCCAAAGGTTTGTTTTTCCGCATCTGGATCAATATGTTTGAAATCTTGCCATTTTCATCTGGCTCTGTAACACCATCCATTTTTTTACTTTAAGTCAGGGGTATTTCTGTCTTTTTTGTTAACTTAAATGGCAATTCAGTCTTTTTCACTTCATGTACAAGCATTTAGCATAATGTACAAGTATACAAAATACCTTAACGGAGAAAAAAGACGAAAATACCCCTGACTTAACAGAGAAAAATGGATGGAGTTAACGAGCCGGATGAAATTGGCAAGATTTCAAACCTCTGGGATCCAGATGTGGAAAAACAAACCTTTGGACGAAAGTTGCAAATCTGGCCAAACCTTGGGGACGAAAATGGCATTTTTCTCATTTTAATATCTATTTTTTCGCATGATTAAATTAATTCATTTATTTTTTTAGAGATGAAGCTATTAGTCTTGTTGAGCAACAAGTGAAGAATATGGAAATGAAGCTCTCTTCGGCACTTTCAAGTCATCAATCCGAGAAAGAATCTTGGGAAAAGAATATTCAAAATGTGGAAGAAACTTGGCAGTGTAATCAAAATCATTCTAATCCTAAAGCTTTTTTAAAAAACGAACACCAACTTAAATTTGTTTTGATGATGAAATCACCATTCCACAGTGAGATTTCAGGCGCTAAAGTCCGAACTTGAGGAACAAAAATCATCGCCTAGTGAAACTCTACAAAAAGTACAAGATCTCCAAACACGATATAAAAAATTAAAGGTGCTATTTGTGTGATACTTGTATGTTGAGACTAATATCAAATTATATTCTTGTTAATTTTTTTTCTATTTTATTATAGGAAGAACATGATTCGTTTCGTGATCTTGCTGATAAGTTAATTGAAGAGAAGGACATGGAGATTACAAGGCTTATAGACAACAATAAGAATCTTCTCCGTTCATTATCGTCAAAACCATCGGTATTCCCAATTGTTTCTCTCTTACCCATCATATGTTTAACTTTCGTTTTGCCCTACGTTAACTGTTTCGATTCTATTTTTCAGGTGAATAACAATGAAAATAGCCAAAGTATGGGTACAACAAACTCAAACACCTCAGTTGCAGAACAACAGATATTGGTATGACAATTTTGTTTTATACTCTTACGAAAATGCTTCGTTCTTTTTTTCAAACTCAAAAACACATCATGATATATGACGTTTGGAATTCAGATTTTGGCTAGGCAACAAGCTCAAAGGGAGGAAGAGTTAGCTCAGTCACAACGGCATATTCTTGCGCTTCAAGTAAGTTCTAGTGGATTTATGTGTTATAGTTATATCTCAAATTTTCTGTAGTAGATTCTTATATACCTTATTCCAGGAAGAACTTGAAGAGCTTGAACGTGAAAATCGTCTTCACAGCCAGCAGGTATCTATTTTTACATATGGGTCAATATGATTTGGGCCGGGTCGATCCGCAATGACCTTATCTTTACAATTGTTTTGTATCAACTCACAGGAAGCTATGTTGAAGGAAGAGCTTCGAAATATGGAAAGATCAAAAAAGAGGGAAGGAGTGGATATGACGTATCTTAAAAACGTCATAGTAAAGCTTCTCGAGACAGGTATTTTACACGGTGATTAATTATGGAACCTCTAATACAAGTTAAATGCAACACTACAAATAAATATATCCTGTCAAACTTTGTGTGAACAGGTGAAGTGGGTGCTCTACTACCTGTAATTGCAATGCTCCTTCAATTCAGTCCTGATGAGGTGAGTAATCTGTCTACTTTCAATTTGTTCTCGTCTAGTATTGAAGCAAGTACACCTGATACGTAAGTTATGTTTATGGTGTTCAAATGCAGATGCAAAAGTGTCAAAATGCTTATCGCACGTTTGCCGAAGTTCCACCGACACCAGGAGCGGGTGAGGCGCCAAGTTCCGGGCTGTCGCTTCTTTCGCGGTTTTCGTTCTCCTAGGAAGTCTGATGTCACATGTGATTCTTGTATTCTTTTTGTAACAGTTGACTTTTTAATGAACCAAAGTGTCATTATGAGAGAAAGTTATATACAACATATATGCAGACTGCAGTCTTGAAGTTTTGTATCCTGAATTGATCATAGACAGTGGTGTATAGAAATTTGATGCATTTAGCCTTTCTTTTCTTGCAATTCATTAATATTTTAGTCAGGTGCTCCCTTATGTCTGGTAATCATTTATCCTCTCACCATACTTTTATCGCTTACGAATGAAAATTTAACAAAACAGTAGTCCAATCTTAAATTTGATTTGATAGCTAGGTAAGTCTTTTCATGTAAGCTCAAGTGGATCGAAGTTGTGCTGTAAAAAGCGCATGCAGGCACGAGGTGACCCAAGGTGATGAGCATTCTCTTAGGCATAGGCGGAGCAACACACAATCAACGATAATCAGTAGAAAATACATGAACACAAGGATTTACATGGTTTGGTTTCCATGTCAAACCTATGTCCACGCACGCTGCAACCAGGTTTTTTGTTGTATTTTTGCTTCTTGGAATTTAAAGTACAATATGCCTATTTATAATCACATATTAGGGTTACAAAACTTGGCCTCAAAAAGTTAATAAATGGGTTATAATTAAATGAAACAGGTACATTGTGCTTCAAGTGATGGCACGTAATCATTGTACAGAAGACAAAGGTCTCATAGTACATCACATCTACACACATCCAACCAGATGAAAACCAAAACTTGTGGATCTAGGTATCTCTCTTCTCGTGTGCTTCTTCTCTATGAAAGGAAAAAAACCTAGCACCACGTACTAACTACATACATCAAGAATTACAATATTACCCCTTAAACTACGTTACGGTTACATATTAAGCTCACTCATAACCACCATTAGAGGTGTCTTTACAAATACGAGCACCTTATGTATGTGAGCGTTTACTTTCACCTCTCCCTCGGCTCCAAGGGCCTATATACCACACCTTATAGTACGGTTTGTCATCCGTTACTTTAAACCACAATAAGATCACGGAAGGTTTGAGTCATATAGCACAGAAATAACCATAACTACTAAAAAGCAAATCTTATTCGACCTTTACCAAAATTTATTCTAACATACATGTAGGGCTCATAAATCTTGCTAAGAATTCGAGACAATATCTTATTATTCCAAATCCCGACTCGTTTGTGTAGTATTCCCTCGATAACTTCAACCTGATCAACCTTGATTAGAGACGAAATAAAAAGTTACACTTGTTTGCAGCCTCAGTACTCGAATCCCCTTTTCATCAAATGTAAAAGCAGCTGGTTGGCGTTCTTGATAAAAATTCATCAGGATCTTTAGTTAAAGCACAACTGCATACCTCATTTGTCGTCAAGAGTTGTAGTCATGTAAGTGAAATGCAGCCAGGAGAACGATTCATCAGTTACGCTATGTCGGAAAATGATAGCATTAGATAGCTTCTACTTATTTCAATAATACACTATAATTTTGAGAATATATTGTTCATATTGAGTAATCTTCCTATTGAACTTCCTTGGCAACCTACGGTTGCACGTTTAAAAGACATCTAAATGGCTAAGCAGCATCCTCGCCATTGGATCTTCCCTCGTAACCTATGGCTACGTGCTCAAAGAAGTCTTTGCTTGCATCTGCCATAAAACACACACATAAAGGATCAACAATATGATTCGAAGCCACAAGAAAAGAACAATAATTTATCGGTTAATATTACATTTACATACCGTGTTTCATTGTTAGAGATGGAACTTCCTCTTTTACATAACCAATCACCTTCGCTGGTATTCCTGCAGCCATACTTAAAAAAAAAGTTGAGTTATCAGACCGCTGGTGTTTGATATAGGCCTAATTAAAGAAACAAAATTATTTCGTATGCAATATATATCACGTCTCACCTATGTTGAGGAACATCCTTAAGAACAAGGGAACCTGAAGCAATCATTGCACCTTCACCGATTTTAATATTCCCCAGTACGGTCACACTAGCTCCAATCAGCGCACCTTCACCAACTTTTGGATGTCGGTCCCCTGTTTCTTTCCCACTCCCTCCCAAGGTTACACCCTGTAAAGATAATATTTACACTCAGAAATGTTTACAAGAGATGAAACGGGCAGAATCAGGTTCACGTTGAAATATGCGTGAGCTCCCAAAATACAACCCAAACTTCAGTATAGTTGCGATGGCGAAATATACAGTCCATGCAGATTAATTGATTGAATTAGCTATAAACTGAACTTACATGCATTAGTGAAACTCTATCTCCAATAACAGCAGTATCTCCAATAACCAAGCCCGTTCCATGATCCAATAATATTCCCTCCCCGATTTTGGCAGCTGTGAGCCCAAAAGAGTAACAGTTATTGGTAAAATCCAATAAAATATAGTATTTATGTTGGGAAATCTTTTGAAACAATACCTGGATGTATATCGACTCCAAACACCTAGACAGAAGTAAAAGTTTGTAAATAAACGAAGAAGCAACTTGCATATATATAAATTATAAAAAAGGGACCAAAAATAAGATAAACTAAGAACCACATGTTACCTCGCTAACTCGACTTTGTAGTGCAAGAGCCAACACCTTGCGTCCTTGGTTCCACAATGCATGTGCTACTCGATGTGTTTGTAAAGAAAGGTAACCCTACAAAAAAGTATTATTATTATTATGAACTCAATAAATGCCATTTAATTTACCACCTCACGTCAAAGAAGGTTCTAGAAGCAAAGAGCGAAGAAAAACAAATTTGGTAACAATTTTTATGGAAGTCAACAATAAAAAATACGAGAGATATACATAAGAGAAGTTATATTCTAATTGATATACCTTTAAGTATAAAAGAGCAGAGCAATAAGACAAACATGAAGGATCTCTTTCTTTAAATGCCTGTGGAAGAACGTTAACTGAACAATAAAATAAGCACCTTTGTAAATTAATGACCAAACCAAACCAAAATATCAGTATATGATAAAAAGACGGAAGATATAGAATACATGCTAATGGCATCACCTGTAGATCCATGCGTAATGCCCGCTTGATGCCTCGGTTTTGAACCAATACATCACAAAATATATCCATTAACCGGGTTTCTAATAAAGTATTGTTTTGGAGACGGTTAGCAATAATAAATCCCAATGCTCGCTCTAAACAATCATGTGACAGTATGCTCGCATATAAGAAGCTGCTTAAAATTGGTTCATTCTCCGCCTGAAATTTCACATCAGATAACCAACCTCAGAAATATAATCACCACTAAATTATTGTAGCATTTTCACACAAATCACATTCCAAGATTGTTCATCTCAAATTCACATCCAGTTAACATTGATTTTCACACATATCACTTCAACCAATCGTCCAATCATATCACAGCTTATTTAACAAAGGAAAAGTACTATCTTTATTCTTCATAAGAAAGATTACAACTTCAAATTTTAACATTAAATAAGTTCGATTCTCCTTATATTCACTTCATTTAATTAGAAAAGATCAGATAAAGAATCAATCTTGTTAAATTATTCAAAAAAAGAACAGTACCATCTAATAAGAAAGAGTCCAATTCAAGTTTTAACACTATGAAAAGTTTAATCTTCCTCAAACTCGCTTAACTTTATCGAAAAAAGATTAGATAAAGAACCACTCTTGTTGCATCAACTTTAATTATTGAAAAAAAAACTTTTAAATAACAAATCTTTGATCTTTTCATTGTAAAGTAGGGTTCTTAAGAGGCCAACAGAATATCAACTAATCACACTAATAATTCAACAAGTTGACTTCCACATAATTCCCTTTTTTGGGAAAATCTCCCACCACCAATTATTACAAGTATCATATAAACCACACAAACTATGTACCATCCAATAATACATAAAAACCCTACAATTATTACAACAAAACATATTATCATATTTTCCTAACTAAACTTTCATCATCACTATCAGTTAAACAAATTATATTTCATCCAACCCCTACAAAATAACAAAAATAAAAACTTTTTTTTTGAAGTTCAGTAATTTACAATTACCTCAGCCTTTGCTTCTAAACTAACAGCATCCCATATGGAATCACCCACAACCGAACCCGAATAACCAAACGGGTCGGATCTTGGAGACAATCCACCCCTCGCATAAACCGGAAAGATTCTCTCCACCTTATGCCGCATCACCATGATTGATATGGAGGTTGAGGCGGTTAAATTAGGGTTTGAATCCGATGTTTCGGGTCGGATCGGCTGGTTTTGTTCGCCCAGTTCTTCGAGAACCGTGCGTACGGTGCGCATTTCAGATAAAGGACCCAAACAAGCCGCCATTGATGAGGTCTAGGGTTTGAATTGGATTGTGAAAGGGGTGAAGAAGAGGTGGAGATTCGTGTTGGAGCGGTTGATTGCAGTGATTCGAGTGCATATCATCATTGAAAGTGAAGATATAAAGACATTGTTATGGTTATCATATCATATGGCTTTTAGCGGTTTATTTGAAGGGACATCATGAATATTCACAACAAACTTTATTAAAAATGCAAAATTGCGATGTTGATTCGGTCGATATTAGTTTGATTTGTTATGATACGAGTTTAACATCAACACTCATTGTGATTGTTAAAAGAGAAAAGCAAAAGGTTGACTTACATATGTTTTGGATCGATTAAAAACTAAAAAAATGAATATCGGTATTGGTTTTGATAATGTTGATATCGGTACCGATGTTGTTCAGACAATATCGGTTCAGTTTGTTACGGGTTATGATAGTACTGACACTCGTTGTAGCTTACAATACAAAAAAATGCTTTATTGTCATAACAACTTTGTTTCCAATGAAACTTTGTGTCGAAATGTAGAGAAAAAAATCAAACAAAGTTACGTATTCGTTTTTTAGCTAACGAATGTAAATTATTAGAGAAAAATTAAATGAAAATTATATGCGTTAAAGACTTATATTATTTATAGTATTACAGATGAAATTGAAACTAAAAAAATATACTAACCTGTAAAACTAATATATTTTGTTAAGTGATTATCTTTTACACTGATTAATTCACACATCTTTTAAACTTATTTAAAAAATAAAAGAACTTTTTACATATCTCGATGTGCTGAACTACAAGGCGTGCCATACTTTTTACATAACTAAACCAATTATTGATAAGTTTTTTTAATTACTCCCAATGTATTCACTTGTTTTCAATACAACAGTTATGTTAAGTATCTAATTACTGTGTAAAACTGGAATTGGCATCCGCGCTTTGCGACAGGGTCATTGGAGGTTGTTGGCGAGGATATACTTGTTTCATGATATATCGATGAGTTATCATAGATGGTGTAGACTTTAATCTAAACGATGGTAAAAATAAGTAATTAACACGGCTAATTGAACATGTCTGTAGTTAAAAGTTAGCTTTAACTATAACAAGGTAAAAAATATTATATTTGTTACCTAGTGTGTTATAAAAAATATATATTTGTTACCGTATGATAAATCTATTAAAGTTCAGAGGTAGACGTAAATCGTTTATAAAAAACTATTAGAGTTCATGGGTCATATGATAAGTTTATTAAAGTTTAGAATTAAAAACATAAATTAATTATAAAAACAATACTATTATATTCTTATAACTGTTAATTATTATTAAACTATTAAACTTAAAAAAAATATAGAAGTACTGTTCACATTTCCTTTTATTATTATATAAAATTTACTTAATAAAATATATATTATAGTTTTTCCCACGTATAATAAGTTAATAATAAACTATTTTTAAAACATTATATATTTTTTAAATACTTTTTTACCTTGTATTTGAATAATAAATTAATGACCCTTGCCATAATATAGATATTACTTTATTTAATTGTCTTTTTATTCTAAAATACTTACTTATCGTTTTGCATTGTTTAATATTGCCAACATAAGTAAATAACTAAATATAAAAGTTTCATACCAACTCAAATTATGAACATTTTAAATTTTTGATTAATTGTATAATAATGTAGACGTTTAAACTCAATTATTAGTTTCTATTTGTTACAATTTTTTTTACAAAATTTGTTGGTTTTTCATTGTAAGCCTTTCATTCTTTTTCATACTGTTTTTACTTTAATTTTATGTTTTCTTGTCGAAATAGCCATTTTGCATGTTGATAATATGTTAAATTGTAGTAATGATAAGAGTTAATGATGGTAGCCATTTTATAGGTGATGATAGCCATTTTAGAGTATATTAAGAGGAATTGTTAAGAGTATATTAAGAGGAGTTTTTAAATGAAACACTTCAATAACTAAAACGTTCGTAGTTCAATGATATCAAGGTGTATTGATGTAGATCACCCTATCAATACACTAGAAGCTAAATATACACCAAAGTTTTACACCAAAAGTCCAACTCATATAGTTGATTAAAAGAAAATGCGAGATTAAATATGATAACGGTCATAATTAAATATTAAGTATAGTATAATATAAATAAAAGAACAATCTCTATCTATTAATAAGAAATGGAAATGAATAGTACTTGTAACACGTATCTGGGCTTTAATGGTTATTAGAGGCGATACCTGGGCTTTATTGATTGCAAGGGTGGTGGTCGTCAAAGTAACGCCATCTCCTAGGCGGTTTGCTGCGTGTTATTTACCTCGTACCTCCACCTTATCTTTCTTTTTTTTTCTCTGTATGTTAATAAAACATGGGATGTGAACATCACTGTCGCAAATCTGTTCTGGTTGAAGACCACCATCATGCCTACCAAATTTCTGTTAACTATTATGTTTTCTTATTTCTTTTTCTATTCATCTACCCTCACTATGATTGAACGCCGCCTATAACAATTAACAACTCAGATCTTATTATATGAATTTAAAATACTCAACTTTGATATTGAGTATTTTTTATGATATGTTTTAAATGTTCTTCCATATAAGATTATAACTGAGACCTGAAAGCCAAATTTATATAAGTTCTAGGATTAAAAGTGTAGAGCTGTTCTAAACTTTTTGGAGTCTCAAGACGAAATGAAAATTTGGGGCTTTTTTACTCTTTTGATTATTATAAACTCTACTTCTTTATCCATGTTTGGAACCGACCGTGTTTGCTTGTATAAGAAATCAAAGAAATCTAAAACGATAAATTTATAATAGTTAGCATATGAATTTTCTTTTAATTGAAGACGCTATTTTTTGAAGGCCCAAGTCTAGGTAACTTATATTGTAGGTCCGGTCCTGTAAAAGTGTAACTATCAAGCTTGGGTGAAGTATGATGCTCTTTATAGTTTGTTTTCTAGGTGAAAACCACGTATGTTGCACATGGAGTCATTCACAAAAATTTACCAAGAAATGAGTATGTGCGTGAACATGAGATAAGCAATGCGTATATAAAACCAAGGAAGAATTATACGGTTGTTATATAAGTTGAAGTTCAAATCTTGATCTTTCGGTGTTTACTAATCATTCAAAGCGTTAGATGTCTCAAACCCTCTTTTGATAAATGATTCTAAGCCCTAACTCAATAAATTCGTGTAAATTAGTAACTCCATGAGATAAGCATGAATATTGAGATTCCTTGGTGAGTGCTTCTCTAAAGACTTAGAATTATCACTAATGACAGTTTAAAATCATCAGAAGATTCAGATCCAATAATAGATTATAATCAATAGTCTAAGTAGTTGGGGTTCTTATGAAATGTTGAACTAAAGACCCAATTTACATTGAAAAAGAATATGTATGATTTTGGAAGCTAACAAGTTATAAATCTCATGACGTGTATGTTTTTAGAAACTTTGATCGATAAAATGGGTTTTTTTATTTATTAAAAAGAAACGTGTTTTAGTTACTGGTTTCGTGTGAAAAAGAAGAAAAGTTATTATATAAACCTGACTCAAATGCAATGAATCTGATTTGATGATAAGAATATAATGATTTGATTAAGAAAAAGTGCTTTCTACCGAACTTAACTAAAATTGTAATGGTGATTGCAAAATAATATTATATAATAATAGTATTATGTTAAGCTATAAATAAAAAATAAAGCCTATGGGTTAAGTTACTAAAATATGTTATTACAGGGATTAAAAATAATGAATGTTAAAAAATGAGTGAAACAATATTTTTATGGAGTTAAAACATTATGTTAAATAAAGTAAGAGTAAAATTCATCATTTGTGGTCTAGTGGTTGAAAAGATTTGGATTTTTCTTGTAACTTAAGTTCAATCCCCACTAGGGCCACATTTGGTGGATAAAGGCAATGAGGCTAGTTCTTCCAGACCCTGGGTCAAGAGTTCGCGTTCGAGCCCGAGCCACCCCGGGCTTTAGTCCACCGTGCGTTACGCCAGAAAGATTCTCTCTTGTGGTGGCGCAAGCCCCTACCACTGGTAGGGGTGGTATGGTTTCGTAGGAACGCCGTTAGGCAAACTCTGACGCCAGCGTGGGCCCGATTATGATAACATAGTCTGGCCAGAGTGGGACTAGAACCTTCTGTTTAGGAGGGTGTGAGATGTATCTCATAACAAGTTAAAGATTCTCACTGTTAAAAAAAACTAGAGTAAAAGTAAACACATTAGATTAAGAGATGGTCTGAATAAAAGAGAAAACACTTCAAACTTTACCGGTTATAAATAAAGATGAAAAACAAAACTACATGGAGGACAAAGAGTGAGGTATTCAGAAAAATGGGGTTAAACATAATTTGGTTACACTTTAATTTCTTTGGAAAGCTGAATAACAAGTTATTCAACAGTGTTAAAAAGAATTCAACTAGTGTTTGATAATGAGAGAGTGAAATATTGTGAGGGAATGAAAAAATTGTGTTTAGTTGGTTAAGGTGATGAAATTACCTATTAGATAATGCATTCTATACTCTCAAATTTATTTCATTCACCTTAAATGGTACACTCCAACGTCCATATTTCAATCGGTGAACATTCACCGAATTCAAAGCACCTCGCGGGGTGAATAATGTTGGCGGAGGTATGCCCCCAGCAAACCAACACCCCGCATGCGCCCCATTCCCCCTTAGAGATAATTTTTGGATGATATAAATGCAAATTCTTTATGTGAATTAAAAATAGGACGACATTTATATCTATAGTTATGTAACTTTGTAATTCCCTCGCACCACCCCCGCATACGCCGCGTTCCCCTTAGAGAGAATTTTTGGTGATATAAATGCAAGTTCTTTATGTGGATTAAAAAGAGGACGGCATTTATATCTATAGTTTCGTAACTTTGTAATTTTCTTTATTTTTTCTAGCAACTTGCTAGATTTTGTTTGTGGTTTTAAATAAACTAGTATTAAGCATACTCGTGTTGTGACGGGGCATAAAACCGTGCCAAATCATAAATGTCACATTACCGCAGCGACACAAACACTGAAGTTGCGGCGTGTTTATGTGAAGAAATTAAACTGAAACGCTAAACATGGAAATTAATAACTAAGTCGATCTTGAACCTGCACGTTATGTCGAACCTGTCAAACGGGGAAAAATAGAAGATGTAAAAACGTTAAACCACACACGCACGTTGCGACGTGTTAACTCACAAAATTTAGAACGAAATGTAATAACGTTACACTATGCACGCACGTTGCAATATGTTAATTCACAAAATTTAGAACGAAGCTGTGAAAAATGAAAACTATAAAGAACCAAAGTTGAAAGTAAAAAAAGTTGTGAAGATAGTGAAACACCCATATTTTTTTTATATATATTTTACTGCTTCTGTTAAGTATACCATAATAATTAAGTTGTTAAAAGTATTTATAAACATTTTACATCTTATGATATTGTCAATACATAACTAGACGAAACAAAAACGGAAACTTGGAATTCGGACGTGTTCGGTACTTTGGCATGGCTTGATCTTCATCCAAACTTTACTTGTGATATCTTTAAATCTGAAAATTTTATAACTTATTAATGATATGATTAAATGAAGAGGATATATCATATTAATTTAAACAAATAAAAAAAGTTTAAATTCCAAATTTACTGAATGGCGTCGGCGAAGCCATGTAAAAACTTGCGTAAGGTCAAGACTACCGTAAACAGTAGCTTAAGGCGTCGGGTAATATGCATTGCATCGGCGACGGCCATACATGGCGTCGCCGACGGCATCTACTGCATAACTTTTGCTGTTGTTTAGTTTATTCGCCCGTTTGACCCATTTCGCGTACCGTGCATCGTCATATGACTTAAGACTTACAAAAAATTGTCCGCAAAGTAATATTCTTTGCTTTCATAGCTGTAGTGTCGTTATCACGAATGTTTACACCACTTAAATTATATATATATATTTCGTAAGTTGACACATTAACCAAATTTTGGCCAACGTACTTATTAACCCTATCTTTTTCATACCGAATTACTAAGTATATTGTATCCTCACATTCCATGATAAAACTTATAGTTTGCTCATCCATTGCTCAATTTTTACGTATAGATTTTCTTTCCTTCCGATTTTACCCTTCAACCGTAGTTAACCAAAGTAAGGTTGAAATATTCTTTCCGGTATTCTTTTAAACTCCAATTGGACATTTTAGTTGTTTAGCGATATCTATCGCTTAATCCAACTAAATCTTCATTTATTGCGTTATTTTAACCCGTTTGATCTCATTAGTGAAGTGTATCACATTCTTTGACCAAACCTTTATTTAATATACTATTTTGACCCATTTAGTTACTTTAGCGAAATCCATCGCTTTATTCGACCAAACCTTGTCTGTTCCACTATTTTGACCCATTTGGTTACTTTAGCGAAATCCATCACTTTATTCAACCAAACCTTGTCTATTCCACTATTTTGACCCGTTTGGTTACTTTAGCGAAATCCATCGCTTTATTCAACCAAATCTTTGTCTATTCCTTTATTTTGACCCGTTTGGTTACTTTAGCGAAATCCATCGCTTTATTCAACCAAACCTTTGTCTATTCCACTATGTTGACCCGTTTGGTTACTTTAGCGAAATCCATCGCTTTATTCAACAAAACCTTGTCTATTCCACTATTTTGACTCGTTTGGTTACTTTAGCGAAATCCATCGCTTTATTCAACCAAACCTTGTCTATTCCACTATTTTGACCCGTTTGGTTACTTTAGCGAAACTCATCGCTTTATTCAACCAAACCTTTGTCTATTCCACTATTTTGACCCGTTTGGTTACTTTAGCGAAATGCATCGCTTTATTTAACCAAACCTTTATCTATTCCCTCTAATTCATTATTTTGCTATCACCTATTCGTTTCATTCGTGTGAAGTCCGTCATTTGTGAATGAGCCGAATTTATCTAAGTTCGCTTCATTATTCACATATATCACTACAAGAATCATAAATAAAATCTTACGAAAACAATAAGCCACGTACCTTAAAGCTTTCCTTTTAAGCGCGAATTCGGCTCGGTTTGACCTTCCTTAGCTCCACTCGAGTTGCCTAAATACTGCAACCCAATTATTATTAGGAACTCGTAATTCAAGTCTATGGCATGTAAACTTGCCATCGATCAATCACAAGTTCTCTTCCTATAATTCAATACATTATCAATATCAAATCTTTCATTAGAGCATTTTGTCAAATATCTTATGCGCATGAATGTAAAACTTTTCTTTTTCATAAATTTATGAACTTCATAAACCCAATCCCATATTATTATGAATCTACCATCATAAAATTTAATCTCTAGTGCAACATATCTATTAAGAGCTTTATGTCAAGCTAATGCAAATAACAATTTAGCTTCTTTCATGTTAAACATCAAAACTCACTTACTCCTTCAATCATATATAAACCCTAACACATGATTTATGCTAGATATTCCCTAGTTTAGCAAGTATTGTGAGTTTAAACACATATTTATCATGAATTCTACATAAGATCTATAATCCATTCAAGAATTTAGATTCATGGTTTTTCTATATCAATCATACTTTACCAAACTAAGAAATTTAACATACCTTATGATCCCCTTGACTAGGTGATCACTAATTTCGATTCATGCATGAACTTAGACTCAAATCTCCCTTCAATTTGGTCAATTTAGGGTTTCTTGGTGTTCTTCTTGTCTGGGTCGCATACACACACACATACACAGGCAATGTGTTGTGTTTTATTTATTTGTTCTTTTAATATCAAGTTTCATCCACTTGGCTCATTTAGGCCCTCATGTTTAATTCATTCTAAAGGTACCGAATTTTATTGTTTCCTTTTATTACTTAACAACTTAACACTAACTAGGTTAATGTTTTCTAGTTATTTATATGATTTAATATTTTGGGGTGTTACAAATAGATAGCAAAAGATAAAAAGTTTTGGGTTAGAAGTAAAAAAAATAAATAGTTTTGGGTTAAAAGTAATTTAGCAAATAATTTTGAGTGAAAAGTAAAGAAATCATTTTTTTTTTAAAATTTTTCAAAGCATTGGATACAATACATATACGCATAAAAATTGCTTATTTATAGTGTTTTAAGTGTATCACACTAATTATATAGGACAGAGATCTATTTTCACTATCTTTAGCGCACATCAACATCACATTACCATTTTTCCATCCATCTTACCTTTTTAATCCTCATACACATGGAATCCGTCTCCAACCACTTTTAAATTTAAATATTTAAAATAATATATAATAATAATAATAATAATAATAATAATAAGAGAGAGATTGATAGATGGAGGATAATCATGATCACCATCTTCGATCAGGCTGAAATTTTCGGTACTAAGGGAGAGCAGGGCGGCAATCCCCTAGGTTTCCAACCTCCACGTCGTTATCTCATCCCATCCTCACCCTATTAGATGATATTTGCTTGATTATCCGAAATCAATCTCATGCTCTTTACTCATATCAAAACCATATATATATATATAATATATATATATAATATATATATATATAATAATATATTATAGTTTTAAATATAGAACAATTAATATTTTTAACTTGCTGAAATATTAACACAGAAGAAAACTTAACACAGTTAAAAGTAAAAATTATTATAAGTGTAGTAGCGTCTCATATGTGATTTCAGGTAAAGATAATTAATAAGCACAAAGGGTACCTTTTAATTTCATAATACCATAAGTATGTATACGTGATACCTGTATAAAAATAAGATTGTTAAAACTCTTCTTATTTGTCTCTCTAGTTATAAACATATTAATAATTTTATTTTTACCTTTTCTATATTTGCTAAGCTTAAAAAATACTAGATACTAAATATCAACACGCACGAATAAATAACAACACGAATAGTCGTATCCTTTTCATTCCTTATCGTTATCATGATAAATTTGCGTGCTTTTTGGCTCTACAATTACATATTGATATGTGTGGTGGTTGATTTTACAAATATAATTAAATATGAACTTATATTTGTTTGTGTGAGTATGTGATGCATAAACACAGCATTTCAACGAGTGACAAACTTAGTTGCTCCATAATAATGCAACCACAGTCCAAAGCTACCTCGACACCAAATTTTGGTTTGAGTTAAAAACTGATGTTTGTATATAATTATATAACCTATTGTAGGGATGTTCACAGTCTGGTTTTTATGTTAAACCGTGAGCAGAACCTAGTAATGGTTTTAGATTATTCAAAATCGAAACCGAATTGCTCAAATTTAAAACCGAACCGTATTTGATTCCAGTTTGATTTCACGGTTTGGACTTTTGTTAGACCTATTGTATTATATAGGATGCATAAACTATAAAATAAAAAAGGTTGTAAAAATAAATAAACAAGATAATTAAATACAAATTGTCAAAGTTTGAATTTAGTAGCACAATTTGAGTGCAAGATGCCCAAAACGAAAAAAATCCAGATTATGTTAAGAAATAAAATGCTCATCAGCCGAGTATCATGTCCAGTGTTTAAAAAAATAGTACACAACACAATTTGAATGAAGCTATTAAATTTTCACCATGCCAGAATATATGTGTGTAAATATACAATTTAAAAACTCAAATATGTTTTAAACTTATGGTTCGGTCCAGATTATATAGACGATTTTTTAGTATAAACCATAAACTAAACCGAATGAATAGGGAAGGTATAGTAATGCTATGAATGACCCAGTAGCGAATACTGGTAATAATATCAGCAAAAGAACGTTCTCCTGTGCTTCCAGACATGCTGAGCTCCACATATTCTTGTACAGTCAAAAGGGGATCGATTCCGTAAAAGATTGGATCAGTAAATGTAAATTCACTGAAAAAATGCTACGGTTTAAACAATTAGACACTAACCGAAGTTAAAAGAAAAAACCAACCGTGAAACCAAACCGTTATCTGATTTGGACAGTTTTACTATTTAAACCAAACCGTACGCACCCCTAACCCATAGTCTGATGAGATGACTTATTTATTATGAATTTTGATATATTTTTCCTATATTATTTTACAAAAGTGTTGTGTTACTTTTTACTGTTCAATTTTGTATATATTTATCTACTTACAAGTATAATAAACAAATAAAAGAGCGTCTCACAAAACAAAGACACCAGACGGTGACGTTGACCGTGGTGGTGCGACGATGGTGACCCTCCGGTCACCGCCCCTCCTTCTCCCTCTCCCTTTTTCCTCTCTCTTCAAAGACAAAACCCTCCCTAAAAAACAGAAACACCACAACGTGGAGATGGTGACCGTGGTGGAGGCGCCTCTCTCTTCTCTCTCCCTTTCCCCTCTTTCGGTTCCCTCTCATATGACGTGAAACTGTGAAGAGGAATAAGGTGTAAATATGAGACACGCGTCTTCAGAAGGAATGACCGCCCAAATAGGTGAATAGGTATAAACCAGGAACACAAATACTATTCATTTCCATTGTCTTATTAATAGATACTAGAAGGATTCCCGCGCGCTTCGCTGCGGGCTTTTAGTCATTATCGCGTGGTTCATTACAGTACCATTATGATATCGGCACTCGGCATAACAATCGTTGCCAATCGACACATGTTGTACATCGATTGGAAACAACAAAAACGGAAACCTACACCCTTGGTGTTGTTCGGCTCGGTATACCGGTATCGTACAAATACTCGATATAGCTTACGATACCAAAAAATACTTTAGTGTGAATATAATTTTGTGTTCAATCATTTTTATACCGCCACATTGAGAAAACTATAAAAACAAATATGTTACTGTTACAAATGTTGCTTGGTCGGCATATGTTCGTTTTGTGATGATAAAAAAATCAATTATATATGGCCCGTTCGAATAAACTTTTATCGAATTGTATCATAAGCACATGATGATGTTAATAATAAAAGAAAACTATACCGATGTTATATGGTAAGGTACCGATTTTGTTCAGACAGTATCACTAATATAAAAAAACTTAAAAGTTAACATTAAAGAAATATATTTAAGCTTAAAAGTAAATATAATAGTTATCTATTGTAATAATATAATAATATTAAAAATATAGATTATATATTATTTAAAAAAACCACTATTCATACCCACTTTCTATATATATTATATAATTATTGTACTCACGGTTATTGCATAACCTCCTTTATTAACCTTCTTTTTATGTCTCTCCCTCTTCTCCTAGATAATGAGCGAGAGAGAGGAAGCTAAGAGATTAAGAGAGGCAGATGGTGGTTCGTGGTTGGGTGGTCGGCGGTGGTTGGATCATTACAAATATGTTCTTTAGTTAGCATGCACCCGCAGGCGACCTCGACGTCGGATAAATGTTGATTTAGAGCTCAAATTGAAAGAGAGAAATTATAAATGTGTTTATTTAGTGTACGAATTGATAAAGTAGATGTATTGCACCCCAAAAGTGATAATAGGTAAAACGGGGTCGAGTATACTCACGGTTTTGCAAAAACTTCCTTAGTAACCGTGAACTGCAGGATGGAGGGTAGGACACCGAAGTTATCCTACACAGGAAACAAAATTGTGTGAGTGTGTCAGAGTTGGATTTGGATTCGGGTTGGAAGGCATAAAACACAGAAGGTAAATACGGAAAAATGTCACTTCGTACGAGGTGACCATGTCGTGCGAAGTGACTGATTACTTCGTACGAAGTGACTGATCACTTCGTGCAAAGGGTCCATTTCTGTAACGTTTTAGCTCATTCTGCACCCGTTTCGACACTAATGTTCTTGAACAGGGTATTGGCAATGAGGCAGAACAGTCTAGGACTATAATACTTAATCAGAAAGCGATTAAGATTCTGTTCCGACTAGTTTATTAAGAAAATACGAAAATTATGTATGGTTTAAGTATATAGATATTCAAGTTGGTCATAGATGTCAAGCATGGAGATGTCAAATCTCGTTATATGATTCACCAAAGCACAAGGTTGCAATAACCCGGTTGGTCATGAATGTACAGTAAGTAAATGCAAAAATGTTCAAGTGAGGTGTGGAACTTAATTCGTGTAGCCAAAGCTCTCAACGTTCTCACTAGCTAGAACACTAATCCAATCTTATGAAGATGATGAACTAGGTTAGCTTACAACACTTGGTACAAAAGAAAAGAAGTAAAAGCAGAAGAAAATTTATGAAATTGCAAAGTGTTAGTGAGTTAATTCACTTAGAAGAATTTGAGATGATTCTGCCAAAAATCAAGAAATTTGAGAGAGAGAGTGAGAGTGTACGGAAGGTTGGAAGTGGTGATGTGTGTCTGTAATTATAGGAAAAATAGCTGCAGCTTCGCTTCATGTGAAGTGTACTTAACTTCGTACGAAGTTGGTACACTTTGTGCGAAGTGGGTTCAACTCGCACGGGTGGGTTGGTTTTGGGCTGTTTTTACGTATTTTAGCTAGTTTTCGAGTATTTGAAGCCTAAGATAATGATGTATAAGTATAATTGCACGCAAAATTGGGCATTCGAGTATTCCAAGTTGTAACATCCCATTTTGGGATTTACTTGATACGGTAAAGTGGAAGTTATAGTTTGGGTCCGAGATGTCAAAGACCAAACTAGAAGGATCCTAAAATCTGGAATTCACATTAATACAAAATATTAAGCATATAATTGGATGGAATGAAGCTCAAAGAACTTTCAAAATAAGCTTGGAAGTAACATTATTAATTTAGTAGAAATACCCTTTCGGTTGAATTGGAAAACAAGATGGGGTTTTAAAATAAAAAGTTGTAGTTTGGGTTTGAGGTGTCAAAAACCAAACTACAAGGGTTATTTATATAATTTAAACAATTTGGTTATAAACCTAACTAGATATGAAGGCCAACTCATTTTATAAGTTAACAAAAAGAACTATACTGGTTAAATAACAAGAAAAGCGAAATTCGAGTCAAAAGTGGAAATTACCAAACTGTAAGGGCTAAAAATGTAAATTAACCAAAATTAATAATTTTCCAACAAGTATTTTGTAGTAAGGGATTTATTTGGCATGTGATATGTTAATGGGAGCTAAATATGAAGGTGTGGGGTTTCAACAATAATATGGCTAAAAGCCAAACTATAGGGACTTAAATTGTTAAATTGACAAACTTAACTAAACTTATGGTTTAACTAAGGGAAGTGGATGAAATTGGAAGCCCCAAATCAGATTGAAGTCTCTACATTTGGCTAGGGATCTTATACACCCACATCTAACAAAAGACAAAGATGAAATCCAAAGGATTTGATAGTGCATATTGGATTTGAGCTACAAACTAGAATAGATAAGTATCTACAAGCAATGTATGATTATACAACCCCACAAATCTGAATGTTGATGCTATTATGTGTTCTAGACATGTAATTGGTTGATGTAACCATAAATTATGCAAGCTTTTTCTTATTGATTTCATTATGTTTATATGTTAATGTATTGGAATAATGATTAACAAAGATTAATTAGTTACTAGTCTTAAAAAATCATGGTTCATGAATGCTAATGGTGGAATTAAGTAGGGTATCTATGTTTGTCATGGATATTTTACTATGATGCACACCAAGTGTTTGTAGAAATGTCTCTAAGAAGGTGAAAGTTAAAATTTGTTGAAGTTGAATTAGTTGTTGGTTTGTTTTAGAAATTTCATTTAAAATCATAAAAATTTCATACAAATATAAGACTTATATGCTTAAAAAGCCTTTTGAGTTCATTCTATTTCATGTTTTAACATAAAGACTTGGTTTGAATGTTAAACGGGTCAAAATACATGGTTTTTAGCAACAACTCAAAACATTCAGCAATGCTGATTGAAAGAATTTATGCTGCCGACCTGTTTTTGAAAAGTTCATATAAAATCAATCGTAGCTCTGTTTAAGGCGTAAGATACATGGCTAAAAAGCTATCAGAGGCAATAACGTTTTATACTTGAACATGTTGAACTAATTCAGATTGTATAGGGGTGAAAATAGGGCGAGAATAGCTGCTGCACAAAAAGTGCAGCAGTGAAAAAAATGCGTTTCATGAACTTTAACACGAATGATTGTCTAGATACCCATTGCCTAAATACTATATGTTGTTTTGGATGAAAATTACAATTATTAAGGTGTGTTTAAGATGTTTATATGCCTAAGAATGGATTGTTCAAGTATTCACTTAAATAAGTCAAACAGATTAATTATATAGTCAATAATATAGCAAAAAAGTATTACAAGAGAAAGTAAGCAGATTATTATCAATGTATTTGAATGACTTGTACAACCACAAGGTCTATGTATTCTAATGATTGAAGGAATGAACTTGTTTCCAAGCTAGGTGTAACAAAGTTTGGAAGACAACATGACGAACAAGTGGAAATGATGACGACTTTCGTATGGGCCAAGGTGAGTGGTTAATTCTTCTATATAGGGAATGTTAAATCACATTGTTTATCTTGTTAAATACTTTGTATGCTATTGTGGTTGTTGTTCATTGGTAAGTATGAAAGTGATCGAAGAATCTTATTGTAGTAATTCTTAAAGTGGGGTTTAAAACTCATGTAGTACTTGTCTATGTTCTAGATTGATTAAAGGTTTTTGCATGTGTCAAACCTATGAGATGTTGATAGGAAGTGTACTTGGTTTTCTAATCCATGTATTATGTTTTGTTTTGACCAAGATAGTTGGATGTATGAGTGGTAATTCAACCAAATAAATATGATACTGGATCGCTTGCAAATATGTGCTTGGAATGTACGGACAACTTGATTATGGAAAGTATGATCACAAATTGAGTATCAAGCTGCAGGTTTCGTGAGTAGACTAAGGACGGATTTTGGACATAAAAGTTTTATCAAATGTGGTAAGGAATAATTGTATGGTTTTGAATGTAACTTGCTATAAGAGAGAAATGTTAGGCATATATTTCCGTGATTATAGTGGGATACATGTGATATACCATTCACTTAGATTTTCTAATGATGTGTTGTATATGTTCTCAGGTATACGGGTATTGAAGCTAAAATTTATGACATTGAAGATCGAGTCTGAAGTTTGGATTGTACGATTTGGACAAGGATTAGTTAGTTCATTAAGTAGATTATGAACACAATTTAAGAAAGGATTGTAACGCCTAGTTAATAGTCTTAAAGAAATACAATGGGCAATTGATATTAAATGTAAATTGTTAAGTGATTTTTTAGGGACCAATTTCCGCTGCTAAATAAATATAGAAATCTTGTTTTCAAACTAGGGTGTTACACAAGTATGAGTTTCTTTGCATGAAGTCACGTATCAAAAATTGTAAAGTATGAATCATATGTGTACAAGATGTACATTTATTGAATAAAGTTCCATTATGATTAGAATCTCGGATTACAAGGATTGAAATAACAGATACGAATACGATGACAAGTTTCCAAAAAATAAAAGTACATTTACACTTTTTAAATAAGGAAAGTACAAAATGCGGAGCGTTACAATCTTAGCATATTAGTTGGTGAAATCGGGAGGTGAACTGGAACCATTAAAGCTGTTATATTTTACACGCCTAGTTTGGGATTGTCGAGTAACATAGTGAGACCGTAGAAGATCTTGTGTGTCTTAGCAAACCCTTATTAGATGTATCCTTAGAAAAACGGTTAAAACTGAATATCCAATTCCAAGAGTGTGCTAGTTTACTAGTAGGATCCTATGCCTAGGTAGTTGTTTCCCAGCATCTGATTCAGACTTACTTTTCATCCTTAGCTTAATTTAGTAGTTAAAATTAGTTCATTAAAAACCTAAAAACAAACTTCTAAAACTTGGCTTATATTCGGTAAAGGTTAATCTAAAAAAGTGCTTAGAAATAAAGTCTATGAGGTTAGATATTTGGTCTTATCAGGTATACTACACTACGACAGGTACACTTGTCGTGCGTGTGTGGTTTATTTGTTGAGTCCGAATTAAAGCTTGTTGAAATAAGTAATAATACACTTTTCACACATCATATTGGCGATGAGCCATTGGTGAGCCTTCGATCCATCATTGTTGTAGGTTTATGGGTTAGATTGCTAAGTCTGAAGTTGTGTTATTATTTTGACATTTGAATCTAGTTATTTTGGTAGATACATAGGTGATGATCTGTTGGTGAACCTTGTATATGATATGTTGTTGTTTGAGCTTTCTTTGTGCTTTGTATAGGTAATGGTCCATTGGTGAGCTTTATGATGTTTTGGATTTTTTTTTTCGAACCTGTTGTTGTTGAGTCTGTTGTAGTTTTCCTGGCTTGGTTTTAGCTTATTGGGATGTTATGGTTGTTGAATTTGGTTTCCTTTGGAACATGCATAGGTTATAAGCCATTGGTGATGTCACACCCCAACCGATGTCGGAAACATTGGAGTGAGACGGAAATGAGATTGCTCGAGACTTCATAATGTACTAGTTGTGACAATAATTTTGTAAACCATATTTCATTTCATACTAAAATCAAATACATTGTTCTGAAAGGAAAAGTATAACATCTTGTTCATAACATAATCAAACAACGGAAATACAAATCATAGAACTTAGGTGCATTTCTAAATACATCCCAAGTAGATTTTTTTGAGCATCATCATACATTTCCTGCAATATGTATTAAAGTATATGTCAACACAAAAGGTTGGTGAGCATACAAGTTTGGTATTACTTAGCGTATAATAAAAAGGTTCTCAATTCCAACATGGAAATTCACATACTAAGTTAAATAACATACTAGCATCCACAACCTAAGTATCAAACAAAATATTCCACGAGTGTAATCTTGTCCACAAGTGAACAAAACCGTTTACAATTGAATATCTAACATAGACCCTAAACGGGCGGTGTGCTACTCTTTTATCGCTATACATGTTAAGGTAGGCTAGCAAAGTTAATGACAAGTAGTTTGCATGTATGAATGATTGAATATGTTAATTGAAGTAACTAATTTTAACCTAAAACTAGACACCCTAAGTTTTAAATTTATAAACCTAAGACTCTATTTAACCTAAACCACACTATCGGCAAGTGTATCGATCAATGCAGTATAACTCCAGAAGTCCGAGTATCGAACCTAGGAGAATCTTTAATTACGTTTACTATACTGGATTATTAACTACTAGACTGACACAACTATTTTGTTTTGTTGATGGGGGGGGGGGGGTCTAATAAACTAATGAAGTAAACTAAATTAACTATGATTGACTAGACACATGAACTGAGCAGGAAATGTGATCAGATGATGAGAAACACACTACCTAGGTCTGAATCCTACATTTGAATGACACGTTCTAACAGTTTTGGAACTAATGTGAAGATCGGGATCTTAAGATGCTAAACTTAAAGTATAACCGAACAGGCCGACCCTTCTCGAGAAGACACCTATGGCAACCTATTAAGCTGTTCTAATACTGGTTTATAGGACTCCCTCATAGGTTATCCTAATGTAATAATAAAGCACCCTTGAACAATCCACCCCATGACATGAAAATATATGGAAACTATGGTTAATACTATAACTCGATTAGCAAATAAAGGGAAACTAAAGGGATCTTCTCACAAAGTATACAACCCTAGCAATCTAACACTAGAGACAAACCAACAACCTCTCACTTTGCAACTATCGAGATTAATAGACCACTTAATCCTATTCAAACCCTAATCACAGTTTCTATGGGAAATTGTATACTAATAACAGTAAACTAGCCGCTAACACACAGTCCACGACCTAAGTAGCTTCATACATGAAAGACATCCACAAAAACGCAAGTGAAACATATGAAAACAATTCAAACAAGATTAAGCATGCATATACACTAGAACATTGAAACCAATGTCATAAACGTTATTACTCGAATCCGCATAATATCCAAAAACCGAAAAGAAATAAATAAAACAAGTGCATTCATCATATGACCTAGGCAGTGATAATAAAACTAGCCTAACATTGTCATGAAATCAAGAACAATCATCTTCAAGAGTTTAGCAAATATGATAAAAATCATCTTCAATCCCACGCTTCATGTCACACCCCAACCGATGCCGGAAACATCGGGGCAGGATGAAAGAGATTGCTCGAGAATTCATAACGCTAAGATGTGACAATAATTTATATAACAAAATTTCATTTCATGGAAATGGCAAATACATAGTACAGATTTCAAGATACAACATCATGGATAACAAATTTCAAATATCACAACTTTAATGTTACAATTCTAGGTATGTATCTAAGTCGTCCTATTCGTTTCCCTGCGTAGTTGTCATCAACCTCACCCTGCAATACATGTCAAAGTATAGTTCAATACACAAGGCATTGGCGAGTATACAAGTTTGAATAATAGCATAGTATAAACGTTTAAACAAATCTTCATGCGTACTTGTCTATTCTTGAGGCTAACATACATTAAACTATCATGCATAAGTATACTAGTCAACCCAAAGTTTCCCGCAAGCATAATCCTTTTATAACATGAGAGGACCAGATGTGTATGACTTAACATAACCCAAGTTTACTAGGCGGTGCATTACTCCTATAGCGCTATACATGTTAAGGGTGGCTTGATCAAGTTAATGACTGAGTATAAACATATTCGAGTATAAGCATGTGTGATTTCAAGTTTAGCATAAGAGCATGTATAAAGATTGTTCATGCATTGAGTATGAGCATGTTTGTGTAATTTTGCATATTGTACATGTATTGCACCAAAAGGTGATAAAGTGTAAAAAGGGATCAAGTATGCTCACAATTTTGCAAGTTCTTTAGCAAGTTCGTGGATGGATGAGTGATCAGGTGATGCAACACGGAGTTACCTTACATGGAGTAATCAAGAGAACGTGAGTAAACTGAGTGGAATGATTGTTCCAGAATCTGAGGTAGAAAGTACGGAATGAAAACGCGAAAAATACCACTCCGTACGAAGTGGACTGGCCGCCTCGTGCGAGCTGACTTGCAACTCGTACGAGTTGACTAGTACCTCGTACGAGTTGACTTGCACCTCGTACGAGTTGACTGTTCACCTCGTGCGAGGTGACAACCCTGAAACATATTAGCCCGTTTTGCACCCATTTCGACACCGATTTAGGTAAACGGGGATCGTGATAACGAGGCAGAATAGTCCGGGCCATAACACTAGAACAAAATGTGATTAATGTTCGTCCAGACTGGTTCGTTAAGAAATACGAAAAATAAGTATAATTTATGTATAGCTTATTCACGTTTGTCATGGAAGTCAAGCATGGAGATGTTAAATCTCTTTATATGATTCACCAAAGCACAAGGTTGTAATACAAACCGGTTGGTCATGAATTAACAGAAAGTAAAGATTGTTCAAGTGAGGTGTGGAACTTAATTCGGGTAGCCAAAGCTCCCAACATTCTCACTAGCTAGAACACTAATCCAATCCTATAAGGATGATGAATTAGGTTAGCCTACAACACTTGGTTCAGAGAAGAAGATAAGTTATAAAGTGTTAGTGAGTTAGACTCACTTAGAAGAACATGGTTCTATTCGAGAATTAAGATGTTCGAGAGTGAGAGTGAGAGTGAGAGTGAACGGAAGGTTGGATATGATGAAGTGCGTCTGTATTTATAGGAAAAACGTCTGCCAACTCCGCTTCATGCGAAGTGTGCCCACTTCGTACGAGGTAGATCCAACTCGTACGAAGGGGCCAGTCGAGGCTGGTTTCACGTGTTTTAGCCGGTTTTAAGTATTTTGAGTATGCATGAATGACCTATAAGTACAATAGTGCATAAAAGTGAGTATTCGAGCATTTAAGTATGAGTTTCTTGCATATAATCACATATTACGAATGGTAAAGTATGATTCAAGTACAAGCATAAAATGAGTTTCTATTATGATCATAATTTCAGAAAACAAGAGTGGAAAATGAAAGATAAAAGTACGGTACAAGTGTTCCAAATATAGGAATACGAATACACTTTCTAAATAAGGAAAGTCCAAAACTGCGGGGCGTTACACTTCAATTCTTCACTCACTGAGCTCTCTTGATCTTCAAAATCTCCGTTTTTAGCTTCATAATTCGTATTTTGGAGTTCACCAAATTTTACTTATGCATTTGATGTTTTAATTATGAAATTCTCGATTGTTGTACTCCCTTTTGAACCATGTACCGTGTTATTTGATTAAAATGGAAATGAAATTTTGAATCTTAATTATTATCGCAAATTTAGTGTTATGATGTCTTTCAACAATCTATTACGTTTGCCTCGATAATTCCGCTATCGGTTGGGGTGTGACAGATTGGTATCAGAGCCATAACTATAGAGCATTAGGAAAAATTGTCATGTTTAATCTAGACTATAGTTAAGAAACCCACATGAGTGTTACTTGTCTTTTATTTGACCTTTCTCTTATCTTGAAAAAAAATACTTGAATCTTTCAAACTTGTTTCTTGTCTTATCTTTTGGTCTTAAAATATGTCTTTCTTAAGGCGAAACTACACTACAATACGAAGACACTCGTATTTCACAAACCAAACGACCTCGCCAAAATAGGAGTGAAACCCTTATTTTGGTGATGACTTTCAATCCGTTATTATTATTTTTATGAAATTTCACCGTTAAGATAGGAGTGATTTCCTTACCTTGATGCCAATTTCACTCACCCCACTTTTGTGGACCCTTACTAACGAGTTATGATGAACTTCTTTACCTCGATGGGTAAGTATCAAATCCAAGTAGAGCAAAGCCGATTCGGTCTATAATCGAGCCGAGCCCGAGCTTGTCATTGCTCGGCTCAATTCGGCTTGTGAACAAACCTATACCCATTAACCCACCACATCAAATCTGATTCTTTAATAACCAATACGATGAACACCCAGTAACAACCCTCCTCCCTACAAAATAGCGATAATCGATCGTTATTATTAAATACGTTTGAAAAAAAAATAATAAATTACATAGATGGGTCATATGTTAAGGTGAAAGTTCACTTTTTGTTCCAATGTTTTACAAATTACTCTTTTGGTACCAACATTTTGCTCACTCATCACCCCATTCGGATGTATGTCTTTTAAAAACTTTGTTAAGTCCATGTATTACCCTTTTGGGTGCGTAATTTTTTATTTATATTACTCTAGTATTCTTCTTTGTTGAATATGGTCCCTTCTCACCGACGACCATCCTCAGCCTCTACCATTGGCGAACATGCATCAAACGATTCTTCTTCACCCATTGAAGATGTACACCATCTCCTTGCCACCACCAAATCTTTACCATGGACAATATAAATTTGTCCCATACTAATATTTTTTGTTTTGATAACTATAGTTGAGTATTACGTCAAGGCAATTGCATTGAACAACTCGATTATGGATTATAGCTACACAATAATCCAACTCGTAATAGAATTTTCAATGAGTAAGCAGGGGCAAATATACTTTAGAACAAGAGGTATGATTCCTCTTCATCCCAGTCATAAAATTAAGAGAGAGAGATAGAGAGGGAGAGAGAAGGAAGAGGAAAGAGTCCTCGTGGACATCGAAGATCAAGCGAGAGGGGCGGTGCCACCTCACCCCTCCCGGATGCTTCCCCGAGACCACACCCCATGCTTTAACATATCAACCATTTTGTCATCAAAAGAATATTTTGAGCATTTGATTGTAACTAACTTAAGCGAAGTACACATAACAACACTTGTTATGTATCCTCTCTAAACCCCTAAAATGACTCAATCAACTGCTCCGATTCTAAAACGACTCCTTTCCGGCATCCCATCTCATCTCCGATCATGCTTTCGCCCCATCACCTACATGCCCCGACCCGGATCCGGACTCGAGTCCGAATCTGTTTCCCCGATCATCAGCGACGGAGTTCCAAGACCCGTTACTCTAATCCCGGGTGATGGCATCGGGCCCTTGGTCACCGGCGCCGTTGAACAGGTCATCAGCGCCATGCAAGCGCCAGTAATCTTTGATAAATTTGAAGTTCATGGTGATATGAACAGGATACCTGATGAGGTTATGGATTCGATTAGGAAGAATAAGGTTTGTTTGAAGGGTGGATTGGTTACTCCGGTGGGGGGGGGTGAATTCGTTGAATGTTTTGTTGAGGAAAGAGTTGGATCTGTTTGTTTCGGTTGTGAATTGTTTTAGTTTGCCCGGGCTGGTTACGCGGCATGAGAAGGTGGATATTGTGGTGATTAGGGAGAATACTGAAGGGGAGTATTCTGGGTTGGAGCATGAGGTTGTTCCTGGTGTGGTTGAGAGTCTTAAGGTGAGTTGGTTGTAGGTATGTTGTTTGATGAAATGCCTGTGTGATTATATGCCAGTCGTTTGATGAAATGCCTATGTGAAGTTGTATGCGTGTTGCTCGATGAAATGCCTGTGTGAAATTGTATGCTTGTTGTTTGATGAAATGCCTGTGTGAAGTTGTATGCCTGTTGTTCATGAAATGCCTACGTGAAGTTGGATGACTGTTGCTCAAATGAAATGCGTATGTGAAATTGGGTACTCCGAATTTGTAGAAATTATAGCTCAAACTTGATAGTTCTTCCCTGCGAAAGAATCTAAAATGAAATGAAATGTTCAAATTTAGGTTACAAAAAGTAATTTACGTAAACTAAAGAATGCTGCCACACTACAATTTGTCCGAAACCATTCATTCCTGCAAATTATTTTTATGAGGATGATCTCAACTTGTTCAAAAGCTTTACTCCAATATGAAATACAAAATAGAAGATGAATGTGTTCTAAGATAACCATGCATTAGTCAACATTTTGTTCAATTATTTATCTTATCGGTGGCATATTGATTTCGATTGTGTTTGATTATGCTGTCCTGTTAGGTGATAACGAAATTCTGCTCTGAGCGTATCGCAAAGTATGCGTTTGAGTTTGCTCACCTGAACGACAGAAAAACTGTGACGGCAGTTCATAAAGCAAACATCATGAAGCTTGCAGATGGTCTTTTCTTGGAATCTTGTAGGGAAATTGCCAAAAAGTATCCTGAGATCACGTACAATGAGATTATTGTGGACAACTGCTGCATGCAACTTGTTTCAAAACCTGAGCGATTCGATGTCATGGTATGCTATTGTTACTATTTTCCCTTTTTATTTAATTCTTTTTGTTAATTCTTGCCTCATTTTCATTGATAGTGTATACCATCACGTGACCTCTTGCATACATCCGTGGCTTCCGTTATGGATTTCCTTTACATGAATTGCTATCCTACTAATTGCTCATCATAATCCTTATCAAATAATAACACACATGTGTACCAATTATAACACCAATAATATTTTTCCATAAATGATAAAACATGTCCAATAATGCATGGGTCTAACAATATTCTTATTCAGATTCGTTTTTTGGGTTCACAATATGCTATACCGCCCTATACTTGATGATGCGTTTGTGCAATTGGTCTATTAAAAATAAATAGTCTTTGTATTCATATGCATGTGTCTTTTGAGAATCAAACAAAGGATTATGTCTTGTTCTTTATGGTCATTTGGCATTTTATTTTGTTAGTCCTGTTTGTAGGGTGTGAAAAGACAAGTGCGAGAATAAACAAAAGATGTGATTTTGAGTTAAATTATGTAAGGAGAATGGAGTATAGAATAAATGAATTATACCCTAAGGCCTAGTCTATAAATGGTTCAGAGTTGGTAACGAGTACACTAACACTTCAGTAACATAATGATGAAATCTTATCCTAACATAATAAAGATGAAATGTTCCTTAATTAAACATCCTTACACTAATATATTGTTGTTACATTAAATAACGACACAACATATAATTTTTGTGAATGCTCAAGATGTACATAAGTTCTAGTTTTAAAACGCACACGAGAGATTATTCTTTCTCCATATGGGGTGTTAAGTGATTAAATCTTGCAGGTGACACCTAACCTGTATGGAAATCTAGTTGCAAACACTGCTGCTGGTATCGCTGGCGGCACGGGGGTCATGCCAGGAGGTACACAGTCATGAACCATATGTTTAGATTTTAGACCGCTCAACATTTTTGCAACGATGATTGTAGTGATAAAGTTTTTGCAATCATATTTATGCCATTGTTAAGTTAAGGAATTCAATCTGACCCAGCCCGTTTCGACCGGCACATAAAAGTTTAGAACTTTTTTACAGGAAATGTAGGCACGGAGTACGCGATCTTTGAGCAAGGCGCATCAGCGGGAAATGTTGGGAAACCATCAATGGTTGAGAAAAAGAGAGCAAACCCAGTGGCTCTGCTTCTTTCATCAGCCATGATGCTGAGACATCTTCAGCTTCCTGATTATGCGGATCGTTTAGAAACTGCAGTGAAACGCGTTATCTATGAGGGTAAATACCGAACAAAAGATCTTGGTGGAAGTAGCACAACACAAGAGGTTACTGATGCAGTCATATCTGCACTTACATGACTTGAATCATAGTCTGATCTTGTAATTATTCTTTGTTACAACTTACAACAGACCGTTTTGCCGAACATTTAACTTGGTTTTGGTTACATACGTGGTCGGTAGAAACCCACAAATTATTGCTGAACCCATATATTATCTTGAATAAAGTTTAAATCAATGACATGATATTTCGTAGACGAACGCTAATATTATCACACCATAAAGAAGGTGGAACAAAAAACAGACAAGTGTAACTTGTGAAGCACGTATTGAACTCCGGTGATGTCTTTTTACTTGATGATTTGACCGAGTGTTAATGTCTCATCCTCCGGGTTTTGTTGATTCCACTCATTGACGCATACCTTTCTTAATGTTTTAACATCCTAATTATCAACAGTTAACTGTTAAATCAAATATGCCACAAATACTAAGCTCCCAATAATGATAGTCATCATATACAATAATGTAGCTAGTTGCAGAACCTCAACTGTAAACAAACGTAGATGTATCATATACATACTCGACCCGAACGTTTTTACGCATATTAGAGCTTAGAAAACCAAACTTTTGGTGTTTGCTTAAGACCATAAAGAGCGGTTGCATGGAGCGGGCTGTTCTGGGCACACAAGTGTTAGCAATCAAAAAGGAACATAACCTTCGACCTTCGTCTGTGTATTAAATTTAAAGGAGGTAGCAATCTTCACACCGTGACGAACTCAAGAACAAGATTGACAGGTCACTGCTTTGATACCATGAAAACTTGTGAACAATGTTTTGTGAGACATTTTATTGCATTCATTGTCATCATTGATTCATAGAGTTTACATATACAAATCACAGAAGTATAACACTCCACCAAGTGACTAACTTTTAAACTAAATGTTGACCAAGCTTTGACTATGCATCTTCAAGTGTAATCTGTAAAGGAAATTTGTTCCATTTTTATCTTTGGTAATTGGTATCGATGGTTATACAAATTAACAGCTAAAAATTAACATTTTATCATTTTGTGGAAGAGGGCGCGGTAGCAGGATATTGAGTAAGGTTGAGGCGGATAATGAAGGACTTGACCAGATTTCCGATATATAAATGCTCCTTAATCTTTATCACGTAGTAACTAGTTTTAACCCAGAGTCATAGTATTGTGCGATCGGATTTCCATTCAAATCCACGGCAACGGCCCCTGCATTTTTTTCTACCGAAGGTCTTTTCCGGTACTTTTCCAAAAACGCTAAAAGCTTCCGAATGTACGGATATTTGCGTGCAAGATCCCATTCGTATGTATGCTCCTACCAAACAACAAATAAAACATGAACGCGAGTTAATATTAAACATCAAATAAAAGAAATAGCTAACAAGTGAATGGGCCAAACGGGTCGTACATGATGAAACTGCTGTTTTTGAAATATTTGGATTATAACAGTAAGACAGTTTTTAAAACAAAAATTAACATGCTAACTATTAAAAAAAGGGGACAAAAAGTGTTTGTGGGCCAGCCCAACCACAAAATATACTAAAATTGGAAGGTTTCAACAAAGTCTATTTCAACCCGTTACCCAACTCACATGACGTGTCCATATGGACGCCTTTAGTTATAGTAAATAAATGATTCTCATGCAGGATATATTAACTTATTTTTATTTGTACCATTTTGACTTACCGCGGCAATCCCAATCCAGTAGTGGCCCTCGCCATCATAACGAATATTGTCGGGCATACCAGGCAATCTATCAATAAATACATCTGTCGAGCCCTCTTTTTCCCCGTGTATGTAGTATCTACTACATCTCATCCTGCCATTTCCATCAACAAAATTTTCGGGTGTTTACATACAATTAGTAGAGGTGACAAACTAGGCGGATTGAGTAGTGGGTTATGGATCAAAGCAGGTTCGGGTCAAATGGTTTTTCAAGTAATGCATGTTAAAACTGTTTGATCAGAGTTGGGTTGGGTCTTCAACATCTTTAAACTACTTTTTAAATTTTTAAGTTGATTTAATATTTTTTTAAAGTTGATTTAATATTAATATATTAAACAAGTAATAAATAGTATGTACTATAAAAATAATATCTTTGAATAAATCAATTTAGAAGATTAAAAAACGTTTAACAAACACTTTAGAAACCTTCAACGTGTTTTGACTCTTTTGCTTTCTGGTCAGTTAATTTTTTGCCATTTGACCCGTTATGATTTGATTTTTTTTTTACCCTAATCAACCGTTAATCATCTAAAATGGGTTAAAGTGTCACCAATAGAAGAATAAGTTGTCGAAGTTACATTGGTGTTTCGCAGAATATAACAACATCTTGTTCCGGGGACAGTTCAATGCCATTAGCATAGTAGAGATCGCGAGCAATCACTTTTGTCTGCTTTGTTGATGGATCATAGCTCATGAGCCTACCATAAGGCCGACCTTCAAGTAGGTCGAATGCAAAATCATGCAAGTCGTATTTCCAGGACGCATCAGTGAAGTACAATACACCATTTTTTGCAACTGTCACGGCATCTGTAGTCCCAAATTTTACGTCCTCGGCCTCGTCTGTCAGTGCTTCTATTTCACCATTTTTGGTTATTTTTAGGATTCCCTAAGAATTTTTTTGGCCCACAAGCTTAGCTTATAATTTATGTAGTTGAATTAACTTAATTTGATCATCCTTTTTAGATCCTTTTCGGTTTGTACAACATATAACATGTATTTTTTAAAATGTACAAAAACACTAAATCTAACAAGTATTGATGAACAATCATGGATGTACATAGCCAAGTGCATTATTTCAACGTATTTAACTAATTCTGTCACATCATTCGAACTTTTAAATCGATAAAGCTCGGGCTTGGTTTGTTTAAATAAGAAGAGCTCGAGTTTGGCTCACAGAAATAATTTGAAATTCTAAATTATTTTACAACAAAATTTGATATTATTTTTAAATTTATTGATTATGATTATACATGGTATTACTTATTCTTTAATTATATACGTATATGTAAACATAGGTATTATCTATATACAATAATAGACTATATTCCATAAAAAAACTTAAAACATACACATTAACAAACAAAGACTTTTCAACCTACATTAAAAAATTTAAATATTGCTAAATTGTTTATTAACAAACGAATATTTATTTAATTTATATCATTTTTTCCTGAAATTACACCTACTCTGTTATATTAATTATCCTAAAATATTCAACCTTAATTTGAATATAAGACCTTTTCTTAAGAGCATATGCCTCTGCCCTCATATTGCTAGTTGAGAGATCAAGAAGGTTTTTTTTATATTTTTTATTTCTTTTATTTTAAATTGGTGTATAGGTATTATTGTTTTTTTTAATCTTTTATATCATTATTTTTGTTCAAGGCATGGGATTTTCCACCTAAAAAGACGGAGTTTTTTCTCATAATGGTGTTGGTGGAAAAAATATTTACTAAAATTGTGTTGTTGAAAATGTATTTACCAAAATGATGTTTTTTCAAATATTTATTTGTTTCTCACTCTCAACCTTATTGGATAAATCTAATTTATTAAATAACTATATTGATGAAATCATGGTATTTTGTCTCTCACCTAACTTACTTTTTTTTTATGAAATCTTAAAAATAATATATTTTTTTATAAAACGCACATGTGATTCTAATAAGTGTAGTTATACCCTCGTAATTATGTATTTAATTAAAAAAATGATGTGTATACGGTTTGTTGTTATAATTCCTTTGACTTGTTTTTTATATAAATCTGACAATGTCACAATATAGTATATATTTCTTTTATACTAACGACTTTAGTTAAAAATATATTCAACACTTTGAGAATGGACCCATAATTATATATATCTTGCTATATTGAAATTAAAAAAATATAATATATTAAAAACATAATTTTTTTTATAGTTTAGATCTTTTAAGTCACCTATTCTGTTATTAACCTATTTTATAGTTCAGATTAATATTATTAACTTTTTTTATAGTTCAGATTTATATCTTGTTATATTGAACTAAAAATAATATATTAAAAAAGATATAAAATGATTTTACTTAAAATGTGATTTAGACTTTTAGGTTTTTATTTTTTGCAGTTAAATCCACACTTTAAAAAAAACATATAAAGAAAAGCCTATTTTAATTACCAGTTACCTTAAATTTTATTTTTCTTGATTTACTAACAGGGATTTAAATCCATCTAACTCAGACCTTGAGAACTTGATTTAAAAAAAAGAATTAACAAATGGAAGGAGTGACTAAAAAATCTGAACTTTAAATATTTTTACAAGTTTATTTGATATATTACGTTTTAAATTAATATAACGATACATCAAATAATTAGTACTTCTTGAATGATTTGGATTTATCCAATAGGTTAGAGTAAAAAACAAATTAATTTTTAGAAACACCATTTTAATAAATAATTTTTCAACAACACTTATTGATAAATATTTTTTTCCACAAAGGAAAAAAAAAGTCTAAAAACACATCTTCCAAGTTACAACTTCCAAGTCAAGATTGCTGCTTTAGACAGAGCGTCAACCACGATAGCATTAAATAAAACTGAAATGCTGGTCCATATACTTCTATTTTTTTTATGTATTCGATATTATTACTAAAACAATATTCACGAGTTTTATAAGTTACTTAAAAGATCACCATTAATGAACAAACATCGAAAGATATGAATAAGATCATGTGATACTAAAAAAACGCATATGATGTCAGTTTCAAAACTAATAAATCCATACCAAATAAACCCGCAACGGATTCCATCACAAAACATTTTTTTAACTTTAATTTCTGTTGTTGTTTGTGAGACTTGAACACAAATTTTTCCAATTCCAACTCAGGTTAATAATTTGGGTTTTTGCTGATGGACCACTTCCCATTAGTATCACATTGCATAATTCTATAAGCCAAAATTATTTTTCGGTTTCTCTTATTAATTAAAAAGAAATCACTATTAACTATTTAATACGTAGGTTTCTAACCTAGTTAAAAAATAGTATATATTTATCAAATTCCTCGTGTACACTAGAAACACTTACCTTAAAAGCATCAGCAACATAAACTTCGCCGGAGTAACCAAGAGCGAGTCCAAGAGGCCTACCACCGGTGTTAACCCAGTCCTCCACCACCGAGTCATTCACCGTAACTCGTTTAACCCACCCATCAACACAGCTCGTGTAAATAATCCCTAACTTAGGGTCAAACACGATGTCTTCGGGTCCCTTCAACTGACCCTCCCCGATCCTTTCAGACCCATGGAGCACCCGTGGGTTGACCCGAGGTAGTATGGATATGGGTTTCTTAGCCAACTCATCCGAGGAATATGGAGCCGCATCAAAGGTATCGAGGTGGACCAAGAGTAAGGATATTAGGACGATGATGACGGCGGAGAGGAACAGCCCCGACCGCCATGATGTGGTGGTAGACGGAGGTGGTGGTGAGTTAGGTGGCTTGGAGCGAGTTGACTCTGCCATAGGTGTAGTTTAGTGGAACAGCTGGTGTGATTAAGGTCTTGTGTAGAAGAGATTAATAAATTTAACGGTAAACCTCTTTAAGCGTAGTCCTCACCAGTCAACCAATAGCATTTAATTAAAGTAACCTGCTGCTTGGGTGAACCATAAAAGTCTATTTCCACTACTTTTTATTGTCTATTTCCGGTACTAGTTTAAGTGTATTCCCTATTTTTAATAAATCTGTATTGTTAGTCGTTAAAAAAAAACATAGTCCCTCTCGTCCAACAAATTTGCGATGCTAGCTCGACTCCCATCTCACTCTTTACTCGCCTCTCTCTATATGTATCCTTTCTCCCCTCTAATTATTGTATTAAAATTAAGTGATTTGTGAGTGACGAGTATAATATAGGTTTACTGGAACAATTGAAAGCCACCTAAAATTAACTATCTTTGGTGGAAAGCCTCCTTGAACATATTTCCCATCTTGAAGGCCCCGGCGTGGTGTCCAGATTTCAAATGCGATTTGTGTTAGATGTGGGTTAGTTGAAGGAGACCATTTACTTATAACTTGCCTTACATATCGAATAACTTGGTGGAACATTTTTACTAGGCTTAAGCTTTCATATCCAGATTCGATCGCTTTGGTGAAAGGTGTGCTAGAACATATTATCAATCTTTATAGGTTCAAAAGTTTTGAAGGAGGCGCTTGGGGTTGTGTGTTTATGCGTATTTTGTTACATTTAGAAGGCTAGGAACGACAAGGTGTTCCATAATAAGAATTTTTTTTAGTATAATAGTGGAAAAGGTTAAAGAATCTTCACTTCTTAGGATTAGGATGAGGTCTAAATTTCTTACTCTAAATTGGGATGATGGTATGATTTTAACCTCCACAATGAATTTTGTAATGTACTTTTGTTTGGGTGTTTCAGCTTCTTGCTAGCTCGTTTCTATATTTTTATATATAACTTTCCTTGTTCCAAAATAATAATAATAATAATAATAATTGACAAAGGATGTGACTGACATGACACAATCCGTTCATTTATCCTTAAATAAATAATAAATAAAGTATTACTAAAAAATAAAAAATTATTAAAAAGGCCCAATCAATAGACACTATTATTAGTCACTTTCCAATTATATATTTATATAATTTGTAAGGTTGGGCTTCGACGGTTAATTAAAAAAAAGTTTATTTATAATGGTTTTATTATATAAAAGGTATATGATTTAACCCAAAAAAACGAGTACTATCGGTCACGATAACATTGATAGTGGCACCAGTTGTTCGGTCGATATCGACTCGGTTCATTATCGGACCTCATTTCTAATACAACTTCGTTTTACATAAAATTTATATCGGAATGCCAAGCAAAAAATTAAACGCAACACGTATAAAGATTTTATAAAAGGATAACGAACAAAATTATAAAGATTTTATAAAAGGATAACGGATAAAAGTTAACAGTCTATATTTATAGTTTAAGGGGTGAAACTTAAAAAAGAAAGAAAAAAAAGTCAAGTTGCTGAAGACGGAAAATCTTGTAAATGTTATATTAACAAGTGAAATCCCCGCGGATGTCATTTATTGTGATTCATGCCTAAGCAATTCAATTAATATGGATTATGTCTATTTAACCATTCCAATATTGATATCGAGAATCGAATTAACAAGCTGTAAGTTCACTTAGTTGAATAATAATTATGATTAAGCATTTAAACGGATGTTAATCATAAGCCTATGATTTGTATTTGTTGGTGTGACTGATTTTGCGTTGGTTCAACAGACGGTTTATAGTCCGCCACCCGATTGCGCCTAGTAGACGCTAGTTATTTGAATGCATTTTTCACTGAAACTATTACCGAAACTGCTGAAACTGTTACTTAAACTCATATTGAATGTGATGTAGCATCCGTGTAAAACGGGTTTCGAAAACCGGCCCAATCTATCAATCAAAGCGTATTTATTTATATCGGTTGATTTTAACATTTTGTTTATTATTTTATATATTAAAATATATACATATATTAATAGCAAATGTTTAAAACTAATCCTAATATAATAAATAATCAATCAAATAATTGAATAAGTAAATGAGTTATCTTAAAATAATTTAAATAAATAAAAGTTAAAAAAAATGTGTAAACCAGGGTCGAATCCGGGTTCCCTGAGCAATACACACACCACAAACACCACTACGCTACACACACTAGATGTGTAAAGCTTAGAAACTTAAAACCTTTATCCAGAGACTAAGTGAAAACCTGCAAACCGAAGCCATTATCACGCACTTTTCCTTCTCTTTTTTTTGAATCTCTGAACAAGTAGACGCGGTGTCTAATTTTGGCAAACTCCGAATCAGTGGGCTGTCTCCACCTAAGCGATTGCCAATCATCGAAACAAGTTTCCAAAAAAGAAGAAAAACCGAAATCACATCTCCCTCTGTTTTAATCTATAAATACTGATCACCATTGCACTAGCCAGCTCGCTCAATCACCCCAACTTCTCTCTATTCTATTGTCAACATCTCCGTCGCCGGAGTTCACCGGAAAACAGTCACCGGAATTCAACACGCCGGAAAGAAAGTCTCAGTCGACCGGTAAAAGTTTTCTCAAGCTCTTAATCTCATATATATATATTAAACATCTTGGTGTAAATCGTGCTCATTTTAAATTGAAATCCAGATCGGGTTCGGGTTGTTTATGGGAAGAAGATGAAGCTTAACATGTGCTTTTATGTATTTAAATTATAAGTTTCAAACAGGTTAGACGCACAGTCCAGTGGTGGACTGTGTGCAAACACACTCGTATGTCGCAGGTTCGAATCCACGCTTATACACCGGCCCGACCACTTTCAAACCTTTTTAAATCCATCATTTCTGTATAAACATAATTAGTGTATGAATATAATTAAAATGATAGTATTGTCGGGTTAAACACCCAGCCCAGTTGGTTGGGCTGGGTGCACAACGTACTCAAGGTCACGGGATCGAATCCCATCCAACACACCGGCCAGATCAGTTTATTCATTTTTAAAGATTTAATTAAAATCTGATAAACCTAAAATATGTATAAGTATAATTAAAATCCAGATTCTTTCGGGTTAGACACGTAGCTCAGTTGGAAGAGCTGCGTGCACGCAACCGAGAGGTCACGGGTTCGAGTCTCACAACACGCATGCTAACAGTACAATCGGACCGCTGTCAGACTTGTCAGTCTGACAAGAATTTTTTTTAAATGTTATTTTTTATTTTTCTAAATATTTTATTCCAAGTCTATATTTTAAATCAACTTAAAGGTTTAAAAATATGCATTTCAAAGGGTTTAAAATATCAACCCAATCCACAAAATAATCTAAAAACCTAAACAAAGGATTATAACCTAAAAAATTAATTTATTTAATTATCAAGTTATCGCATTATTTGTTTTAGGTTAGTACTCCTGCATCGGTTAAATCCGCAACTGGTGCGCTCTCATCTTCAATCAAGGATACGCACCCACTGTGAGTGAATCTCTACAAATTCTCCGTTTTAATCATGTTTTGGCTGTATCATGTGTCGTACAATTTCTTAATTTTATTAAACACTTGTGCTAATATCATTTCGTGATCAAATGTGTGTTGTTTGTTATGTGGTTATTATGTGGATACATTTTTTTTAATTCAGTGCAATCATTTCATTAGGCCCATCAGCTCCTCGTGGGATACGGGTTGAGCATCAGGTGCCTTATTAGATCGGCTCCGTTTGATTGAGCCTTGATCTCACATACATCATCCATTATGTCATATGCTCATTCAATGTGGTTTGTGATTTGTTACATATATACATTTGTTCACGTGATTTATGTACAATTTTATTTAAACAACAATAAATTCATTTACTTAAATGTTTTATCAAGATTCACTCGCCAACTTTTGTTGACCCAAATTCTTTTGTTTTACGCATGATACAGGTGGTCAAGTTGAAGAAAGAAACACCTAGGATGGCCTTAGAAGAATAATCAAGTTATTTCGTTGGAACAATCATTTGGTTTATTAATCGTGTTTGTATGAAATATTGTGTTGGATATTTGAATTAAATTTGAATTTAATAAATATGAAACTTGTTAGTAAATATCATGAGCTTTGGTGATAACCCAATCATGCCCCGTCTTTTATTCCGCTGCGGGTCGGGGTGTGACAGCTTGGTATCAGAGCTTGTGAATATAGGCATATAGGATAGGTTATTAGACCCTTAGAGCCTATACTATAGTTGACTAGATTTAAATTGTTTATGTGTTACATGCAAAATTCATGATGTTTATATGTTTCATGTTTATATCCACACACAACATTATGTAAGCACTCTCACAAGTACATGTTAATATGCAATGCTCATCATAGATCATACCCTCATATCATATCATATCATATCTATGAAAGCACACACCTCACGATTTCACAATTTCCGTTATTTCTTTTCAAAGATTTTTGCAATGTTTTCATATTTTTCAAATCATATCAAAGTGAGTTTTCACGACGGGCATGTAGTAACTAGAAGGGTACGAGTATCGGTAGTCGGAACGTCCTGTCTAGGCTTGGCATTCGTATAAATCCAAAATAAAGGACCAGTTTGCCTACTTGGGGACTAACGATGAGAGTACGAATGACCTATTAGGCCAAAGCATGCTATACCAAACGTCGTGTGAACTAACCCCACTTTGAGTTGTCATTGTGTCCACACCTGGACACCCTCCGACCATACATCTCGCAATCAAGTTTTACGATTTTCATTCGGGTGATGCGAGTGTTAACCAGCCGACACCAATATGAACCCTACCAAGCCCAATAGTCATGGGGGCCCACATGACTATACAGGAAATGGTATGGGGGACATTTGGAGGCACACATATGAGCAAACCCAAGACATTATGTGGATGTAGTTAAGTTATTTTCAGTTATGTTGTTTTCATTCTTTTTACAACACATGGCACCTAGAAGATTCTCGAACTCACCATCTCCCTGCATATATTCCTGTAGATGTCTGCTAGACAATTACGAGGAGGTAGAAGGTCAGGAAAGTCGAGCGAACGTTTGGCCACGCAAATTGCTCAACAAATGGCCGCAGTACTTCCTGACATCATGCTACAAGTGCAACAAGCTCTCGCCGCTAATCCCATTAACCCTCCCAACCAAGAAGACCAAAGCGTCGCCAGCCTCCCCCAAAAACCACTAAATGCACCTACGAACACTTCAAGTCCTGCGATCCCCCAAAATACGAAGGGACTGAAGGTGTCACTGCTCTCCTCCATTGGTTTGAGGAGATGGAAAACACCTTCCTCAATGCGACGGTCCTGAGGATCGCAAGGTACGTTATGCTACTGGAACGTTTGTTTGAGGTGGCCCTTACCTGGTGGAACACGGAACAAGATAAGCGAGGTGTAGATGATGCCATGGCCTTATCATGGGAAGAATTAAGAGAGATCATGACAAGACGTTTCTGCCCTAGAAGCGAGATCAAGAAACTTGAAGATGAATTCTATTCTCTAAAGCAAAAAGAAGGGGATCACACCTCCTATAACAAGAGGTTTCTTGAGTTGAACCAAATGGTTCCCAATCTGTTCACCCCATTATACCGCTTAATTGAACACTACATTCGAGGCCCCCCTCGAAAATCCAAGATTCGGTTTTAAGCACTTCGCCTGCAACACTCTAAGCCGCAATGGAGTTAGCTACGGAACTCACTGAAAATCGCATTCAAAATGGCAATTTTAAAGATGAGAAGAAGATAACACCCATTGAGACCCCAATTCCAAACCACTCAGGTTCATCCTCGAAGTTTGCTGGTAAGAGGAAGCGAAATGGCAAGAACTTTGCTGTCACCTAAACCAACCCTCCCATCACTGCTGCTCCAATTACCCAAGTTGCCCCTCCAGCCGCACCATTCAAAAGGCCATACACTGGCCCACACCCAAAGTGTAACCGTTGTCAATACCACCACCCTCCCGAGATCCCTTGCCAACATTGCACAAGTTGTGGCCGTGCAGGCCACACTATCCACACCTGCCGTACCCTTCAGAGATCAAACCGCAATCAGCCTCCAACCCAAACCCAAAACCAAATGGTGGGCCAAGCCCAACAACCCTTACTTCTACCACCTACCCAACCTATAGCCCAACCTTACTACCAACCCGACTACCCCCTGATACAACCCATACGAGCCTGTTTTAATTGCGGAGACCCAACCCACTTTAGAAATACTTGTCCACGCCTGGTGAACATCATCAATGCCCAAGCCCAAGCAAACCCGGTGAACCAAGCTAATCAAGCCCCTCCACCTGCTAGAGGAAGGGCCTTCAATATCAACGCCAACCAAGCCAGTGCAGACAATAATGTGGTCAATGGTACGTTTCTCGTAAATGGTAGTTATGCATCCATATTATTCGATACTGGTGCGGATAATAGCTTTGTATCCTTTGAATTCGAATCTATTCTCGGCCTACCTCGTGATAGTCTCGATAAATCTTTGACGGTAGAAGTTGCTGACGGGAAACCCATTTCATTAAATTCTATTATACGTGATTGTACTCTCACCCTAAATAATCATGATTTTTCGATTGATCTCATTCCTATGAAATTGGGGAGTTTCGATGTTATCATCGGTATGGACTGGCTCAGCCAGCATCACACTGAAGTGGTGTGCCATGAAAAGTTCATTCGTATTCCACTCACCGTCGGTCAGACACTACGTATCTTTGGAGAAACTCCTTCGAAAGGGCTCAAATTGATGTCCTGCCTTCAAGCCCGAAGTTATCTTCGCAAGACTTACGTCGCATTTCTAGCCCACGTCATCAAGAAGGAAGGCAAGGAAAGGAAGCTCGAAGACATTCCAATTGTGAAAGAATTTCTGCAAGTTTTTTCCGACGACGTTTCAGGACTTCCTCCTGTGCGAGAAGTCGAATTTCAAATCGATCTTGTGCCTGGCGCTACACCGGTCGCAAAATCTCCCTATAGGGTAGCCCCGTCCGAGATGCAAGAGTTGGCCAGTCAACTGCAAGAGCTGACTGACAAAGGATTCATACGTCCTAGCTCATCGCCTTGGGGTGCGCCTGTTCTTTTTGTGAAGAAAAAAGATGGAACGTTTCGCATGTGCATTGATTATAGGGAACTCAACAAATTGACGGTTAAGAATCGCTATCCACTGCCTCGTATCGACAACCTTCTAGATCAACTTCAAGGTGCCACATGTTTTTCCAAAATCGATCTTCGTTTTGGTTATCATCAGCTTAGGGTGCGCTAAGAAGATATTCCAAAAACTGCTTTTTGAACTCGTTATGGTCATTACGAGTTCATGGTTATGCCTTTCGGATTAACCAACGCCCCCGCTATCTTCATGGATTTGATGAATAGGGTATGCAAACCCTATCTCGATCGTTTCGTCATAGTCTTCATCGTTGACATTCTTATCTACTCCAAGTCAAAATCCGATCATGAGCGCCATCTCCGACTCATTCTCACACTCTTAAGGACTGAAAAGCTTTACGCTAAGTTCTCAAAATGCGAATTCTGGTTAAGAGAGGTACAATTCCTTGGTCATGTCGTCAATGACAAAGGGATTCATATCGATCCTTCGAAAATCAAGGCAGTACAGGAATGGCAAGCACCACGCACCCCTACTGAAGTTAGGTCATTTCTTGGCTTGGCTGGTTATTATCGACGCTTCATTGCCAATTTCTCTCGAATCGCTGTTCCACTCACAGCCTTGACTCACAAAGGGAAACCTTTCATTTGGGGACCCAAGCAAGAGGAGGCCTTCCGAACTTTAAAGCAAAGGCTTTGTGACGCACCTATCCTTACACTTCCTGAGGGTTGCGATGACTTTGTGGTTTATTGCGACGCATCAGGGCAAGGTTTAGGCTGTGTACTGATGCAGAGAGGAAAAGTGATAGCCTATGCCTCTAGGCAACTCAAAGTACATGAGAAGAATTACACCACCCACGACCTGGAACTAGGAGCCGTCGTGTTCGCTCTCAAGATATGGAGACATTATCTCTACGGTACCAAGTGTGAAATATACACTGACCACAAGAGCCTCCAGCATATCTTCAATAAAAAAGAGTTGAATATGAGACAACGAAGATGGGTCGAACTTCTCAATGATTACGACTGTGAGATTCGATATCATCCTGGCAAGGCAAACGTTGTGGCGGATGCACTCAGTCGAAATGGTTATGCGAACTCCATTCATCTTCTATGTTTGCATATTGTAACCGATATCAAAGATCGAATACGGGCAGCTCAACATATTTCCGTAACGGAAAATGACGTACGCGATAAGCTGTCATGTGGAGCTGAACTCAAAATCGAAACCAAATCCGATGGTATTGTATACTATTTAAACCGTATTGGATTCCCGATCGCGACAATCTCCGTGGTTTCCTCATGAATGAGGCACACAAAACACGTCTGTACATCCAGGAGCCGACAAGATGTATCAAGACTTACGATACACCTACTGGTGGCCTGGCATGAAGAAGGATGTCGCTGTTTTTGTTTCCAAGTGCCTTACATGCTCCAAAGTAAAAGCTGAACATCAAAGACCTTCAGGACTCATGGTCCAACCCGAAATACATGTATGGAAGTGGGAAAACATAACCATGGATTTCATTACCGGGTTACCTCGCACCTCCAGTGGGTATGACACTATATGGGTGATCATTGATCGTCTCACGAAATCAGCTCACTTTATCCCGATTCGCGAAGACTTCAAGAACGAGAAGTTAGCTCGTATCTACATCAGCGAAATCGTAAGCCGTCATGGTCTACCATTAAGCATCATTTCAGACCGTGATGGTCGTTTCACTTCACGCACATGGCGAGCCGTACAAACTGCTTTGGGCACACGTTTGGACCTCAGTACCACCTTTCACCAAAGCAGACTGATGGTCATTCTGAGAGCACCATCCAAACCCTCGAAGACATGCTTCGAGCATGTGCCATAGACTTCAAAGGGAATTGGGACGCTCATTTACCGTTAGTCGAGTTTTCATACAACAATAGCTATCATTCGAGTATCGGCATGGCCCCATTCGAAGCTTTATATGGTCGTAAATGCCGATCCCCAATATGTTGGCACGAAATTGGTGAAGCGCAAATCACCGGACCTGAATTGATTCAAGAAACAACCGACAAAATCATTTAAATTCGAAACAATGGCTCAGAGTCGTCAAAAAAGCTATGCTGACAAATGACGAAAGCCCTTGGGTTTGGCGTTGGTGATCATGTACTTTTGAAAGTATCACCGTGGAAGGGAGTGGTTCGTTTTGGCCAGAAGGGTAAGCTAGCACCACGCTACGTAGGACCTTTCAAGATACTCGAAAGAGTAGGTCCTGTAGCATACAAGCTTGACCTACCAGAAGAACTTAACAGAATTCACCCCACGTTCCACATATCAAACTTGAAAAAGTGCCTTGCCGACGAAAATCTCCATATCCCTGTAGAAGACATTCAAGTTGATGAATCAATGCACTTCGTTGAAAGACAGTAGAGATCATGGATTTCGGTGAGAAGCGTTTAAGGCGAAGTCGAATTCCAATCGTTAGGGTACGTTGGGAGTCAAAACAAGGTCCCGAGTTTACCTGGGAACGTGAAGACTCAATACGCCAAAAATACCCGCATCTTTTTTCAGTTGCAACCACTACTTAAATTTCGGGATGAAATTTCTAAAAGTAGGGGATACTGTAGCATCCGTGTAAAACGGGTTTCGAAAACCGGCCCAATCTATCAATCAAAGCGTATTTATTTATATCGGTTGATTTTAACATTTTGTTTATTATTTTATATATTAAAATGTATACATATATTAATAGCAAATGTTTAAAACTAATCCTAATATAATAAATAATCAATCAGATAATTGAATAAGTACATGAGTTATCTTAAAATAATTTAAATAAATAAAAGTTAAAAAAATGGGTAAAACCGGGGTCGAACCCGGGTTCCCTGAGCAATACACACACCACAAACACCACTACGCTAAACACACTAGATGTGTAAAGCTTAGAAACTTAAAACCTTTATTCAGAGACTAAGTGAAAACCTGCAAACCGAAGCCATTATCACGCGCTTTTCCTTCTCTTTTTTTTGAACATCTTGGTGTAAATCGCGCTCATTTTAAATTGAAATCCAGATCGGGTTTTGGGTTGTTTATGGGAAGAAGATGAAGCTTAACATGTGTTTTTATGTATTTAAATTATAAGTTTCAAACAGGTTAGACACACAGTCCAGTGGTGGACTGTGTGCAAACACACTCGTATGTCGCAGGTTCGAATCCACGCTTATACACCGGCCCGACCACTTTCAAACCTTTTTAAATCCATCATTTCTGTATAAACATAATTAGTGTATGAATATAATTAAAATGATAGTATTGCCGGGTTAAACACCCAGCCCAGTTGGTTAGGCTGGGTGCACAACATACTCAAGGTCACGGGATCGAATCCCAACCCACACACCGGCCGGATCAGTTTATTCCTTTTTATAGATTTAATTAAAATTGATAAACCTAAAATGTGTATAAGTATAATTAAAATCCAGATTCTTTCGGGTTAGACACGTAGCTCAGTTGGAAGAGCTGCGTGCACGCAACCGAGAGGTCACGGGTTCGAGTCTCACCACACGCATGCTAACAGTACCATCGGACCGCTGTCAGACTTGTCAGTCTGACAAGAATTTTTTTAAATATTATTTTATTTTTATTTTTCTAAATATTTTATTCTATGTCTATAGATTAAATCAACTTAAAGGTTTAAAAATATGCATTTCAAAGGGTTTAAAATATCAACCCAATCCACAAAAATAATCTAAAAATCTAAACAAAGGATTATAACCTAAAATACTAATTTATTTAATTATCGAGTTATCGCCTTAGTTGTTTTAGGTTAGTACTCCTGCATCGGTTAAATCCACAACTGGTGCGCTCTCATCTTCAATCAAGAATACGCAACCACTGTGAGTGAATCTCTACAAATTCCCCGTTTTAATCACGTTTTGGGGTGTATCATGTGTCGTACCATTTCTTAATTTTATTTAACACTTGTGCTAATATCATTTCGTGATCAAATGTGTATTGTTTGTTATGTGGATACATTTTTTTATTTCAGTGCAATTATTTCATTAGGCCCATCAGTTTCTCGTGGGATACGGGTTGAGCATCAGGTGCCTTATTAGGTCGGTTCCGTTTGATTGAGCCTTGATCTCACATACATCATCTATTATGTCATATGGTCATTCAATGGGGTTTGTGATTTGTTACATATATACATTTGTTCACGTGATTTATGTACAATTTTATTTAAACAACAATAAATTCATTTACTTAAATGTTTTATAAGGTTCACTCGCCAACTTTTGTTGACCCAAATTCTTTTGTTTTACGCATGATACAGGTGGTCAAGTTGAGGAAAGAACACCTAGGATGGCCTTAGAAGAATAATCAAGTTATTTCGTTGGAACAATCATTTGGTTTATTAATCGTGTTTGTATGAAATATTGTGTTGGATATTTGAATTAAATTTGAATTTAATAAATATGAAACTTGTTAGTAAATATCATGAGCTTTGGTGATAACCCAATTATGCCCCGACTTTTATTCCGCTGCGGGTCGGGGTGTGATATGTGATACTTTGAAGCTACTACCTTGAAATTGTTATATCAAAGTTGTTATACTGAATTTGATAATTTTAGATAATATATATCAGCTGAATAGAATGTATGTTACTAATAACTGTTATTTGCTCACTAAGCTTAGCTCGTACGTTGTCAAGTTACAAGGTATTAGGAAAGACATTGATTAGTGCTTGAGAGATAGAGTAAAAGATATATGTATTATTTAGTATGATTAAGTATATATATTGTAATAGGTTGAGCATTTGATGGAAAGATATTTAATTTACAATTTTATATAAGTGATACTTTAGCGCCAGTCTATGTTACATCAAAATAAAATAAAAAAGCACACATTGCGCATACCCGTATGCATGGGACATGACACAATACATGTTGCTGAATGTATGAAGAATTACATGGGCGAAGCTTCATAGGGGGTGCCCTACTGCCCCGACCTGGAAATTTATTTTTTTAGTGTAAAATATTGAATATTTGAGAGTCTGACCCTCACTGGATTGGATTTTGAGAGTCTGGCTCTCACGCAGAGATAGTTAAACATATTGCTTTGAATGACACGTAAGACAAGCATTAGATCAGCCCTTCTTTTCTCTCTAATCACATGTGATTATCTTTCATGTACTATGTACGAGTTCTTATTTGCTTCACATAGCCAATAGCTCTCTACTTCAAATTGGTTATGTGGATACAAATATATATCGTTTCTTCTTCTTATTAATTATTATTTTTATCTTTTACAAGTAAAAAACAAGGGTTAATGATTTTGTGAAAGAGTAGCAGGATATTGTGTAAGGTTAAGGAGAACAATGAAGGAGTCCATCAGATTTCCAAGATATAATTGTTCTTTGATCTTTGTCCCTGTAGTAATAAACTGCAGTTCAGGGTCATAATATCTGCCGATCAAATTCCCATCCAAATCCACCACAACTGCCCCGGAGTTTTTCGCTATCGAAGGTGGTTTCAGATACTTGTCCAAAAAAGCAAAAAACTTCCGTATGAACGGGTATTTGCGTGCAAGATCCCATTCGTATGTATGCTCCTAACAAAAACAAATAAACGAGCCGCGCGTAAACATATTAACTATGTATATTGACACGTTTAGTTTTAACTATTAGACGATTGTAGTATGTAGAATATATTAACTTATAATTTCTATCTGTCCAAAAGTTAGATTTACCGAGATAATGGCAATCCAGTAGTACCCCTCGCCATCGTAATGTATGTTGTCGGGCATACCTGGCAATCTATCTATAAATACATCTTTAAACCCTCTTTTTCCCCTTCTATGTAGCATCTACTACATCTCATCCTGCATATGGCGTCACCAAAATGTCAAATCTCTAGGCTTTTAAAGACAAAAAAGAGACGGGTAGAGGTGACAAACTAGACGGATTGATTAACCGATCAATATGAACTCACATTAGTGGGAGTTTGCCAAGTAATTCTGGTCGTTAGGTCCGAGTTTGGACCAACCAGTGAACATTTTCGTTTCAACTTTAGGGATGATCTAATGTATAAAAATATGGTTATAAATAGTATGGCATGCTATGAAATTAATATCTAGTACATTTGATTAAATCAATTTAGATGATTAATAACATTTGATTAACACTTTACATAACTTTCAATCCCTTTGAGGATAGCCCTTTTATTTTAAAGCTGTAATAGTTCACTTTGACACATTATAAATGATAATAACATGTGATTAACACTTCACACAACTTTCAATCCCCTTTGAGGATAACCATTTTGTTTTTAAGTAAGTTGTAAAAGTATGACCCTTTGACTCATTATAAATTAGATGTTACTTATAAACTCACATATTTATCTTAAATGAGTTGAAGCTGACACCTTTTGTAATAAGTGATGGAACTTACATTGGGGTTTCACAGAAAATAACAAAATCTTGCTCCGGAGACATTTCGATACCATTCGCAAAGTAGAGATTGCGAGCAATGACTTTGCTCTGCCTTGTGGATGAATCATAGCTCATGAGTCTACCATAAGGCCGACCTTCTAGGAAGTCTAATTTAGAACTATGCAAGTAATATTTCCAAGAAGCATCGGTGAAGTACAATATGCCATTTTTTGCAACTGCAACGGCATCAGTTGTTCCAAATTTTACACCTTCGGCCTCGTCTGTCAATGCCTCTATTTCACCATCTTTGGTTATTTTAAGTAATCCCTATGAAAAAAATGAACCTCAAGCTTAACTTATTATCTGTTACGTTTCTTTCTAGCTACCTTTTTTTATAAATTGTAATTTAGATGTTATAAAACATCAACTCTAAAAGGTAATTACTTCTAGACAATTTAGACAAACCCTATATATTTTGTAAATGATAAAACTAATAACTGAACAACTATGCCACTACATGAAACTTGGTTCTAGGGGAAACTTGAGAGGAAACAAGGGGATAAATTTTATTTGATTTTACGCTTCATGAAAACGAATAAACTAAAAGTGTTATGGAATTTTACTCTTGGCATTTTGGGTTAATGTTAGGGTCATATGTAATTACTTAAACGAGTCGAGATGTGCCTGATTTGAAAATTTAATTTATCATTAACTAAAGTTTCGTTGTATAAGATTAAAAAAAATATGAACACAAATGCTTATATAAAGATTCAAACCGTTTTATTTTAACATTCTATATGATATGTTTTAAAACATTAACTTTTAATTAAGTTTGTTATCCTACGAACACTACAAGTTAAAGGACCTTAAGCGACGGACTTAATCATAGGCGACTCCTAGTGAAGGTAATATAAGCTGATTGAAGATTCATGAGGGAAAAGGATAAGAGTAAAGACTTCACCGATGGATAACTAACAGAGTTAATTGAGAGATTATTGACACAGAAGCTTATCGACAACACTCAAAAATTAATGTTTTTTTTGTTTTTCGGGGAGTTGACACCACTCTAAAAATTCAATGTTTTTTTTGTTGTCTGGGGAGTTGTCACGATACCAAGCTCATCCACGGATTATCGACACCACTCTAAAATTTATTGTTTTTTTTTCCTTTTTCGTGACTTGACCTACCGTTAGCTTATATGTTGGTGACCAGTAAAGGATCACTGATGGATGTGTAAAATTTTATTTATTTTTATTCTTTTGGTATCTAACATATCCTGTCATTGATCCCCAAGGAATTACCGTGGTTGTTCCATATAAGATTTATTCTAATTGCTAACGTTAAATGATCTAGAGAGTTATCATTAAGATTGGTGGTCCAGTAACACGCACAAAATTTTAAAACATTAAGTGTAAAGTCTTTTGGTCAAATCTTAAAAAAAAAAGTAAGATATTCATTCAAAAGAAATAAAAATAATATGAATACGTATAAAATGTGAAATACAATTAAAATATACAAATAAAGCAACGACAATTTTTAGCCGCCAATAATCTATTTAAGAAACTAAATAATGACATAGAAGATAATTATGTTTTTTGAACGACAGAAGTTGATTAATTAAAAGAACAATTATTTTTATCTGTCATAAACTCCAAGTCAACGTTAGGTGAACTGCCACAAAACTAAAAGCGACATGCTGGTCTAAATATTTACATCTAACGTAACTAATACTTTGGAGAATGCTAGACTAGGACTTCATCGTTAGACCAACATGAACAAAATGAATCTTAAAATAGCTGTTTCAATAATTAAATAATTGATTTACTTGTTTCTTTTTAGCAAGGAAACAATTGTAACTTCTACATGCTAATTAATGAAAAAAAACTTATAATATACGTGTATCTTTTACTTTGAATATTATACACCGACGGTTACATAATTGCATATCTCACTATATAAGGGTCATCACAAAATATTAAAGATAAAAAAATTTGACTATATGTAATTTTGTGGTTGAGTTTCTTAATTATAGTTTGTTTTTATATTAAACGTATGTAAAAGAAAGGCATTTCATTGATAAATTAACAAAACGTCACGTTTATTAATAAAAGGAATAATCATCTAAAAAATTGATGACTTAATGTTATGTTTTGTGAAATAAAATAGTTTTTATTTCCTTTTTTTCTAATTGACTCAATCTCACATGATTCTTCCTCGCTCTAATCAGTATCTTCCTAAATCTTGCCAAATGATGTTCAATAGTACAAAGATCGGTTTGGTGAAACACGAAAAGAGTAATATATCGAACTGTAGAAGTGCTAGTAAATTTAGTAAAGTTTCACTAACATACACATATAATTATATTTAACATTTATATATATAATTATTTATTTATGAATTTGTAATCTGTTTGTGTGAATTTTACAATGAGCTAAAAGGTGTCTAGAATGAAATTAAGGTGAATACTATATCAATACTTAAAGTGATGTGTTTAAATTAAAGGTGTTGTAACAATTTGGTTAGGAACTTGTTAATGGAGAAGGCTGAACAAACCATTTACGTGGTTTATAATCAAGTATAGGGTCAATATGCTTAATAAACTTCCTATATGTGTTTAACTCCAACACCTATGAACACATAAAGTGTGTAGAAATTGGTTGACATGGTATTGCGGAGGAGGTGCATGTTTGCACATTAGTGTCTGGCCAAAACTCTCGGTCTTGCACAATCGAGCTTGCTTCATCCGAACTAGTTTCTCTACTCTAAACTAAGGCTTGTTGTGCTGACGAGTAAAGTCATAATGCCCATGCACAGTTGTTGTAGTTCAGGTTGTGACACCTAAGGAAAAAAGCATTTTAATGTGCGTGTTGTAGTACATTAGATCGCAGGGTGTGGGGCTTGGGTTGGGGCGGGGGAAGCCAAGCAACGCCCCCACACCCCGCATTCTTAAAGCATTTGAACTGTTTTTAGAAAACCCCTAGTGTGATTTACCTTTTCCGATTGATAGAATTAATTCATTTGGTACTGTTTTTATATTACCATACAACTGATCTCTCAACCTCACTTCTATGACACCGAAAAATACACAAGAATTTCCAACAACAATGTACAAAATATGATTTTTGGTTGCGATGGGCTCACAACTTCATATTTGTCAGCATAGCTACTGGTTCGACGATCTTATTTTTAGAAACATAGTTGTTTATTACATAGAGATGTAAATTTTGTTATAATGAAACAGTTTTAAGCACGATGCCTCAACCATCATTTTTTTTCTTTATTTTATTTATTTTCCTTGTAGTATTTAGTTGCATCAACTTGATTGTTTTTATCCTCTTTTTCGGCATTGACAAATATTTTTATAAAAAAAGAATCTCATAAAATTGTAAGTTCTGCTACAAAACATTTGTAAGATCTTAACTACCTAAAAAATTCATAAAATATAAACAAACTTGAAAGATATGCAAGATATTGTATGATGTTGCCAATATTTTGTGAGATTACTATAATGGTTAAACAACTTCTTGGTTTTTATATTTATTTTCAAACTTTATAGAGCTTAAACTAGTTTGATGGTATTATCTTTAAAATTACCAATTTTTAGTATGTTATTCACTTATTTCAACAAACTCGAGGCACAACTTAAGACTCTCTCGTGCGATGCATGTCACACCCCGACCCGCAGCGGAAAAGGTGATCGGGGCATGATTGGGTTATCATCAAAGCTCATGACATTTATTATGCGTTTCATATTCATTATTACAAATTAAATGGAGAATTACAATAAATGTTACAACATGTTCTAACTAACAATCTAAACTTCTTTGTTCTCTTCTAAGGCATATCCTATGTTTTTCCTTGCTTCAACCTGTACACCTGTATCATGTGTAAAAGGGTTTTTGGATCAACATAATGTTGGCGAGTGAATCCTATGGAAAACATTTGAACAAATTTATTTAAATTGATTATGAAATATGTGCACAACCAAACATGAGTAAAATTAGATGTAAACTTAATCAACAATCATAAGATATTAAGTGAGACACACATGAACAATAATGGAACATTTAGAGGCACGCGATGCTCAACTCGTCTCTCACGAGGAACTGAGGGGCCTAATGAATGAATTGCATAACCATGATGATATGAATGACACAACTACAAACAATATAAACTCAATGATAAACACATAAACAATAATGAATTTGATTTGTGGCACGCGTTGCTCAACTCGTCTTCCACGAGGAACTGATGGGCTTAATGAATGAGTTTCATATAATTTAACAAAAGGAAATAAGTAATCACAACAATATAAACAATCTAAGTTTAGGTCATGATGTGGTATGTCACATGTTTAAATAAATAAGTTAATTATTTTCATAACACATGACACACCCCAAAACGTGTAATTTAAAAGGGGGAGTTGTAAGATTCACTCACAGTGGGTGCGTTTGGTTGATGATGTTGAATGCACGCGAAGTGGTTTTAACCACGAGTGAGATTTAACCTAGATAAATCGCATTATGGTTTGGTAAGTAAACGGATTTTATTAATCTATTTTAGTAGGATTGTTGGGTGTATTTTTGTGAGTTTGAGGTTATTTTCTAACCTTAAAAATGTTATTTTTAAGTATTTTTAATTGATTTTTAATTAAAATAATTAAATAAAAATAATAAAAAAATTGACTTTTTTTCTGACCGTTGACCGTTGACTGACCGTTGACCGGTTCGAGTTGTGTATACAAGTGCGCTGAGTGAGGCTCGAACCCGAGACCTCCCGTACGCGTGCACGCAGCTCTACCAACTGAGCTACGTGTCTAACCCGTTATATATCTGATTTTAATTATATATATATATTAATTAGTTTAAACCGAAAATTCATTTTATTCTAAAAACAGTTTAAGCGAATCGGACGTGCACTCCACAGGTCTCGAACCCGGGACCTGTGGCTTAAACTAACACACAGTCCACCGCTGGACTGTGTGTTTAACATGTTATATAATCCGATTTTTATTATACTTTAATACAAATTAGTTATTTCCTTTTCTGCCTTATTTAAAAAGAATAGATAATTGTCCGAGTCGGTGCAGAAGACCGGACTCGATATAAACATACACACAGTCCACCGCTGGACTGTGTGTCTAACTTGGTTATTATTCCGGTTATTAATATACTTAACATATATTTGTGGCGACTCCGGTTCAGTTTAACAAAAAAAAATGATTTTTATTAAGGCGACGTGTGTGAAACGGGATTCGAACTTGAGACCTTTGCATGTTTAACGTGCACACAGTCCACCGCTGGACTGTGTGTCTAACCCGAGTAATTTCTTGATTTATATTATACTTATATGTTATAGCGGTCATCGTCTTCTTCATCAAGATATAACCAGAATTCAGAAATCGACTGGTTCAAAGTCTTAATCGTTTTCTTTAGTGTTTTAGGTTAATTATAGATGAGATATAAGTAAAAAGAAAGAAAAATAAGCGTGAGGTATACCGACTCGTTTTCCTCTGTTTTCCGGCAGAACTCCGGCGACAGAAATCACCTCCGGCGATGAGTTTCTTGTAGCAGCGAGTCTCCAGGAAACTTAAAAAGGGTGTGGGTATCTCCGGTATAAGCTCAGGGGCTCAGTAAGGCTCGGCAATGGGGAACCCGGTTATCCGGCGACAACCGAAAAAATTCCGGCGAGTGGAATTACGCCGAGAAAAAGTGTGGTTTTGAGCGAAAAGGTTTGCAATGGGTTGAGGGTGAATTTATAGGGGAAAACCGAGATGTATTTGGTCTGATTTCCGACTGGATTCGTCGGTTATAAAAACTCCGGCGGTTATAGAAAGTGTCGCGGACTCAAACGTCGGTTATAACCGATGTCCTAATAATAGTTTACGTTATAACTGAAAACATCGTTAAAAGCTCGCGAGATTTCCGGGATTCCGACGACTGAACTGTTGGGCGCCGGTTTTGAATTCGTAACGTCACTTTATGAATTAAATGATTTCAATATTTACCAAACAGAACAAGTGGCGCAGTGGTTTGTGTGTGTGTGTTAAGACATGCTTCCGGACCGGTAGTGACCCGGGTTCGAAACCCGGCAGAGTACTTTTATTTTATTTTGCGATTTTCAACAGTTTTTCAAAAACTAAATATATATTCCCGTATAATAATCGATTACGTATCGTTTAAAAATATTTTGGGCATTTAATTCGCAACGAAATTTTTGACTGACTGTTCGGTTGATAAACGGAGCGGGTTTGGTAAATCCGTTTTTGATGGATGTTACAGTATCCCCTGCTTTTTAGAAATTTCTTCCCGAAATTTAAATAATGATATATTTTGACTAAAAGGATGATGATGTTTTGTTTGACAGTTGTATGCTTAGAAAAATAAGGGTTTAAGTTTTTTGTTCGAGGCGGTAACGTTCCTTGTAAGGGTTAAGTACCCTATTCAGGAATCGCTTTTTGTTGCCTACTGTATAAGTATTGATAAGCAGAAATGATTCGCTAAAAAATGATATCATGCATAAGAGTTTAGATACGTTTGGGAAAGTAGGGTTATATCCTAAGGCAAAACTTCTAACTCTACAACCTATAGGGAACATAAATAAAAACACAACAGCTAATATTCGAACATGAATAAACACAACAGCAAATATTTGAACATGAATAAACACGACAGCAAATATTTGAATCCACATTCTGATAGCATATATGTTTGAATGGTGGAAGTTCCTCTCTCGTTTGTTATAATGGAGAGGTTAGTTTATGTAGAAATGGAACACAATCCAATCTCTTTAAATAACATGATGATATAAATGTAACACAAATTCCAACCAAGGCAATACTAAACCCTACATGGAACTTCTCATAACCGCCTGATAATGCCTCTGATCCTTTGGCAAGAATACTTATATATAGGAAGTACCAGCGGCGTATCCACCATATTCTTGCCAAATTTTCATTAGTTTTATCCACAAGTTATGATTGGTTACCAAGAAACTAATAAATCCTACATAGAACTTCTCATAACCGTCCGATAATGCCTCTGATCCTTTGACAAGAATACTTATATATAGGAAGTACCAGCGGCGTATCCACCATATTCTTGTCAAATTTTCATTGGTTTTATCAGTGAATTATGATTAGTCCTATAACTCTACAACCAATACAACAAACATAAAATACTGAAATGAAATATATCTGTGCGATCAAGGCTCAATCGAACGGAGCCGATCGTATTGCATGTACTGAAAATGAAATGGATGTGCGCTCAAGGCTCAATCAAACGGAGCCGAACGTATTGAATGTACTGAAATTGAAATTGTGTGCTCAAGGCTCAATCAAACGAAACCGAGCGTATTGCATGTACTGAAAATGAATAACTTAACCACACAAACAGCCTATGCATGGAACCTCTCATAACCGCCTGATAATGCCTCCAATCATTTGACAAGAATACTTATATATAGGAAGTACCAGCGGCGTATCCACCATATCCTTGTCAAATTTTCATTGACTTTATCCGCAAGTTATGGTTAGTTCGATGCGACTCTACTACAAACACCACAACCACAAGATACTGATAATGAAATTGTCTGTGCGCTCAAGGCTCAATCAAACGGAGCCGAACGTATTGAATGAAATTGTATGTGCGCTCAAGGCTCAATCAAACGGAGCCGAACGTATTGCATGTATTGAAATGTAAAATGAAATAACCGATCAAGGCTCAAACAAACAGAGCCGATCGTGCGGGCACGCCAAGATCAACCACATAATAAAATGGGGATCCAACTCAACCTCAATGGATGGGGAGCCACGGCCTCGGCAAATGCATATACTGAAAACAATATATAGTATACAATAATTACTCTAACAGTCTACACATGGAGCCTCTCATAACCGCCAGATAATGCTTCTGATCCTTTGACAAGAATACTTATATATAGGAAGTACCATCGGCGTATCCACCGTATTCTCGTCAAAGTTTCATTGGCTTTATCCTTAAGTTATGTTTGGTTCTATGTGATAAAGAAAAACATAAAACTAAACGATAGGAGTTGAATCTGGATCTTCGGCGAAGAGGACTAGCTGAGTATCTTCGTTTGGGCCGTCATTATCTTCGACAGGATTGGCGTTGATATTGAAGACTCTTCCTCTTGCTGGTGGCCTAGCGGTTGGGTTTCCTTGGTTTACTTGGTTAACTGGGTTTGATTGGGCTTGAGTGTTGATGACGTTAACCAATTGAGGGCATGTGTTTCTAAAGTGGGTAGGGTCGCCACAATTTAAGCAAGCTCGAGCATATGGGAACATGGGGTATTGGGGTTGGTGATAAGTTTGGGCCATGTTTTGAGTAGGGGAAAAGGTTTGGTTTTGAAAGGTGCGACAAACATTGCTCAAATGACCATAGCGTCCACAAGTTGTACATAGTTGACAAGGTAAGGTATGGGGATGGTGATAAAAACAGTTGTTGCATCGAGGGTGAGGTCCAAGATATGGTTTCTTATCTGGGTAAGCTGAGTTGGGTGCCACTTGGGTGATTGGGATAGCTCGGATGGGTATAGCGTGTAAAACTGGTTGATTTCGTTGGGTAGCAGCGAAAAGTCGCCCGACTCTTCTTCTCTTAGGATTGGGTTGAGAAGGGGATTCGGTTTGAGTGGAGTCGGAGGTTTCAGTCGGTTCTTTATCCTTCTTCTTCTCCTCCTTGAAGTCTTCGTTTCGGATTCGGTTCTCGGTGAGCTCTGTTGCTAGCTCCATTGCTGCTTCCAAAGTTGCAGGCTTGGCACTTATTACAGGGTCTTGAATCTTTGACGGAAGACCACGAATGTAGTGCTCGATCAAACGGTAGAGGGGAGTGAACATGTTGGGAACCATTTGATGTAACTCGAGGAATCTTTTGTTGTAGGTGATGTGGTCTCCTTCCACTTGCTTCAATGAGTAAAATTCATCCTCTAACTTCTTGATTTCGCTCCTTGGGTAAAATCGTCTGGTCATGATTTCCTTCAATTCGTTCCAAGTTAAGGACATAGCATCTTCTACACCTCGTTTGGCCTTCTCTGTGTTCCACCAAGTAAGTGCTATCCCATATAATCGACCGGTAGCATATCGCACTTTGCGATCGTCAGGGCAATCGCAATTTAGAAAAGTGTTCTCCATTTCTTCAAACCAATGGTGAAGAGCAGTGACGCCTTCAGTCCCTTTGTATTTCGGAGGGTCGCATGATTTGAAGTGCTTGTAGGTGCATTTAGTGGTATTTGGGGAAGAGTTGGAAATGTTTTGGTTTGCTTGATTGACAGGATTAACGGTAAGTGCTTGTTGAACTTGGATTACAATGTTGGGTATTACGGCAGCCATTTGTTGAGCGATTAAGGCAGCCATGCGCTCGCGGGCTTTTCTTGCTCTCGTCTTCCTACGGGCGAGGTTAGAAGACTTTTACAAGGAATACATGACAAGAGTATGAGTTGGATGCTTTTGAGATCATGGGTCGCATTCAAGAATGGACATTATATAAAATAATTATAGATAAATAAATTACTACATCCATTGGATGTCTTGGGTTTTGCTTGCTGTTAGGCCCTACATGCCGCCATACTTTACCTGTGTAATCATGTGGGCCCCCATGAATACCGGTTTTTCATATGGTTCGCACGGGTTTGCCAGGTTGCGTACACAAAAACCCGGAGAAAATCGAGAAATATGTATACAACGTGTGATATTCGGAATGTGTCCAGGTGTAGACACGGTGACAACTCAAAGTAGGGTTAGTTCGAACGACGTTTGGTGTGGCATGCTTTGGCCTAATAGGTCCTTCGTACTCTCATCGTTGGTCCCTAGGTAGGCAAACTAGTCCGTTATATTGGATTTATACGAATGCCAGCCTAGACAGGACGTTCCGACTACCGATACTTGTACCCTTCCAGTTACTACATGCCCGTCGCAGAACTTACTTTGATGAGATTTGAAAATTGCACAAAATCTTTGGATAATGAGAGTATGAAAATAAATTGAATCCATGAACATCGATATATGTATAATGAATATGTATATATGTATAATGAATATGTATATAAGCATGTATGTTTGACTGTAAATGCAACAAATATGAAACAAATAAATATCACAAGTTTGTATGTAACCACCTAATCAATTAAAATTTAGGCAGACTATAGTATAGGCTCTAAGGGTCTAATAACCTATCCTATATCCCTATAGTCATGGCTCTGATACCAATCTGTCACACCCCGACCCGCAGCGGAAAAGGTGATCGGGGCATGATTGGGTTATCATCAAAGCTCATGACATTTATTATGCGTTTCATATTCATTATTACAAATTAAATGGAGAATTACAATAAATGTTACAACATGTTCTAACTAACAATCTAAACTTCTTTGTTCTCTTCTAAGGCATATCCTATGTTTTTCCTTGCTTCAACCTATACACCTGTATCATGTGTAAAATGGTTTTTGGATCAACATAATGTTGACGAGTGAATCCTATGGAAAACATTTGAACAAATTTATTTAAATTGATTATGAAATATGTGCACAACCAAACATGAGTAAAATTAGATGTAAACTTAATCAACAATCATAAGATATTAAGTGAGACACACATGAACAATAATGGAACATTTAGAGGCACGCGATGCTCAACTCGTCTCTCACGAGGAACTGAGGGGCCTAATGAATGAATTGCATAACCATGATGATATGAATGACACAACTACAAACAATATAAACTCAATGATAAACACATAAACAATAATGAATTTGATTTGTGGCACGCGTTGCTCAACTCGTCTTCCACGAGGAACTGATGGGCTTAATGAATGAGTTTCATATAATTTAACAAAAGGAAATAAGTAATCACAACAATATAAACAATCTAAGTTTAGGTCATGATGTGGTATGTCACATGTTTAAATAAATAAGTTAATTATTTTCATAACACATGACACACCCCAAAACGTGTAATTTAAAAGGGGGAGTTGTAAGATTCACTCACAGTGGGTGCGTTTGGTTGATGATGTTGAATGCACGCGAAGTGGTTTTAACCACGAGTGAGATTTAACCTAGATAAATCGCATTATGGTTTGGTAAGTAAACGGATTTTATTAATCTATTTTAGTAGGATTGTTGGGTGTATTTTTGTGAGTTTGAGGTTATTTTCTAACCTTAAAAATGTTATTTTTAAGTATTTTTAATTGATTTTTAATTAAAATAATTAAATAAAAATAATAAAAAAATTGACTTTTTTTCTGACCGTTGACCGTTGACTGACCGTTGACCGGTTCGAGTTGTGTATACAAGTGCGCTGAGTGAGGCTCGAACCCGAGACCTCCCGTACGCGTGCACGCAGCTCTACCAACTGAGCTACGTGTCTAACCCGTTATATATCTGATTTTAATTATATATATATATTAATTAGTTTAAACCGAAAATTCATTTTATTCTAAAAACAGTTTAAGCGAATCGGACGTGCACTCCACAGGTCTCGAACCCGGGACCTGTGGCTTAAACTAACACACAGTCCACCGCTGGACTGTGTGTTTAACATGTTATATAATCCGATTTTTATTATACTTTAATACAAATTAGTTATTTCCTTTTCTGCCTTATTTAAAAAGAATAGATAATTGTCCGAGTCGGTGCAGAAGACCGGACTCGATATAAACATACACACAGTCCACCGCTGGACTGTGTGTCTAACTTGGTTATTATTCCGGTTATTAATATACTTAACATATATTTGTGGCGACTCCGGTTCAGTTTAACAAAAAAAAATGATTTTTATTAAGGCGACGTGTGTGAAACGGGATTCGAACTTGAGACCTTTGCATGTTTAACGTGCACACAGTCCACCGCTGGACTGTGTGTCTAACCCGAGTAATTTCTTGATTTATATTATACTTATATGTTATAGCGGTCATCGTCTTCTTCATCAAGATATAACCAGAATTCAGAAATCGACTGGTTCAAAGTCTTAATCGTTTTCTTTAGTGTTTTAGGTTAATTATAGATGAGATATAAGTAAAAAGAAAGAAAAATAAGCGTGAGGTATACCGACTCGTTTTCCTCTGTTTTCCGGCAGAACTCCGGCGACAGAAATCACCTCCGGCGATGAGTTTCTTGTAGCAGCGAGTCTCCAGGAAACTTAAAAAGGGTGTGGGTATCTCCGGTATAAGCTCAGGGGCTCAGTAAGGCTCGGCAATGGGGAACCCGGTTATCCGGCGACAACCGAAAAAAATTCCGGCGAGTGGAATTACGCCGAGAAAAAGTGTGGTTTTGAGCGAAAAGGTTTGCAATGGGTTGAGGGTGAATTTATAGGGGAAAACCGAGATGTATTTGGTCTGATTTCCGACTGGATTCGTCGGTTATAAAAACTCCGGCGGTTATAGAAAGTGTCGCGGACTCAAACGTCGGTTATAACCGATGTCCTAATAATAGTTTACGTTATAACTGAAAACATCGTTAAAAGCTCGCGAGATTTCCGGGATTCCGACGACTGAACTGTTGGGCGCCGGTTTTGAATTCGTAACGTCACTTTATGAATTAAATGATTTCAATATTTACCAAACAGAACAAGTGGCGCAGTGGTTTGTGTGTGTGTGTTAAGACATGCTTCCGGACCGGTAGTGACCCGGGTTCGAAACCCGGCAGAGTACTTTTATTTTTATTTTGCGATTTTCAACAGTTTTTCAAAAACTAAATATATATTCCCGTATAATAATCGATTACGTATCGTTTAAAAATATTTTGGGCATTTAATTCGCAACGAAATTTTTGACTGACTGTTCGGTTGATAAACAGAGCGGGTTTGGTAAATCCGTTTTTGACGGATGTTACAATGCAGCGGGTTGATCGGTATCAATTTGGTTTCTTACGGTACCGACACTCGATATAGTAACCAAAAGAGAATACCATAAAAAAATAAAGTCTTGATATGCTCAAAACGGTATTGACACGTATTTTACATCAATCGGAAACCATAAAACCAATACCAGTATTGGTTCCAATAATATTTGGTACTGATACCGATGTGGGTATCGGTTTAGTTCGTCAGTATACCAGTACAGTACCGACACTTGCTATAGGTTACGATTCCAACAAGATTTTCTATTTTAAATACAACTCCGTTTTCAACAAAACTTATAACGAAAGATTAAGAAAGAAAAACCCCGTGAGTATTTGTGTTTTTTTAGTTAACTGAATGAGCCGAGTTAAAAAAATGTATTGTTTCAATAAATTAAAAACATATATTATTAAAATTATCATTCAGTTAATTAGATTGAAACTTAGAATAATATTTTAAAAAAATCAATAATGTGCCATGTATATTCATATATATAATATTTTCATTGCAAAAAAATAAGGTAAGAAAAATAAAAAGTAAAAGTGATATTCCTAGTTTACTGTACAAACTAACCTTAAAAGCATCAGCGACGTAAACTTCCCTGGAGTAATCAAGTGCGAGTCCAAGAGGCCTACCACCGGTGTTAACCCAGTTCTCCACCACCGAGTCATTCACCGTGACTCGGTTAACCCACCCATCATCACAGCTCGTGTAAATAACCCCTAACTTCGGGTCAAACACAATGTCTTCGGGTCCAAACAACTGACCCTCCCCGATCCTTTCAGAACCATGCAGCACCCGTGGGTTGATCCGAGGTACTACAAAATTGGGTTTCTTGGCCAACTCCTCTGGTAGATAGGGAGCCGCATCGAAAGAATCGAGCTGGACCACAAGAAAAGCTATCAGGACGGTGGCTATGGCGGAGAGGAACAGCCCCAAACGCCATGATCGGCTTGTTTGGATTGCGGTGGCAGACGGGGTTGGTGGTGAGCTGCGCGACGATGAGCGAGTTGATTCTGCCATGAAGTGAGTTGAGTGGAACAGCCCGTGTGGTTAAGTTCTTGATATCTTGTGTAGTAGAGAGATATATACACTTGTGAATAGTTGACATTTGTTAAGTTTAAAATGTGATGTTGGGATTATATATATATACGTTAAATATTTGTTATGTTTGTAAAAAATGATTAAAATACCTTTCATAAACTTAGGAGACTATTTATGTAATTTACTAAAATTAAAAAGAAAAGAGAAGAAAAATAATAAAGCATCCACCCTCTTCATATCACCTTGAACGTCATTGACTACCACCACCGCACCTAGCCATTTTGTGTAGGTGTCCAGACTCAGGAACCCCATCCTCTCCGGCCACCACCCATGCTCACAGAAATCGCTGAGAGCTTCGTGTTAGCTTTGGGCTTGACGCACGTGACCACAAACCACCCCTAGCATGGCGTTACTGTTGATTGGACAAGTTGTTGCTAATGCACAATTTGTGTTGACCGCCTAGTTACCTTTCATAACAATTATTGATCATAGTGTTTCTACCGACAAACAAGTTTCTACTAATCATCAATTATCAATGATTCCTAATGATGATTAGTTAGTAGTTACTATCAGCAATTAGTTACTCTACTAACGAATCAAACAACAAAACAAGGTCAAAAGTAATTTCGGAAAGCATTTAGACAGGGTAATCAAGTTTTTGCTTGCCTTGGTCGTCACTAGCGAGACCACTACCATGGCCTCTTATGCTTCAACCCCGCGAAGGAGATAACCCTTGGACACAAGGTTTCGCCTCCTTGAACCCCGGGTTCGTTAGAGACGTAAATTAAAATTGTCTTGAGCAAACGTGCACATCCTAAATAATTTCCATAAACAATATTTGTTCAAATTTTCTTTTAAAGAAATTTAACTAACTAAAATAGTTTTACAAGATGAAGATCATGGGTACATCTATAATCTACAAGCACCTATAAACACATACAATTTTCTTTTCATTTGTTAGCATTTATATACGTAGGGAATATGTAAAATGAGAACCACCTTAAGTTGTGATAAACATGAGAATTAGGCCTTCTAAAAGATTTTTTCAAAAAAAAATCTCAAAAATCTTAAAAAAGTCACTTGTTTCAGCAAAATAAATAAATAAATAAATAAAATGCCGCATGCATAAATTTACATGAGGTGTAAAACTTTTTTTTATCGCTGTAACAAATTTTAATTCAGCGCGTAAATAAAACTTACATCAGGCATAACTATCGACTCCACAATTTTTTTGCATTTTTTACAAATGTATTTATAATATTTTTCATCTGCGTTTATGCAAATAATTGTGGTCTAACTCGCTCGGTAAGTATGAGTTCTTATGGTTCTCACAACTTGTAGTAGTTCTTAATTGAACTGAAGCGTATATATGTATATATATATATATATGTGTTATTATATATATAGACGAAAATCAAATACAAAGTATCTTATCGTACAAAGCGTACGAATAGAGTGGAAAAGTAAAAAAAACGCGATAGCATTTTTGTAAATATTTTACTCGTAGGGTAATTATCAAAATTACCCTACAAATGATCTTGTAGGGTAATTTTGTAAAATGATTTTGTAGGATAATTTTGATCTTATAGAGTAATTTTGTATAGTACCATAATTACTCTACAAATGATCTTGTAGGGTAATTTTGATATTTGTAGAGTAATTTGTTCTTGTAAGGTAAGTACGATTAAAATAATTATAAAAATGCCACTGCGTTTTTTTACTTTTCTATGACATTCGTACGTTTTGTAAGATATGAGATCTTCGATATTATATATATAATATATATATATGGGTGGGAATTGGTTACAAAGTCCATTTTCCTACAAAGTGTAAAAAGGTATAAAAAACCATAATGTTAACCATAAAACACACTCAAAATCCACAAATAACAAAGTGAAGATTATTAAAACGGTATATTTGTGGGTTTGTATTGTGTTTTTGGATGATAAGGCATTGATTATCGAATGACTAACATTAGTGTGTTTTATGTTGATTATCATGTTGTGTTTTATATTCAAAGTTGTATGATGGTGTGTTTGAAGTTTTTAAGGAGTGTTAGGGTTTGGATATTATGTTTTAGTGATCTTCACTATGTTATTTGTGAATTTTGAGTATGTTTTATGGCTGAAACTGTAGTGTTTTATGACTTTGTATACTTTGTAGGAAGAATGGACTTTGTAGCGTCTATACTTATGACTATGTTATTTCCATCATAATTTTCATATCCCTTTGATTGTAAAGCTATTTTAATATTCTGTAAATCTCTTATATCTTTTAATATCCCTGGTGTGCAATAAAATAAGGCTGTATTTTTGCTTAAGTCAACTTCCATTCCTGATATTATTGTTTTTTTCATTTCTGTTTTCCAACTTTTTTCTAATATCAGAGCAAAAAGTTTAGTTCCTAAATTCTTTCGTCCTAAAGCTTTAATACCTATGATAATTAACCTGTATGTACAAAGTGTTTACTAGATTTTCTAATTCTTTGTATAGTTTCTGGTGATAATAAATCTATAGTTACTGTTTTATCTATTACTCCGAAGCTTACTTATCTAGTACTTCTTATTAATGTTTTATTTACATTGAGTATTCCAGTTTGGTATAATACTCTTGGATTTAATATGTCTAATTGGTGTTGATTATATAGATCCATATTTTTGTCTAAATCTATTCTTCTTCTATCTGTACCATTTGTCTATTGCTGTTAGATACTGATCCGCGTCTACGTATTCAATTTAAAAACGTTTCAGATGTGATTATATCTTGTATACTACTTGTTGAATTTCTAGCCTCTTGTATAATTTACTTCTTCCTGAAAACTGATTGTTCATTTTCGAGGTTGCTAATGTTTATATGGTGTAGGTTTTTTACTAAAGTTTATGTCGTCGATGTTAAGCTTATTTATGGCGTCGGTGATTTTATCTACTTCTATTTGCATATTATTATTTGTATCTTTTCCTGTTTGTTTTTCTAAACAATTTCTCTTTAATTCCTTAATTATTTGGTTCTTTTATATAATCTAAATTTTGTGAATATTTTTTAATTTCTTCTGAATATGTTGAATTTTTTTCAAGTAACTGTTTATTAACAATCGAGTCAATCTGTAGGTTACAACCAAGTTTTATTACTAGATCTATTAATGCGTTTAAATGTGGAGTTTCTGTATGTAGATTATGTTTACAATTATCTTTAATTCTGCAAATAAAACTATAATTTTCTGTATTAATATATTTAAGGCTGGTTTTTCAGTAAATTCTAAATTTAAAAATTCAAAATTTTTAAATGACGAAGATGGTCGAGAGAGATCTATGATTTAATAAATTATGACTCCTTAGCTTTAATTCCTACCCTTAGTTTCCATTAAATTTTCTTATATTCTAGTTTTTAAAATTAAAACCTAATCTAACAATTACGAAAACTACATAACCACATTCAATTTGTTATCAAAGCGGTAAACCTTTCCCATAATCTTCACCTGAGAGAGTTCTCCACAAGAAAATCTGGCTAGTAAAAAAATATGAAGCTTGTCTCAGTTTTTTAGATTTTAAGAAAGCCTTTGCTCTGATACCATGTGTCAGAGTGGGTCTATAGATAAAATTGTTTTGAAACAGTAAAAAAGTAAAAATATTACAATAAATAACATGGTTAATAAAAATATTTACTTACAGTGATTTAAGAGAGAATGTGTCTCCGCAGTGTGAAAGCAGAAGCTCGAGCAAACCTTGAAATTTATGTACAACGGATTGAGCAAACGGTAACAAAAGGTAAAAAAGACTCTTTTTTGGAATATAATATGAAGAACAATGGACGAAACTAAAGAACTAAGAGGTTAGGCTAAGGAGTGACGGAGAGAAGTTTAGTGTGCCATAAGGAAGATTGAAAATGTAAGAAATTTTATTGAATTCTCTGGGGAGTGGTTCTTACAACTGAACTGTATGCCTTTTATAGGCAAGAGGGAAAGCTAAACTAATAATGTACTGCTATATATAATGCTCTAATGTCAGAAAAAGAAACGGATACAAATTCAAGAAGGAAAAAGAAAACATGAATTATATACAATAAGAGATTCCTTGTCAGCTGCATGTGCTTGGTAACAATTATGACTGTCTAGAGATTTTTTCTTGTGTCTTTTGATGTCATTGCTTACATCGTTCTTTAGAAATCTCTATGGGTGTTGTCTATGGATTGTGGACTTGATACATCTTGTACATCATCTTCATAGTCTTCTAGGTTAATGATATGATTTAATTGTAATGTATCTTCTTCTCCTGCAAAAGGTAGAAGCATACTCCAATTTTGTTTTGCATAAATCTGTATATAGTGTCCTTCACCTATTAATTTGTAGCTTTTCCAAAGAAAATAATCAAGGATTTCGGGGGTTTCCTGATATTCTTTAATAAACTGTTGGAAATTATTTGACAATTTTTCTGTGGTCCGATGTATCCAGGGTAATGTGGAGAAATCTATATCTGTTTTTTGTCACAGTTGTTTGAAGATTGTTTGTTATATTGTGTTCAATGGATATTCTTTTTCTGGCTGATCTGTAGGTATATGCATCTGCATAAGGAAAGGAAGAATATATTTTGCAACTAATGATTAGAGATATTATTCTTGCTGCTATATTTCTAGTTGTCATTATAATCTCTTCTCCGAGTTGAATTAGGAGATCTTCTGTTTTTCTATCCAATTTGATTTCCAAATAATTAATCATACCATGATGGTAGCACATAATTATTTGTTTTTGTGTTATCTTTGTAGAATAATATACTTGAAGCAGCAGAAGGCCCGATCCTTCTCCTTTTTCATTTGTTCTTTCTACTACTTTGTAACCTTGAGCTTCGTATCTATACAAAACGCCATGTCTATAAGTTGTTGTTGTAGATTGTATAAAATCAAAGAAAATCCTTCACAAACTTTCTGTGATACTAGATGCAAATTCTGGGAATCTCTCTATGACTGGTTTCAAGCATTTCCATCAGAGTGTATCAAGAATCCTTATATATATATATATATATATATATATATATATAACAATTCACGTAGCTAGCTACAGTGAATTGTTTGTTTGTTTTTGCTTTTGGGTTTTTGTATTTTTGTGGGTTTTTTAGTTTCATCCGCTTAATTTGCATTCATTAACCATACGGATTGCAGTATTGTACAAGTAACGAAACAAACCGGCCTGATATCGATCAAACAATGTCGGTACCGGTATTCATTTTTTTTGTTTTCGATCGATATAAAACATATCTTATTATCATTTTGATCATATCATGAATTTAAATTATATATATGACAAATCATGTATACTTTGAATATTTTGTTTGTTTTTTTTTTGCTTTTTGGTTTTTGTCCTTTTGTGGGCCTTTTTTAGTTTAAGTCTTTTAATTTGCCTTCGTTAACGAAACAACAATGTCGTTACCATTACTGGTATCGGTATTCATTATTTTGTTTTCGATCAATATAAAACACGTCTCGATATTCTTTTGGTTATATCATGACTTGTTTTTTTCTTTCCCTTTCAGTTGTTATAAAGAGTGTCAGTATCATAACGAATCAAACCACACCGACCAAATTATCGTCACGTAGATTCACAAATTTTTGAAGTTAATGTTCACATTGCAAAGCAAAGAGCTATTTTATCCACGTTTCGTTGGGAAAAAAAAAACAAAACCCATAAAAAATAATTTTCTGTTACAAGATTATATTATGGGTTTCGTTTTTTATATCAACGCTTCAGACAAATTATTTTTATGTATGTTTCGACGTTAGTGTTCCTAACATTGCTTTTCAATTCTTTTAACTGTACTATTTCTAAACTGCCTAGCACTCAACTCTAAATATACCATTGTTCGATGTGTTTTTTTATCTACATTTAAGTTGACCCCTGTAATTTGCGGTTGTCGTGTTTATCTTTATATACGTTTTGGTGTAATTTTATTTGAATAACTTGACTTTCGTATACAACAATATAACTCTTTTAGTGACTTTCAAATATACCACCACGACGTGGTTTTTTATCGTCAAGTTCGTGATTTGCTTATTTTTTTTTATCTACGTTCATAGGCGGACCCCAATCTTTTTAAAAAATATAGTAGATCCGGTGTTTAAATTTTACAAGGACCCATAAAAATATTTAGTTGGACCCCATATTATCAATAGCAAAGCTAGTGTAGTGGTAAATCCTCTCCTTTGTCAACAAAGGGGCCACGTGTTCAAGTCTGATGTAGTGTTGTTTTGTTATGTATTTAATTTTTTTCCAAGGTTCTAGACTCAATAAATCGTTTCCATTGTTCTTTAGAATTTGTAAATCTTTTTCCAATTCGAATAACATTTACTATGTGTATTTTAATATGTAATGGTTTAGTATTTTTGTGATGATATTGTATTTTATTATGTTCCTCTTTCCGACCCGACCTGAACGGCGATCAACCCCTTTAAAATTTGTAATTTTTTTTCCAATTTGAATAACATTTACTGTGTGTCTTTTAATATGTAATGGTTAAATATTTTTGTTATGATATTGTATTTTATTATGTTTCTCTATCCGACCCGACCGGAACGTCAATCAACCCGAAATTTCTAACTTTAGGTTGTGAAAAATCTATACACCGAAAAAAGGAGACCTCACTGAAAAAAATTTCTGGATCCATCACTATCTACATTTCAAAATGCCACAAAACACAAATAGTAACTCACTAGTTTTAAAATAAAATCAAGAGTTAAATGCTTGGTTGGTCCCTGTGGTTTGCAAATCTTGCAGACTTGGTCCCAGTGGTTCACTAATTACACACTTGGTCCCAGTAGTTTCAAATTTTGCACTCGGGTGGTCCTTACCACTAACCTTTGTTAGATTTCTCAGTTAAGTATATGCAAAATTACTATATTACCCTCGAATGTGAACCAAACCGGAAATCTGGACTGAACCGGGGTTCGCCGCCGCCGCCGTGAGCTGCGCCGCTGCAGCTCCCCTCTCTCTCACTGTCTCTCTCTCTCTCCTGCAGTCTCTCTCTCACCTGTATGCTGTTGTGGGTTGAATGTTCAAGAGGAGAGGTAGGTTGCAGGGTGGTGTCGCCGGAAGAACATGGGTGTCGGTGTAAGTGGTATATAGTCGGAGGGGATGACCGGAGAAGGGACCGCCGGTACTAACACCCGAACCGAACAATACAGCCGCCGCCACTCTCTCTCTCTCGCCGGATCTGTCTGCGTGTTTATACTAATTGTTTCCGAATATATATCTCGGTCGCTTCTTCGGCTTACGTGGCAGATCTCACCGTCGCCAGAAACTGCTTTCATTGTCACACCCCGACCCGCAGCGGAAAAGGTGATCGGGGCATAATTGGGTTATCATCAAAGCTCATGACATTTATTATATGTTTCATATTCATTAATACAATTTAATGGAAATTTACAATAAATGATACAACATGTTCTAACTATCAATCTAAGCTTCTTGGTTCTCTTCTAAGGCATATCCTATGTTTTCCTTGCTTCAACCTGTCCACCTGTATCATGTGCAAAAGGTTTTTGGATCAACATAATGTTGGCGAGTGAATCCTATGGAAAAACATTTGAACAAGTTTATCCAATTGATTATAAATAATGTGCATACCACATATGAGTAAATGTAGATGTAAATTTATTCACACAACACATAATATTGAATATTGAACATACAAACACCAAATGATTGTTTTGAGGCACGCGTTGTTCGACTCGTCTCCCACGAGGAACTTATGGGCCTAATGAATGAGTTTTGAGGCACGCGTTGTTCTTACGAACTGATGGGCCTAATGTATGAGTTTTGAGGCACGCGTTGTTCTCGTCTCCCACGAGGAACTGATGGGCCTAATAAATGAGTTTTGAGGCACGCGTTGTTCTTACGAACTGATGGGCCTAATGTATGAGTTTTGAGGCACGCGTTGTTCTCGTCTCACACGAGGAACTGATGGGCCTAATAAATGAGTTTTGAGGCACGCGTTGTTCTTACGAACTGATGGGCCTAATGTATGAGTTTTGAGGCACGCGTTGTTCTCGTCTCACACGAGGAACTGATGGGCCTAATAAATAAGTTTTAAGGCACGCGTTGTTCTCGTCTCCCACGAAGAACTGATGGGCCTAAATAATTTGCATACAACTTTGACAATATGTAATATATCACAACCAATAATAGTTACATTCTAGTTTAGTTCATATAATGGTATAGCACAAATTTGCATAAGAGAATTAGTTTAAACGACACATGATACACCCCAAAACATGAATAAAAAGGGGAGTTTGTAAGAATTCACTCACATTGGGTGCGTTCGGTTGATGAGGTTGAATGCACGCGAAATGGTGTTAACCACGAGTGAAATTAACCTAGATAAATCGCATTATGGTTTGGTAAGTAAACGGATTTTATTAATCTATTTTAGTAGGATTGTTGGGTGTATTTTTGTGGGTTTGAGGCTATTTTCTAACCTTAAAAATGATATTTTTAAGTATTTTTAATTGATTTTTAAATAAAATAATTAAATAAAAAATAATAAAAAAATATTTTATTTTTGCTACAGTTGACTTTGACCGTTGACTTTGACTGGCGTTGACCGGTTCGAAGGCATATTATTGTGCGCTGGGTGAGGCTCGAACCCGAGACCTCCCGTACGCGTGCACGCAGCTCTACCAACTGAGCTACGTGTCTAACCCGTCATATATCCGATTTTAATTACATATATACATTAATTAGAAATTAAACAGAATTCCTTTATTTTAAAAACGAATTAATCTAGCGAACCGGTGCGCTCCACAGGTCTCGAACCCGGGACCTGTGGGTTAGCGTACACACAGTCCACCGCTGGACTGTGTGTCTCACTTCGTTATAAACTCGGTTATCATTATACTTAACATATACCCAAAACAATCCGGTTCAGTTTTGCGGAAAAAGGGATTTTTATTAAGGCAGCGTATGAGGGACAATACTCGAACTCGTGACCTTAGCGTTAAAAGTGCACACAGTCCACCGTTGGACTGTGTGTCTAACCCGGTAAATAACTTGATTTTAATTATACTTAACCATTACCGAAATGTCGTCTTCTTCACTGGTTTTAACTGGAAGTGACGACTGACTGGTTCGAAAAGTTGATTCATGTTCCTTTAGCGTTTAATGATCAATTACAGACGAGATAAAAGTAAAAAGGAAAGGAATTAGGCGTGAAAAGTACCGACTGGTTTTACTCAGTTTTCCGGCAGAACTCCGGCGACAGAAATCTTTTTCCGGCGACAAGTATCTTGCAGCAGAGAGTCTTCCGAAGGCTTGCAAAGGGTGTGGGTGATTTCGGTAAGAGTTTAGGGGGTTCAGTAAAGCTCGAAGGTTAATGATACGGTTTTCCGGCGATGTATCCAATATTTCCGGCGAGTGAGTTTTCGCCAAGAAAGGGTGCGATTTGAGTGTGAAATGTTTCTGGCGAGTTGTAGGTGAATTTATAGGGTAGTATCGAGATGAATGGGGTCTGAATTCGGTCTAAATTCGAAGTCAGCCGTTCTCCGGCGGTTATGGCTGATGTCGCGGGTTCAGACGTCGGTTATAACCGTTGTGAGAGTTAAGACTTCGGTTATTTTGAGCGAAAACGTAATTAAACGGCGAAGTCGTCGGGATTTCCGACGACTGCTAATTTGGGCGCAAATTACCGAACTTTAATATATGAATTAAATGTTTCTTGTTATCAACATAAAATCAAAGCGGCGGAGCGGTTGTTCGGTTGAGTGATAAGTGTTTGGTTTGAACCGGTACAGACCCGAGTTCGAAACCCGGCATGATTAAAACATTTTTATTTTGTTATTTTTATCAGTTTTTCAAAAACTAAATATATAACCCCGCATAATAATTGATTACGGATCGTTTAAAATTATTCTGGGCATTTAATTCGCAACGAAAAAATTTGACTGACTGTTCGGTTGATAAACGGAGCGGGTTTGGTAAATCCGTTTTTGACGGATGTTACATTCATTTCCTCTTTTGAAGAATCATCCGTTTGAAAATCGAACATCAACTTTTCTCTAGTCACCTTGTTCTCACCGTCGCCGGAAACCGTATTCCCCGACACACCTCCACCGCCTCTGGAATACTCCGCCGATCGTCTCCGATCAACTGCCGACACGCCATCTTTCGAATCAACCTTTATACAGCGTAACAGCTTCTGATTCCCCCACTTTAAGTACAACAGATCGAAATTATGCAGAGGCTTCAATATCTCCATATGTTCATTCGAGGGTAATATAGTAATTTTGCATATACTTAACTGAGAAATCTAACAAAGGTTAGTGGTAAGGACCACCCGAGTGCAAAATTTGAAACTACTGGGACCAAGTGTGTAATTAGTGAACCACTGGGACCAAGTCTGCAAGATTTGCAAACCACAGGACCAACCAAGCATTTAACTCTAAAATCAAACACCTTTTTCTTAAATTAATCAGAACTAAGGTTGAAATGTAAAAAAAGCTGAAACTATGATACCTAGTAATTTTTTTGTGATATGTAATAGTAAAATAATTTACATTATATCATCATCATGACCATCATTATTTGTAATAGTAAAATAATTTACATTATATCACCATCATTATTTGTAATAGTAAAATAATTTTTTTCATCATTCCAAATATGTATACCATCATCATGTTATTGTTACTAAACAATGTAAGAGAGAAAGCTGAAAACGTTTTGTAAAACCCAACACTAAACCTTATCATATTTTATATTTTATATTATTGTGGTAAGTGAGCAACTCTTATACCTTATAGGAACATGGCATAGAAATAAGACGATTTAAGAATATAAAAAGACACACATATATATGCAATATATGCAAGCGTACTACGTATATAATATAAATATATAAACTGGTGATGAGTACAATGGAGAACATTAAAAGAGTGGGAAACAGAGAAATATGCATATTTAATATATTAAATGGATTATAAAAAATAATTTAACCTGTAAAGATGTAATATTTTTTTTAAAATAAATTTTGACACTTTTGCATTTTACATGTTTTAAGTTTGAGCTAAACTGCAGGCAGTCTTATTTAACTAACGAAATTACATTAAACATCCTTTATGTTACTGTTTTCTATCGAACAATGTCATTTAGACTAGACTCAATTAATTTTTAATTTTAAATCAACCTCTATGCCACTCACGTGCGGGTATAACAGTCATTGAACAACCTTTTTAAAAACTTTTTAAAAATAAATTATTTGAATATATATATATATATATATATATATATATATATATATATATATATATATATATATAAACGGGAGCAGGAGAAAACGAATAAAAGTGTGAAAACGGTGAGAACGATTTTCAGCCATAAGATCGTTGTAATATTGGCCAAGATGATGCAATGACATTTTTGAAAATAATGGAAACTTTAGAACTATCAGGAGGGGTTAAATTGAAAGATCCAAATAAATGTGCACATACTAATCACATGCCATTTTCCCCCAATCATATTTAAATGTCAATAACTTTTTTATACGTGATTAGTTTTTTAAAAATTACACCATAAAACTCAGCGTTTTTTTATCTATCCAACGAGTATACTATTGATATATTTTTTGAAAAAAACATGAACTGGGTTTTTTACGGCGTTTTGAACTTTGTTTTTTTATGGTGTTTTCAACTGAGTTTTCATGGTTTTTATGGCGTTTTCAACTAGTTTTTATGAGGTTTTCTGAAATGAGTGTTTTTATGACGTTTTCAAATGGGTTCTCATATTTTTTTATTCTGAATTGGGTGTTTTATAACATTTTCAACTAGGTATTTTCATGGTGTTTTTTTGAACTGGTGTTTTATGGAGTTTTTATTTGAACATCCAGTTCATGTCATTTTTTTATTTCAAAAGTATAACAATAGTATACTCGTTGGAAAGATAATAAAACACTCTATTTTATGGGGTAATTTATTTTTAAAAATAATTACGTATAAAAAGTTACGAGAGTTTAAAAAGATAGTGGAATATGCATGTGACTTGCATGTGATGGTCTTTGGCATGTGAGTAGTATGTGCATAGACGTTTTTGACAATATTACCCAGAGTGTAAGTTAGCACAAACGCCACATGTCAACACCAAAATCATTTTCACCGTTTTCACACTTTTAGGCGTTTTCCCCAAATCCCACCCGTATATATACAAATTATTTGAAACCATCGCCTCCCTTCATGTTCAACCAAACCCACCACTGATCACCATACCCTCCACCTAATAAACAAACTGATTTTTCCTTTTTTAATGACAAACAACCTGATATATGGTTGTTTCTCACTTTTTCCAAACGCAAACAACATAGCATCAGTCACATTACTCATCCCACATCCACCGTAGAAAAGCTTTGTTCAACAGTTTCAATTTCAAATTACATTAACGAGATCAACACAAACAAAAAAAGTTGTTGAATTTAATCAGGTTAGGGAAAATTGGGTTTGGTAACAAAACCCTAGACAATATGAAACAAAATTCTGCATAACCATTTTTTGACGAACAACCTTGGAGTTGAGCTTGAATCGGTGTATTACAAGTGAAGTTGGTGTGAAATCCCCTCCATTCAGTTCTTCCCCGCTCCTTAACCATAACATATTTATCTTCTCCATCACCAAGAACCACTTCACCTAAATCTGCAACTACCCTAGCACCTTTCTCTTAAACCTTGTTACCACCGACCATCATTGTATGAATATCGCCGCTACCATCACCATTTAAAGCTCATCGGCAACAAGGTCATTTTCAAATAGGTTTCACAAAATCGAACATAGATTGAGGAGTGGCTTTTAAAATCGATCATAAATAGAAGTGGTGTTTCAGAGCAACTCTTTAGGCCATATGTAGTAGTTATACCACATAACCCCTTTTATGGGGGGGGGGGGGGTATGTGAAAATGACAAAAAAGTGAAATGTGGGGTTATATAACATGTGTATGTAGTGAGAGATTATGTAGATATAGAATTATATATGTATGTATACATATATGTGTGTGAGAGTAGCCAATTGTGTTCAGCCTGTAATAATTTTCCCGAGGCAACCTAGTTCAAGTGGTATAACGCCATCTGGGTGGTGATGTATTGAATAATACATCCATTTATCTTGTAGAGTTTGTATAATTTTAGCGCGTTTTCGTTTCGGTTTTCAAGAATTTATCTACTTTTAATCCAAATGCGTTTTGCAGGTCTTGGTTCGTGAAACGGTTGGAAGGATGGGAAAAACGAGCGAAAATGGTGAAAAGAACCGAGCCAGGACGTGAGTGGATCGGAAACGGGAAAACAAAACGCGAAACAAGATTTACAACCCGGTCGCGGGGTGCGACCGGTACGCCTCATCTCTCTCGTGGCCCGCGAGAGAGTCATAGTTATCATCCGGATTACAACTCGGTCGCGGGGCGCAACCGACATGCTCCAACCCTCTCGCGGCCGACGAGAGCCTTTCATCCAGAAAGTTTCAAAACCAGAGAAAAATTGGACTTGTTTGTTATTAAAAGACTCATAATTGAAGTTAAACTGATATTGGAACAAACTTGGACGAACTAGAGCTGATTGGGAGCACTTTTCTGGAGATTTGGAGCTAGAAGAAGAGGATCTAAGCTGCAAGGATTGTGCGGGTGATCAAGGGAGTTCAAGGCAGGAGTTTGTCACAGTTTTATCATACCAATCTTGACCTTTGATTTCTTTGTTTTGCTTGATTATGCTATCTTGTTATAAAATTTGTTTACTTTGCTTTTCAAACATGTTTTCAGGCTAGATTTAATTAAGTTGCCTAGGTTTTGGATGATGGATTTTATGAAACGTTGATTTGATTTAATTTAATTTATGGTTTGAATGTTTAGTTGGTAAAGGTTACAACTTTAATTATCTAGTTTAGAGTATTTGCATGATTTTGCTTGTTTTGTGATTAGTTGATTGTTTTGCATGAACTTAGATGGATGTCTTCTATAGAATAGGTTTATGTTACTTTTCGTGTTCTTAGGAATTCGTGAAGTTGTCGGTAAAATTGGCCAATAAAACCGGGGAAACAATTGAATAAATTATGGAAAATAACTTGTCATTATACCTAACTTGTTTATTGAGAAATAACAATTAGTTGGCTGAATTAATTTGGTAAATTGTTAGGTTAGGGTTTTGAGAAATTCTCGAATCTAGTTTCCTTGTCATAATTGAATCAGTTAATCTAAACTAGAAATTGTAATTGGTCTAGGTTGATTATTGAGAGGTAATTAATAATTAGACACTCTACTGATTTAAAAGATAACTGAAAAGAAATCTTTAGGACCGGTAAACAAATAAAAAGGATAGGTTATCGTAAGTGTCTTCCTGAGAAGGGTCGGGGGTCCTGTTTGGTAAACATAGACTTTAATATATCAAGATCCCGGTAAAATATTCAACCTGATTAATTATTATTAAATTGAAGGAGTAATAGTCTAAAAATCCAACCTAGGTAACTAGTTCATTATTTCTTGATTAAAATCCCAAAATTTCCTAGAAGTTCATAGTTTGGTCATTCCAATTTAGTAGTTTTAGTTTAATTGATAATTTAGATTTATTAAAAAAAACCACTTTAAAATATACATAGTGTGTAATTGAGTCTAAATTAGTAGTCATAGTAATTAGAAAGTCCTGTGGGTTCGATAATCCAGACTTGCTTAATGCTATTCTACAATTGATCGGTCCACTTGCCGGTTAGTAGTTTACTGTAGTTTGGGAGTCTAGATTATAATTTGAGTCTAGAATTAGGGTAAATTGAGTTGTTTTTAATTAACTACTTTTAGAATATCAAGTTTTTGGAGCCGTTGCCGGGGACTCTCTCATTGGCAATTGCGTTGATTACTCGATTTAGGCTTTTATTACACTTGTGTTTATTTTGTATTTGTTTGTGTCGTAGGAGTCTAAGTTATTTAATTAGTTTATTATTTATTTTTGTATATATTTGAAGTATTTGTGCTAACTTCTCGTGTTTGTCGTGTTTTCGGTTTAGTGGATGCCCCACACGCGTTCGCAAGGACCTCCGCCTAAGCCGCCGACGGACACGCCATTCTCTCCCGCACCAGTCCTTCCGACTTTTGCCTACCGTCTTCTCAAGGATCCGTTTACCCCCTGTTCGCGTTCTCCACTTGGCCGCTCGTCTGAGGATGATAAGCGGTGGAGAGGCGGTGAGTGATACCGTAGCGTGCCAATGCTTTTTCCATGACGGCATTGCAAAAGTGCGTGCCACGGTGACTAATAATAGCTCGTGGGGTACCAAAACGGGTGAACAATTTCTTCAAGAATCTCACCACCACTTGGGCATCATTTGTGGGTAAGGATTGAGCTTCAACCCACTTGGATACATAATCAATAGCCACGAGGATGTACCGGTTCCCACTAGAGATGGGAAACGGTCCCATGAAGTCAATCCCCCAAACATCAAAAACTTCAAGAATCTTGATCGGATGTTGGGGCATCTCGTCCTTGGAGGAGATGTTGCCGGTGCGCTGGCAACGATCACACGTCTTCACAAACTTTCGAGCGTCTTTCACAACTGATGGCTAATGAAAACCGTAATCGAAAACCTTCTGTGCGGTGACGTGCGGACCATGATGACCTCCTGTCAGTCCCTCGTGCACGTGCCTCAAAATCTCCGCCCCTCCTCTCTACTAACGCAGCTCCTCAGAATTCTGTCTCCCCTACCCGAAATAGAAATGGGTCGTCCCAGATATAACGCCTGACATCGCGAAAGAAATTCTTATTTTGCTGCGTGGTCATCCCCTTCAGTACCACTCCATTCGCTAGATAATTCCCGAAGTCGGAAATCCACGGCATTCCCTCCTTCTCCGCCGTCACAAACTCTACTGACTCGTGGGGAAATCTATCACCGGTCTCTTCTTCCCTAATTTCTTCTCTACTAGGATCTTCTAATCGGGATAGATGGTCAGCGGCCACATTCTCTGCTCCCTTCTTATCTCTAATCTCTATGTCGAACTCAGAAAGCAAGAGAATCCACCGAATGAGACGAGGCTTTGCGTCCTTCTTTTGGAAAAGGAAACACAGAGCCGCATGGTCTGTAAGGACACGGTAGGAGCGTAATTTATCAAACGCGAATACCACTGCTAAAAGCTCCTTCTCCATAGCGGTGTAGTTCTCCTGTGCGTTATTGAGGGTTTTACTAGCGTAGTAAATAGGGTGAAAATTTTTGTCACGTCGCTGACCCAAAACGGCGCCTACAGCATAATCGCTCGCATCTCACATGAGCTCGAAGGGCAAGCTCCAATCGGGTGAGACGAGGATAGGAGCACTCACCAGTTTCTCCTTAAGGATTGTGAAAGCTTTCAAGCAGTCGTCATCGAAGACGAATGGTACATCTTTCTCGAGAAGTCGAGTCATGGGGCGGGTAATAAACCGCCGGTAGAAGCCCGCATGACCGAGAAAGCTACGGATAGACTTGACGCTAGTCGGTGGAGGGAGTCTGCTGATAGTATCTATTTTCACCCGATCGACTTCTATACCTGCTCGCGAGATCTTATGCCCTAGCACTATGCCCTCTGTCACCATAAAGTGACATTTCTCCCAGTTGAGCATCAGTCTCGTCTCGACACACGTTTCATCATCGGATCTAAGTGAGTAAGACATTGATAAAAGGTGTTTCCATAGACAGAGAAGTCGTCCATGAAAACCTCCATGGAGGTCTCGTTCATGTCCTGAAAGATAGCTACCATGCATCGCTGGAAAGTAGCTGGAGCGTTACATAACCCGAACGCCATGCGGCGATACGCATAAGTACCATACGAGCATATGAAGGTTGTCATTTCTTGATCCTCGGGAGCAATCGGGATCTGAAAGTAACCTGAGAATCCATCAAGAAAGCAATAAAATTGTTGTCCTGCGAATCGCTCCAACATCTGATCGATGAACGTGAGCGAGAAGTGGTCCTTGTGTAACATCCGTCAAAAACGGATTTACCAAACTGCTCCGTTTATCAACCGAACAGTCAGTCAAAATTTTCGTTGCGAATTAAATGCCCAAAATATTTTTAAACGATCCGTAATCAATTATTATACGGGAATATATATTTAGTTTTTGAAAAACTGTCAAAAATCGCAAAATAAAAATATATTACCTCTGCCGGGTTTCGAACCCGGGTCTGTACCGATCCGGAAATGACTTATCGCACATAACACAAACCACTGCGCCACTTGTTCCGTTTGTTAAACAATAGAATCATTTAATTCATAAAGTGACTTTACGAATTCAAAACCGGCGCCCAAACAGTTCAGTCGTCGGAATCCCGGAAATCTCGCGAGTCTTAACTACAATTTACGTTATAACGTAAACTATTAACCAGACATCGGTTATAACCGATGTTTGAAGTCCGCGACACCTTTCTATAACCGCCGAAAATTTTAAAACAACGAATACAGTCGGAATCCAGACCAAGTGCTTTGACGATTTGCACTATAAATCCACCCACAACCCACGACAAACACTTTCGCTCAAAATCACACCTTTTCTCGGCGTAATTCCACTCGCCGGAATAAATCTGTTCGTCGCCGGAAAACCGGTTTCCCCATTGCCGAGCTTTTCTGAACCTCCTAAGTTTATACCGAAGTCACCCTTACCTTTTCCAAGCTTTCCGGAGACTAGCTGCTATAAGGAACACGTCGCCGGAGGTGAATTCTGTCGCCGGAGTTCTGCCGGAAAACAGAGGATCCAGTCGGTATACCTCTCCGCTCAATTTCTTTTTCTTTTCTCATTTATCTCACCTTAATGGACTGTAAATCGCTAATGAAACTTGAATAAAACTCGAACCAGTCAGACCTTATATCTGGTTATATTTCAGCGAGGAAGACGATGTTTTTATGTATCATATAAGTATAATATAAATCAGGATTTTACTCAGGTTAGACACACAGTCCAGTGGTGGACTGTGTGCACGTTAAACATGCAAAGGTCTCGAGTTCGATTCCCGTCTCACACACGCTGCCTTAATAAAAATCATTTTTTGTTAAACTGAACCGGAGTCGCCACAGTTATATGTTAAGTATATTAATAACCGAATAATAACCAAGTTAGACACACAGTCCAGCGGTGGACTGTGTGTTTGTTTATATCACTGGTCACGAGTTCGAGTCCGGTCTTCTGCACCGACTCGGACAGTTATCTCTTCTTTTTAAATAAGGCAGAAAAGGAAATAACTAATTAGTATTTAAGTATAATAAAAATCGAATTATATAACATGTTGAACACACAGTCCAGCGGTGGACTGTGTGTTAGATTAAACCACAGGTCCCGGGTTCAAGACCTGTGGAGTGCAAGTCCGGTTCTCTTAAAACTATTTTTAAAATAAAATGATTTTCAGTTTAAACTAATTAGTATATATATATAATTAAAATCAGATATATAACGGGTTAGACACGTAGCTCAGTTGGTAGAGCTGCGTGCACGCGTACGAGAGGTCTCGGGTTCGAGCCTCACTCAGCGCACAATAATATGCCATCGAACCGGTCAACGCCAGTCAAAGTCAACTGTAGCAAAAAAATAAAATATTTTTTTTTTAATTTTTTTTATTTTTTATTATTTTTATTTAATTATTTTAATTAAAAATCAATTATAAATACCTAAAAATAACATTTTTAAGGTTAGAAAATAGCCTCAAACTCACAAAAATACACCCAACAATTCTACTAAAACAGTTTAATAAAATCCGTTTACTTACCAAACCATAATGCGATTTATCTAGGTTAAATCTCACTCGTGGTTAAAACCACTTCGCGTGCATTCAACGTCATCAACCGAACGCACCCACTGTGAGTGAATCTTACAATTCCCCCTTTTAAATTACACGTTTTGGGGTGTGTCATGTGTTATGAAATTAATTAATTTATTTATTTAAACTTGTGCCATACCACATCATGACTTAAACTTAGATTGTTTTTATTGTTGTGATTTACTTATTGCCTTTTGTCAAGTCATATGAAACTCATACATTAAGCCCATCAGTTCCTTGTGGGAGACGAGTAGAACATCGCGTGCTTCACATCAAATTCATTATTATTCATGTGTGTATCATTGAGTTTATATTGTTTGTAGTTGTGTTATTCATATTATCATGTTCATGCAATTCATTCATCAGGCCCCTCAGTTCCTCGTGAGAGACGAGTTGAGCATCGTGTGCCTCTAATTGTTCCATTATTGTTCATGTGTGTTTTCATTTAACATATTATGATTGTTGATCAAGTTACATCTAATTTTACTCATGTTTGGTTGTGCACATATTTCATAATCAATTTAAATAAATTGTTCAAATGTTTTCCATAGGATTCACTCGCCAACATTATGTTGATCCAAAAACCTTTTTACACATGATACAGGTGAACAGGTTGAAGCAAGGAAAACATAGGATATGCCTTAGAAGAGAACAAAGAAGTTTAGATTGTTAGTTAGATCATGTTGTAGCAATCATTGTAAATTTCCATTTAATTTGTATTAATGAATATGAAACGCTTAATAAATGTCATGAGCTTTGATGATAACCCAATCATGCCCCGATCACCTTTTCCGCTGCGGGTCGGGGTGTGACACCTTGCGGGTGGCGTCGTTTAATTTACGATAGTCTATGCACACTCGTCAGCCCGTGACTGTTCGCGATGGGATAAGCTCCTTTTCTTTCATAACCACTGTCATTCCCCCTTCTTGGGAACGACCTGAGTGGGGCTTACCCATGCGGAATCGGAGATCAGATAGATGAGACCAGCTTCCATTAGCTTAAGCACCTCTTTCTTTACAACTTCTGCATATTTGGATTCAGACGGCGGGGTGGCTGCACTACTGGCT